>CADDXX010000510.1:373358-484812 GCA_902810485.1 Alauda arvensis | reverse complement strand
AACGCGCGGTGCCGCAGCCGCTGCCCGCCCCGGAAGTGAACACAGCCCTGGCGCCCAGTGCGCCTGCGCGCCGCGCTCGCGCGTGATTGGTGACCCCGCGCATGCGCAYTGCTACGGCTGGCAGGGAAACATGGAGGCGTTTGGGAACGGAAGGACCTTGGGGACTCTGTGGTGCCACTCCTGCCATGCCAGGGACACCCGCCACTGGCCCAGGCTGCTCCCAGTCCCGTCCTACCCGGCCTCCAACACAGGGCCTCCCCAGCCTCACAAGCAAAGCTTTTTAGTATCTGATCTAAATCTGCCCTTTTCAGTTTGTACCCAGTTCCCCTGTCCTGTCACTCGGTTCCCAATGAACAGTCCTCCTCTGTAACCATGACGAATGAGGAGATGCCTCAGTATTAGTGAGAAAGATCAACGACGAATGATAAATTCTTCATATGTTTCATTTTCCTCATGTTCTGTGTATGAAATCACCACTTGCTTGTCCAGCTCCTGCTCACTTGGGAAAAACCGACTATTAAGAGAAGCACCCATGTTCTCACAGAAAGATGATCAAGGAGACCTTTCCTTTTGAAGTAATTTTCTCCTTCTGGAACTTCCAGCCTAGTTTGTGTTCCTCAGCTTTTAAATCTTTTGTCTAAAAAATATAACTTTTTTAGAGGAAAACACCACTTTGTAGTTTTATTTAAGTCCCAAAGACTTCCAGGTCTTTGTGATCAGAGGTCCAAACTTAACTGCTGTTTAACCAAGATAATTGTGTGCAAAGACTTGATTTGTCCCAACCTACCAGCACTACCCCGGGGCAACCCACACACTTCAGCCTTGCTTCCAAAATGAACAGGAATGTTACCCTGGCAGTAACTGGTAATAACAGATATCCAAGTGCCAATTCAGTTGTCTCCAGCACAGCTGCAGACTGCCAGTCTGGTCCTCCTCCCTGTGGGGACAGACATCACAGCCCATGTGACACTACTACAGCACACACAACCTTTGGGCCTGGAAAGGAAAACCTTCAGTGACAATACAAACACAAGCAGAGCCCAGTCCCGAAGTGCACATTGCACAGGATCTACCAGAGCTGGAGCACAGCCAGCAGCTCAGGGGCACCCCAGGCAAAGCCCAGCCTTTACAGCAGATATTAGGATACCCCTTCTCCAGTCCTGCCTTAGGGTGAAGAAGCACTGGTCAGCACTGCAAACCYACACTTTACTCAGAGTGGATGTGAAGATCAGCTCCTTTCTCAGCTGGTCACTGACCCTCAGTGAGCCCACGCAGCACAACYACCAAGAGACAGGGCAAGTGCAGGTGCCCCAAGTTCTTAGTGCCACTTTGAAAGCCCAAATACCRCTGGACACAACTGACCTACTCAAGAGTTTGGAACTCCCTGCACCTCCTCCTTGAAGGGTTTTTCCATTAAATACTTGAACTGCACCAGCACCGATGTAGTCAGCCCCCCATCCAGCCCCACTCCCATGAACACGTGCAGACAGGACCTCAACATGAGACAGTACAAAAGAAAAGGCCAAGCTGAACCTCCACATACCCCTTTTAATATGTTGTTTTGCACTGTGTACAGGAAAACCAAAAATAAACAAAAGGAACTTTAGCCAAACTCCCCTTCCTCCTCCAGCTTTATTGATAGTTTAAAATTACATTTTCTATGTTCTAGGACTTCAATTGCTCTTACCATCTTACTTTAAAAACCGATTACAAGCAAATGAAACTCAGTTGTCTAAGTGATATAGTATACAAAAATAACATCTTGATTTCTGTGAAAATGCATTCATTTGCAACTCCTGAATAGCTCCAAATTGTTTATGCTATGAGCACTGATGTCTGGGTTTCAGATTGACTTTGAGATATTTATTCAAAAGCTTCCCATTGCGTTCTGTATCTCCAACATTAACATTCACTGACTGAATTACTGTTACTTTTAGATTTATTTCAGATTTCTCTCTCTCTCTCTCTCATGGCCATTAACAGGCATGTGCATCTTGTTTGTTTACTCCCACTCAGCTATATGCTCTAGGTAGGGCCTGATGCAGATATCACTTGGTGTTAACAGCTACTGAGGTCAGACAATCCAAGGCCATTGTAATAAAATAAAAGTTATGAGGAAGTTTAGACACTTCCAGAATTTCTTTCCTCCTGCATAGGATCACTTCCCTGTAACCCAGATAGGGTTTTTGCTGGTCTGACTCAACTCTTCCCACTCATCAATCCCTATTCACCAGTGGCACGGAAAGGGGGTTCTTTAACAAAGCATTATACATAACACCTCTACCAAACTAAACATAAACATTTTTGTAGTTAAATGCAGAAAGTTGATTTTTCCACCCCTTTCCTCCTTTTACACGGCAAGTAAAGCTCACTGGCCTGGGAGTAGCCTCTATCTGCCAACCTTTGGCCAGTGAAGAGGATTCAGAGAAAAATAATACAACCATCAATCAGAAAAAGGAGGGGCGACAAAGGAAAATAATTAGGCTGTAGCTTCAATTGTGCATTCCCGTGCAAGGTGCCCTGACTCCCCGCAGCGGTAGCAGTTGACTTCACTGGTCTTGCTGCAGTTGATGGCTACATGGCCAGTTTCACCACACCTGCAAAAGCAAAGATTGTGTCAGAACAGCCACAGCACTCATAGGAGCAATCATACTCTGTCCAGGACATTGCCTGCTTCAGTTTCCTGCAATGCTAGCTCTGCATTCAAGGCTTCTGCTCCAGAATTCTCTGGCATGAAGCAGTTTGTCTTCAGTAGAGCCATGAACTGCTCCCAAATGATCTATTCACATTAATCACTGCACATCAGCTTTGTGTGTTTGCAGGGTATTATTCCAATTGTGTCCTGGGTTTTCCCTGTTCCCAGTGCTTATGCCAGCAGTTTAGCCTTGTTTTGAGAGTAATTAGTTTTAACGCTAATACACCATGTTCTCTCTCCTTCCTCCACAGAAGGGAATGTTGGTGGGGGTGAAGAACAGTGCTCTCAGGAACGTGCTGTTTCTGGTATATGCCTGCATTCACAAACCAGACAGCACTCTGAAGATGGCATTTCAAACAAATTTAACACCCACTTCTATTCACTGCTCCCATAAGCAAAGCATCTTCAGTGTGTTCCTGAAGGGGCTGGCTGTGCCAGTCAGCTGGGCAGTACAGCTGGGGTTTGTTGGCTCTGGCAGAAGACACAGGGTACCCAACTCTGTGCTACAACCATGTACCTCCTGCTACCTTCTGCAAAAGGACACGAGCCTTTCTGTACAGCTCAAATGACTAAACAACTGCACTGGGTGCCCATCTAGAGATACATCAAGGAATCTGTACGCCACCTTGCTAGTAAGTGTTCAAGCCTTAGTTGAGAACAACGGTGAGTAACTGTTGAAACAAACTGCATTTCCTAACCAAAACCACATACAGAATGCATGCGACACATGAGGTGCATGCCCCAGTGCCTCCTGTCAGCCCTTACCTATAGCATTTCACTTTGGTGCAGTCTTTCTGAATGTGCCCAAACTCTCCACAAGAATAGCACTTCTGCTCGTCTGCGTGGTCGCAGTCGCGGGCCAGGTGGCCGGGCTTGCCACAGTTGTAGCAGCACTGCTCCCTCTCCCTCTTGGGCTCCTTGCAGTCCTTCGCAATGTGGCCACCTCTACCGCAGTTATAGCAGGCTTCCACAATAAGAAAAACATACCAAACAAGACTATAAAACCTTGGTAGCCTGAGGGGCAGCGTGCTGTCAACAGGGCACGTGCACAGCTTGCTCCCAGGGAATGCCAGCAYCCTTCTCTTCAGCCACACAGCTCTGCCTGTGGCACTGAAGGGATGGAATATTTAGTGATACTTACCATCCTCCTGAAGGTCACAGTCCTTGGCAAGATGGCCAGACTCACCACAGCGGTAACAGATATCCGGCAGAGATGAAGACATGAACTGGAAGCCTGCTTGAAATGGGCAGAAGAACAAAAACAGGCTTAAGTATTAAGTTTAGAATACTTTAAGAATCGATCACAAACTGAACTGAAAAGTTTGCTTCACTCTCAGAGCCCCTGGCCGAACTCTTAGGTAGAGGTAAATTTTCCTGGTTTTTATTACCAACTGGAGTCTCYACTTCTTCACTCAGGTCTTCCAGAGACTGTTTCACTCACCCCACACAGCAGGCAGCTGGAGATCTCTGTGCACACAGACAGCCAGCACAGCCAGCACTCACCTCTGCCACGGCTCCTCATGCCACGGCCACGGCCCATCCCACTGGGGCACTCCCGGGCCCAGTGCCCAGTGCGGCCACACTTGAAGCACTCGTTGCTGCTCATGGCTGCAGATCACCTGTCTGAACAAGAAAGACAGTTCTGAGCACCTCTGCTCCCCCAGCCAAAGGCTACATTAGAACAAGAGATTTAGAGGTTTCCCACCCCTCAGCAAAGGCAATGCAAACTATACAGGACTTCCAGCTAAGCCAATACTTTCTTGTACAGTATCTGATTATGGCTACTTGAAACCACTGCAGAGGATAAAAGTTTGCCTCCGTTTTACTATGAACAGAAAGCCTGCTCTGTAACTTTTCCTCTAATTATTTTATAGCCACCCTTTACTTCAGGAACTTCCAAAATGTTCAGGGAAAGGGAAAATGAGAAGGAAATCCCTTTAACTATTGTAGTAGCAGCCTTATTGTCATTATCCCTACTCAGTAAAGCACCTTCTTCCTTAGCAGAGAGTTAAACTCAGAACCAGCTACTTAAATCCCTACAAGTAGTATCCTCCTGGTAGTTGTTACATTTTCTCTTGAAGGACCTGTATGGCAGCTACTTACCTCTACTAACTGGAAGCCAAGTGAAAGAATAGGCAGTACTAAACCTAAAGCATTCAAAAGCTCTTTAGCTTATTTGAAGATTTGAGGTCTTTTATAACCTAAACAGCAGTTTAATTCTGAAAAGCAAACCTACAACTTGTAATTTACCCATAGCTCAGGATGCACATTCCACTCCAGGTATACATGAAAGAAAATGTTTTAAGATGTTAAGACAAGAGACACTTGCCAACTGGGAAAAACATCCTTAGAATGCTCTGGAAGCATTAGCCAGGCAGTTCTGGAAGCAGGATSACTGCCTTGCCCACTGGAATGGAGGTCAGCACTGCATGAGCAGAGCCAGCCTGCACAGCCCCTGGTGGATGGGGCAGGGTCCACACTGCTCACACTGCCACACCTCCCCTGAGCTGCAACAACACTCACACAACACTCCCAGAGCCAGAAAGAAAAGAACAAGGAAGTTGCACATTTAAAGTGAGTCTTTTTTAAAGTGYGCTTGAAGACAAGTTTAAAGTATGCTGGTCTAAAAATATGCATGCCAAGCTTTGTTTTAATGAAATATCCTGAAAGGTAAATACCTCACACATTCTCTCCCAATTCATTATTCTTTACCCAACAGAGGGAGAATCATTATCTGGCATGTTTGGCAGTTTACCTGATCCCTCCCTTCAAGGTAATCCCCCTGTAACCCTGCAGTTTATTCATGTTACAGAATGGCTCCCCTCCTCCCAGACCTCCAGCATCCCAGGTTCCAGGAACATCCACTAGTTGAGTCTTGAAGAAAGCCACTACAGGAGCAGTAGAACACCACATGACCTCCAGAAGGAACCAGAATTAGCATCCTGACATTTAGCTCTTAAATACAGTGTGCATCTAAACATGAATTGTTATTTAGCTATTTCCAGAGGACCTCAATGTTTCACACATTTACTGTGGCTTTTTATCCAGTTCCTCTCTCTGATGGCCTTCTGCACAGAAGTGGTTATTCCAACCACAGTAAATGGCTGAGAATTTAAAATACGAGAGGTACATCCTCCAGCATGTCATTCCTGTAATCCCACAGGATTCCAGCTGAACCAGATGATGGGTTTTGCTCTCAAAATGAAGTTCTGGAATTAAAAGCTGCAAGACCTTGGACACATCCAAACCAAGTTAAAAGAACTGGTTGTTGAAGCACTTAAAGAGATTCACTTAAATTCACACATAACTCGGTCTTCTCAGCTTCATTTCAGTGTTGAATATTTCCAGTGTCTGCAGAGGACAGCCAGGGCTGAGCACTGCCTGCTCTGCTGGCAGCAGCTGGCACTCACTGTGCCATTGTTTATGCCTGTTTTCATAGCAACCGTGTTGACACTGCAGAACAGGAAAAACACAGCACAGCCAACTGCAGGAGCTGGGCTCAGAGTAGATGCTGCTTTTCATTGCAAGATGGGGGTCTCTGAATTTTGTATATGTATTCTTCACTTCATTACAACTCTTTTAAACAGTAATCACATTAAAGCATTATCAAATGGCAACACAGACTCTATTAAAAAGAGCAGAACAGTAGGCAGCAGCTGTAGGAGAACTGCAGCACATCTGGAGACTCCAGCCCGAGGTGACAGGACTGAGTCCTGCTGGCAGTGTCCCCACAGGAAGCACCACAGAGCCAGTCAGGTTAACACATGGT
The DNA here is from genome assembly GCA_902810485.1 of Alauda arvensis. Taxonomy (NCBI): domain Eukaryota; kingdom Metazoa; phylum Chordata; class Aves; order Passeriformes; family Alaudidae; genus Alauda; species Alauda arvensis. Next base: position 478,348 of record CADDXX010000510.1, on the reverse strand, counting down.
AAAAGACAAATGTCTGCCAGGTGAGCCAGACCTGCTCCAGATACACAGTGGGGGAGCTTTTATACCACATTARTGGCAACCTACAGCTAGTCTGTCCTTCTGCCAGTCTGGGTCAGGAGCTCCACGAGGGACAAAAGCTACTCCTCACTGCCCCAGAGGAATGTCAGAAGTTTTACATCTGATTCAGAATTTTTTCCTTTGTAACTGCTCCTTCAAAAGGAAAACCTCAGGTTTCTCTTCCTCAGCCATACAGAAAATCGGTAAAGGTTACACAAATCTGAAGCAGAAATCTAAAGTCAAACACCAGTCTCTGCAAGAATCCTTCTAGACAGATTCATTTAAAAACCTCGATCTTCAGAGGCTCCTTCCCCCCCGCCCCCAGCTCAAGAGCAGTGAAAGCTTACAGCTGCCATACAAATGGAATTACAAAGCATGCTGCTCCATCCTCAGATATACCTTAAGCACATCCAAACAGTTTGCCTGAAGTTTCTCTTCACCAGTATTTCCATGTTAAATTTTGGCACCCTTCCTGTAAAGGATCTGGGACTGCAAATGGGTTCACCAGTGAGAGGAGGCTGCAGCTGACACTGGTTTTATTTGCCTGCATCCTAACAAGCCTAACCCAGGACAGAATTCCCCGGCAGTGTCAACCCTAAGTATTCAGTTTTCCAAGAAAGCCAACCACCACCTTTAAGGAGCAACATCCACAAAAGGCTGGTTCAGAAGACAAGTCCTTAAATGGAGAGCCTCCAAGCACTCTGGACACCATTACAGTTTTCAGTTACTTCCAAGAGAAAAAATGAGCACAGTAAAAACCACCCGAGTTTAAACACTTCTGTGTTAGTCAATACCCCCCCGTTTTGTCATCCCAGGCAAGTTTCCAGAAGTTCCTTTTATCTATCAAGGCCACCTTAAGTAAGCCTTCTGCAAGAAAGCTACCTAAGTCTTCTTGGAAAGTTTTCAGTCACAGCTATCACTGTTTTCCACAGCTCAGATGTGTTACACAAAGCAGCCTGTCCTGTCTGTCTATGTGTCATTGTCCCCTCCCTTCTTACATACCAGAACCAGATTTTTACTTCACCAGGGCAGGAAAAGTAGTAATGGAAAACAAATTACAACCACGGCCTCATCTGGCACTCCTGAGGCAGGTCAAATTCTGCAAGATACAGCAGGGCACTGCCTCCTGCATTAGCAYCCCAAACTTGTGCAGAAACTCCAGGCTAGCTGTGCTTTCTTACCTCAAACATTATCTTTCYAGAAAAGTGAGAAGGCAGTCATTTACCTAAACTCCTCCTAAAGACCTCTGTAACCRCAGCTGGAAGCTGAAACATTATTAAGAATGAATTTTAGACCTTGTTCTGTGTGATGGCCATACTGCTAAGCAGCAGGGACTGATGACACAGATCCCTGTGCCACCACAGCACTTTCCTAGGTCACATCTGACACTTCTGAGTGCAACTTGAGCACCAAACATCCAAGTGGGAGTTCCTTGGTGATTCTCCTAGTTGCAGGAGACACCTCTGACACAAGACATTTCCGTCTCACACTATGAAGAGGAAGAATGTGTCTTTCTGTGGCTTTGCAGTTAAAACATATTCAATACTCTTAGAACAGAGGTGCTAATAATCTCCAGCCTTCATGCACGAGATTCAGCAATATCCAACTCTGTTTTAGTAAGCCCTTCTAGAGCTGATGATGTAAAAAACTGTCCCCAAGCTCCACTGTAACACACTTCACTTTATATGGCTTAGCCTAGATGCCCTCTAAAGAAGTTGTTTTAACAAACTAAAATACAATTAACTTGGGATCCTCATAATAAAAACGAAGCTGAACTTCACCTCTGAGTCTTCTGGATACCAGCAGTTCCTTAGGATCCAACAGCCAAACAGAAGAGGAGCAACTCTCTTCACTCCACTTCAGAGCTTCTTTTGACCTACAAACAGCACTTGCAGCCGCTATCAGCAGGACTTCACTCCTCCAATCAAAGGACAGGGCAGATAAAAGCCACTGCCCGAGCCAGCACACACAGAGCCCTTCAGCAACGCAGCTCTAGCAGAGGCAGCATTGGGAAATCAGCAGGACCTTCCCAGGCTGCTGTGAGCAACCCACAGCACCACACCTGAATTGGACAAGGCTGAGCTGAGCATGATGAAACCCCAACGTGACAGGAAGCACAGCTCTGCTGTCCTATGAAGCACTGAAGAGGCAGAAAAGCCTGCTAATCATAACCTAATGTTTAGTTTCAAAAGAGAAGTCAAAGCATTACTCATTTTACAAGAAATACCATCTGTGAGGAGTTTTTATTTCCCAAGCAACATGTTGTAAGAGTTCTTGAACACAGGACGAGTGTCACCAAAGCCACTCAGTATTCAGAAGTTAATTTCCCCACTGTAACCTGAATGCCTGCTTCAGCAGAGTTAGTGATTGATGCTCCTGTCTCTCTCTTCTGTTCTCACTAGCACAAGATACAAAATTAGCTATTCTGACCAGCARATTCTGAAATAAACTAGTTTTAAAATTCGAAGAAACCCTGCCGAAGTGAAAAGCCAATCCCTATGTTCCATTTGGGACCCCTCAAGAGGTTTCACAGCCAAGCTGACCCAGGACTGCTGAACATTAACTAAGACTCAAGAGGGGACAGAAACCAGGACAAAAGGACATCATTACTCCACTTAAGACAAGTAATTCTAGGATATCTCTGTTGACACAAACAACAGAGCAAAAGTTCATCAAGGATTGACTCAGTAGCACTTTCTGCCTATCCATACTAGTTAATATGGAAAGGCATAAACCCTATTGAAAAAATACACACATTTTACCATCCCCCCTTTACTTTTTACGTCTATGTGTACGAAATTCTAAACACCACGAGAAACATGTGACTCTTTAAACATAACATTCAGCCCAGACATGCACAAAGCTAGTTTGCTAGTTTAAATGGCAGCCTAAACCTGTAACTCTCAGGATTATTGAACAGCCCTAGTGAACTTATTTAACGATGGATGCAGGATTGCTTCTCTAGGTAAGTCTGCACTGAAGAAGGAAACGCGGACTAAGCCGCCCCAATGCTGCGTGGCAACGGGATCACATTGAGGGCACACAGGAAATCAGAACTCAGTATTAGGTTTAATAAACCGTTGTGACAATGCTGGCTCCCAAATGACTAACAGCGGTTACTTGAGAACTACGCCCGACAGGAACTCAAATAAAAGGCCGCCCCACAGCCCGCGATCTGCAGATGGCACAGGCTGTTTTTCCTATCCATTTATAGGTCACACTTGGATTTAGAGCAGGCCACCATCCGTGCCTGTGGTCGGAGCGAACAGTTGCGACACCTCGACCCTCTCGTCTCCGGCAGCGCCTCACACGTGGGGAACCACGTGGTGTGCGGGCCGCGGCCCCGCTCGGCCCCGCCGACGGGAGTTTAGCGGGGACTCAAAATTAAATCAAAAAAAGAAAAAAATAACAATTTAATGAAAAAAGGATTTCATTCCAGTGCGTTCTCGGCAGTCCCCAGACTCACAGCACTTCTTTACTCCAAACTCGCTGGCTCACGGGCGGGCCGGCCGAGCTCCCCCTCCCCACGCCCAGGCGGCCACGTGCAGCGCTGCCCCGGCCCCGCCGCCCACCACCCCCGGCCAAGAGACCGACGGTGAGGCCCCTCCGGGCCGTGCCGAGCGGCTCCCCCCTCGCCCAGCGCCCTAGCCTCCCTCCCCCGAGCGGCGCAGGCTCCCTGGGCGCTCCCGAACCCAGACCTGACTCACCCGCCGCCGCCCGCCGCCCTCTCCAGGCCCGCGGCCCCCACGGCTCTAGCGGCCCTCACGGCCTCCCTGGAGCGCCACAGGGCCGGGAATGGCGCCCGCGCCCGCCCGGCCGTACTTTCCCGCGCGCTAGGCCGGAGTGCGCCAGCGCCATCACCGTCCCGCGCAGCGCCCTCGCTGCCACCTCGGGGCCCCGCAGGACCCCCGGCTGCTCCCCTRCGGCTCCCTCGCGGCCTCCCGGCGGTACCTGCGGTCCGGTTCTCCGCGGCCGCGACCCCCGCACGACTCAGCTCCGCTCGCCCGCTCGGCCCCGCCGGTCCCGCTGCCTGCGCCACACGCGGTGTGCACACGGCCCGACGGCTCACCCCGCCCCGCCGCTGTGCGCACGGCTCGCCGGAGCCTCCTCGGCCAATGGGCGCGGAGCGGCGCCAAGGGGCGGCCAATGGCAGCGGCGGACGGGGACACCCAACCGCGGCGGCCGCAGGGTGGGCGGGGCCTGCCTCCCGCGCGCTGGTCGGGGGCGGGCGGGGTGGCCATGGCGGCGTTCAGCTCGCGCTGTTTCCCGTGACTCACCGCCCGCTCCGGCTCCCGCCGCGTACCGCGGACCCGGGCACAGCGCAGCCCCGGCAGCGGCGGCGCGGTACCGCACACGACTGAGCGGCTGGCGGGAGCGCCGGCGCCCTTGCGCGCCTCATTTCCTGCCTGTCGCTGCCTGGCCTAGTCCGCTCCGCGCGGTGACTCCATGTTGTACCGAGGAGCGCGCTCAGCCCCGATCCTGTGTCCTGCACAGATCCCCGGGCCGAGCCGGGCAGCCCAGGGCCTCCGGGCTGAAACCCCACTCGCCCCAGCGAGACCTTCCCGGGACTTGCCGTCACTTTGTCCCCGGGCAGCCTCCGGCAGCCGGGACTCCCTCAGCCCCCGTCCCGCTGCCCGCGACGCCCTGCCCGGACACCGGCAGGCGCCAGTGCCGCGCTCGGCACAGCCCCGCGGTGCGCGTCGGGGTTGGAACGGCCTTGGGTCGGGATAGGGCCGAGGGGAGCGGGCAGGGGCCGCAGCCCGCCCTCAGGCGCCGCCGCCATCTTGGCAGGGCGCGGGCGCCGCCGCGGCGCAGGAAATGGAGGACGCGGGGCCGGGAGCGCTCCCGGGGCTCCCGCAGCGCTGAGGGCTCCGCTCAGCAACCCCGCCGCGTAAAAAGCCAGAGACCGGAGCGGGAAAAAAGTTTTTCGAGTTGCTGAACAGAATTTGCTCTCAGCCTTTGTGGGAACGCGAAGCTCAGAAGTAACGTTTCCGCTTMGTTCAGCTTTCTGAGGGTGTTTTACGTAAATCTCCTTTTTGCCTGGGAACTTTGTAAATGAATTAGTGCCAGTTATTGCCCCAAACTGCACTCTAACGTGGATAGTGCAGCGAGTGCAACGCAGCAGCGTTACCCACCATTAATTCTCATCCTTTTWAAATGCCTTTCCCTTCCTGCGCATCAGGTACAAGAAACCCCCAGCGAGCCCCCGGGCTCAGGAATGCAGTGTGTGAGAGGCAGATCGTGGAGACACTTTGGATTGACCTTTCCTCAAGCTGTAAATCTAATATTATAGCACTGTTAAGTTTCTTTAATTAGACTATGAGTAACAACGTGTGTCTTTTCCTCCCTGTTACGTGCAGCTCATTTAAGATGGACTTGGGTTTATTTGTGTTTTGAGTGCTGTGTTTGCGTGTCTGTGTGCAGTGGTTTATAACATGCTGTATTTTCTGCAGTGCTAAACCCATCCCGAGTTATGCAAAGGGCTTGAGCCTCTCAGTAAGACATCAGCGTTGCCAATGGGCTTTGAAACGTAATAACATTTTCCTCAGTAACAGCATTTCTTCCCATTAATTACTTTTAAATCTCTACTGTCATAGTCCTAGTCCAGCATAGTTTTCATGGCCTTTGGTTCCTTGGATACATTACAATCCTGTTCACAAGTAGTCCCACTTTTAGTTTTGATCAATTACTGTCGTTTTCAGGTGATAAAAGGAAGAAAAATAGCGTGTGGAGCTAAGGAAGTGCTCAGAGCTTATAAATCATCACTTTATTTCACTGCATGAAAAAAACAACCAACAGATCAATGTCACTCACAAAGGCTGCAGAAACAAAATCATATATCATAATTTTTTTCATGAAATTTTTACTTTTTCTGAAGTAATGAAACCTGGCTTCTCTCTGAGTCTTTGTAATAGGACTCAGGAATTTCAGGCTGACAAACCTCTTGTAATAAAACTTTTCTAACTTCTTGTGTTTTGCTGGTTGCAATTCTGGAATTGTCCATGAGCCCAGGAAACTCCAAAATTAATCTTGGTGGCACCTGTAGACTTACTGTCATAAAAAGTTTTTTATGACTGATACAGCTGATAAATTGCCCTGAGCAAATCAGAACTCTTTATCTAAAAGTACTTCAAATCATCCCCTGGACTCTCCCTGAGCTAAAGTGGAACCAGGGTGCAATAGTGAGTGAAAATGCTTTACTCAAGAAGTGTTACTGCTGGTGACACATCAGTTAATCATCCCCTCTAAGTGTACTGCCTCACATTCAGCTCCAGTGTTCTTAGAATACAGGATATTTTTAACTATATTTCATTATAGTGGAGGAAATTCTCCCCCAGCCCATAGTAAGAGAGTCTTTCAACAGCATTTAGTTTGTGTACTTGCCTCAAGAATTAATTTGGCTTATTGTGTCTTCATAAAAAGTGTAATTCTTATTTTGCAGGTTTCTCTATGATATTTAGGCAAAGAATAGTCTTGCAGTTAGAGAATAAAAGTGAGGAGCATGACATCTATTCCTGGCTCAGTACTTCCCAGAGAAAACAAAGGAGACAGAAAACAAGGYGGAAGTACAAAGGCTTTGCATTTCTTGCCCACAAGGAAAATGTAATTTTCTGTCAGGTCCAGTGTGTGCCCCAAAAATCCCAAGGCTCAAGTGCAGTTTGTGAATAGCTGTGCTCAGAGGGGCTCCAGTGCCTTCCCAGCTGAAGGAAATCTGTTGCTTCAGCAATGAATCCTTCCTAACACAGACGGTTCTTAGAAGTGTTGGACAAAGCCAAATCATTTTAAGACCAAATAACACAACAAATCACACTTTGCAGCCCATGTTGTTGCATTGTTTTCCTCAGAGTGGCTGGAGCTGTGGGTAGAGAACTGTTCCAGTTGCTGGCTGATTGTCTTTCTTTTTCTTGAGCATGTGTCTATGCTAAATTAGCTATATCCAGTCTTCTAGGGCACAATGAGTCTGGTTGAGGAACAGCAGTCATACTGACTGATTCCAGATGCTTATAACAAATTTTGATTTGTTATAATTAGGTGATGAGATTTCCAGTAGTTACTTACTTAGTGTATGTGATAATCTGAGACTGATGAGTTAGCTCATGACTGTTGCACAGATACCCACATTTAGAATGGGGCAAAAAGAACTTTCTTTGCAGCTACACAATCATCCCTCTCTTTCTCTAAAGAGATGGAAATCAGTTCTTCAGGAAGTCCTGTGGAATAAAGAGCCACAAGATACATGGTGCAAGGGGGCCCTGCAGGACTCAGTGCCTGGAGCAGCAGGTTGGTGTCCCATGAGAAGGGGAAGCTGGAAGTGCACAGGCAGTCCCCATGATCCTGTACCGACATAGCCAGTGTGGCACTGGCTGAGGCATGCTGAGAAAGTAAAATACCCTCCCAAGCACGTTCTGTGACATGGCAAGAACACACAAACCTCCTTGTGCTGCTCTGTTATGGTTAAATCAGCCTATGGAATAACCTGCTGGGTACCACCTGCTTGGGATGCTTTTTTACCCTGTGTCCACCTTCCAGGTGTCGTTTCCTTTGGTCACAGGGGCAGTTCAGCACTGAGCCCAAAGCTTGGCTGTTAAGCTGGCTACACTGTTAAAAATCACCGCAGCATCTGATGGTGTGCATAGCGCTGCAAAGACCTGCTGCAGGATGGCTCTGACACCACACACCCCAAAATATTTTAGGATAACTTCCATAACCTAGAGTGCCATGAGAACAGCAGAGATGTTTATGTGCTGTTGATGGAGTTCTGGTGTCCCTCTAAAACGGGAGATTCGACTAAAGGGGCAGATTTGGTCATTCTGCTGCTTCTATTTCTGAGCAGCGCCCTGGGGTTATGCAGGACAATGTGGAGCCCCGGTCAGGAGGAGCCTGGATTGTCCCCAGGGTGCTGCGGCTCCCTGGCTCTGTTATCAGCTGCCTGGCCTCCGGCATCTGCCGCAGTCAATCTGCAGCCCGGGCTCCTCCCTCGCTTCAAATGCTTTCACACTGCTCCCAGCCACTTATACCAGCGATTCCAAAATCGGAGCTTTACTGATGAGGAATCAGTGACCAAAAATCTCTATGCTGCAATAAATTATTGCAAATGCAATAAAAAATACCAATTATTAATTTAGCGTGATTGGACTCGATGAGCCCAGGCATTCCATGATGTTGATGACACCAGTTGAATGCTTGTGCTATTCTGCCTACTCTGACAGGGCACCTCCCGAGCTGTGACTGCAGAGGATCAGRTCCCACAGCTAAACCTTCGCTTTGCTGGGCAGTCCTGCTGGGCTGCTTCAAATGGATTTTGGAGCCTTCACATGAGATCCATAACCAGCCTGTCTTTTATCAGTGTACATTTGACATCAAACAACTGCACCTGGACACCAAAGGCTTTCCCTTGCTGAGGGGCCATCCCCTCATGGGGGATGTTCCAGTTAACTCTGGGAAGGAAAGAGATTCCTAGGAAAATAATAAATATGTCAAGAGGGCAGTGACAGAGCAGAGCCATCCAGGTGCTGGAACAGCTTCACCAAGTTTCCAGAGCTGGAAGCATAGGAACTGGACTGGGCTGGGCTGACTTGATGCAGAGAGTTCAAGGCAAAGCTGCCTTGTCCCCTCACTGGCTCCCAGCAGCAGGTTCCTAACCTAGTTTGGATGCAGCAATCCTCAGCTGGGATCCAACGCTGAAATGAGCTCTTTATCTGTACTTGACCAGGCTCCAAGTGATTTCAGTAAGAGGAGGCTGAGTCAGGACTTGGCTGTAGGTGGATCAGAGCCTTTGCAGTGTTGTTTATTTATTAAATATCTCCCATCTGGTGTCCTGTTTGCAGCCTGCCAAAGCAAAAGGGATAAAAACCTTGCCCCCCCCCAACATCTCATTACTGAAATAATGAGTAGAACTTTTTTCCCCTGTACATTATTCCTGGAATAAGCTGTCAAACAAGCAGTTGAGTTGTTGCACCTTATCACAACCTTTGCCAAGAAAGATTTAGCAGCATGATAATTTAATGGAAAATATTATAGCCAAATTCCTTTCAGACATAAATTCTCTGCAGAAAGATAGATATCTAATGGGAAAAAATCTTTGTTAATATTGCAGTGGTTTATCTGCTTTATTGTTTTTTCCAATGTGGTGTTGGATCCAAAATAGTGCAGAGGAAATAGGAGAGTGAGCTAAGTGAGATTATTCCACCTTGGATTGAAAAGTGGATATAAACCTGACAGCATCATTTCAGCTGCATTAAATAATACATAGAAGTACAAAAATAATGATGAGAAATACCCTTTAAAAAGAGATGTTCAYCCAAAGCTGTGCAAAGCCATGTTAGGGATATGCCTGTCAGGAAGGAGCAGTGGGAATAACTCACAGGAGAGGAGAAATTATCTAAGAAATGTAAGCATTGCCAACAACAAAAAGATAACTGGATTCCATGGTAATTTCCACCAAGCAACAAATGAAAGCAATTGGTCTCTACCAACAGAGATGACAAACAGTTCTGTAGTTCCTAGAATATTTGTACATGCTAAAAATAGGCGTGGCTCACTTTAATTGCATGAGAAGCTACAAGCTGAGGATGAGTCAAAGGTCATAAAAAGGTGCTGGCTTGGAGGTAGAAAAGCATAGGAACAGGCAGATCACAATTCATGGTGGTGACAAAGGTGTGTGTGTGAGAYATGCTGTTAATAAAGTTGCTTTAATTATGTTAGAGGCTCAAAGTTGGAGCAATAATGGAGCTGAGGGTGTTTTAAAGGTTAAAAAAAAAMCAAACCAGAGACTGTGGGGTTCCCCAGCAGTGCAAACATACTGTGTTTGGAATTGTAAAGGTGAAAATTTACAGGTGAAAACTCCTGTAAGTTGCTCTCACTTTGACTCTTTTCATGTCAGCTTCATATAAATTAAATAGAAATGAAACAATTTTTCCCTTAAATTGTATCATCATATATTTTTTCAATGCTAAATTTACAACGCTRATTGTTATTACAATACAAAACAATTACAATGTTGTTTGCAATTTTCAATGCTAGTTTGATTCAGCCAAATACAAAAAATCCTCAGCCTAAATGCTCTTGGTAAGTGGCAACATCCTAAACACATGAAGCACCTTTTTCTCCTCAGTGCACACAGTGTTCTTCTTTTCTTGGGATCTTCTTGAGTTGTTTTAAGGATTTCAGTCCCAGAACTACAAAGGGACATTGCAAACCCATACTGAGTCTTGGGGTTTCACTGGTTTAAGGAAGATTTTTCTTAGGAAAGAACTATTTTCATTTCCTAGGCTTCTCCTCATTAACATGTGTAAAGTTTAACTTAGTGAATAGCTACCAAAGTCTTGAGTCTCAGAAGAGGATTTATTCATGAGCACATATGGCCTGCTATATAAATGCATAGTTCATCATTCGTAAGAGGTGTGATCTTCTCTGTATAAATAAATAATTTTCTTCTGTTTTCCAGCTCTTTGAATTGATTACTTATAAAATCTTGTGGTGCATTCTTAGGGAATCTAGGAATAGCTCTCTCTGGTGCATGCACTTAACACTTTCACCTAAACTCTGATTTGAATGCAGAAGAGGCTTCAGTTCAACCTTTCAGGATTGCCAGTGCTCTGTTGTTGTGAGAGGTAAAAGAATTACAAAAGAAAGGCCTCATAAAMTCAGGCCTGCTCTGCTGAATTGCCAAAGTTGGCCTGTCACTTCTTCTAAATAATTTGAAAGTTCCCATGCCAAAACAATCTTGGTATGAGAACTTGTTAGCATAACAACTTATTCCTGGGCTGGAAAACAAATGCACCTGCAATAGGAAGGGATTTGTCCCATGAGAATCAGTAAAGAAAATATGTAAACAATCCAAGAATAGAGAGATTTGATGGACAAGTAACCAATTTCAGTAACCAATAGAGTAATTGGCAAGGAATCTATTAACCAATAAAAGTTGCACATGAGGTCTGTAAAAATGTATAAAATGAGTTGTGATAATAAAGAATTGGCTTTTCCTGCATGAAGTAATGGAGTCTTGGCTAACTTATTACAATACTGTGTCACCTTTTTTCCAGGAAGACAAACTTTATTTTAAAATAAATGGCTACACAAAACCCTACTCCAAAGCACCCCCATTTATGCATGACCCAGGTGATCATGCTGCTGCTTTAATCATTATACAGACATATCCCATCTCAGAAAGCAGCTGTAATTGCACTCATARTCCATTGAGGAGCAGGAGGAGCATCTCCCTCAGAGTTCAAACAACGAGTTTGATGGCAAAAAGCTTCAGCCAGAGCAGCCTCTGCATCCACAGTGAGTGCACTCAATGATGCTGCCCACTTCCAGCTTGCTTTTGGGGAGCCTGSAGATGCAGTTGGGCCCAAAGGTGGTGTCCCCAGTCTGGATGCAGCCCAGGCAGCAGAGGCTCTCATAGCCCTGCTCCTTCCACTTGGCAATCAGGTGTTTGTCAGCATAGCCCTCSTTGGTGCAGTACTGGAGCTCTCTGCTGATGGCTTTCCTCTGGCAGAAGAGATGTAACGTGTTTGCTGGTGCTGGATCCTGAAGGTGGGCCAGAGGGACTCCACTTTCCTCTTCCCTTTGTGCTCCCTCTCCACCTCTCATCTTCTAATGCAGCTGGTCCARCATGGGCTCCATCAGCTGCCAGCCATCCCAGGGAGGCTTCCTGCCCCTCTTCACYGTGGGCATTGCCTTGGGGACAAGAGGGACAAAAGTCAAGGGGAAGTGCCAGCACTCCCTCAGAATCACACCCGCTCTGTACCCAGCCCACGGCTCTCCTTTTCTCCCAAGATTATTTGCAGCAGTTATTTTTAAGTTCTTAACTAAGTCCTATAGCCTTGAATTTTATCTGCAGCAGTTCTTTAAAGTTTAGAAATAATTAGCTGATAAAAAAAATGTACTGCTCAAGCAGAGAAATGATGCACCTGGTTTATTGCCACAACTCTAGAAATTTATGTATCTAAAAGTGTTTGCAGCGAGTAATCTTTAATCTTTTGTTATACCTGAATGTTATACATTAAATGAATTTACAATGGATTTGTCAAACCCTTTTAATCCCTCCAGAAAAATAATTCTGTTCACAATTGTCTGCAGATTTACTGTTAATAAGATTAGGCAAAGTTAAGGTCAATATTGTCAGATTTGAGATACTAAGATATGTTCTGTTAATTTGCTTAAGGATGAGTTCCCTTCAGTTGATTTTGTTAAGTTAATCTCTGTTAAGTTTGAGTGTTACTGAGTTTGGACAATGTCCAGTTTAATTGTTCTCCACTTTAAGATATTTCTTGTTCTATTCCAGTTTTACTGAGATTTATTTTCAGTTCTGTTATGTTTTTATTTAGTGCAAATTAAGTGTTGGTAAAATTACATAAAGTTAAGCCCCAGTATTGCTAGATATTGAGTAATGTTAAGTTACATTCTATTCATTTGATATMATTTTAGGGCTGATTTCTATTAAATTCATTTTGTTCTGTCAAAATTAATTTCTACCAAGTGTAGAAATTAATTTGAGTGTTGTTAATTAAATTTGAGTGTTGTTTAAGCTGAGTTACTGTACACTTTGTTAATGTCCTGGTTTGGAAAAACAGGTGTCTGCTAAGGAAAGCAGGAGCCTCCCTTGGAATGGAAAATGTAAAACCCCTCCCTATGAATTATAATAATTTTGAAAATAAGGGGCTCTCCGACAGAGAGATAGGAGTAGAAATAACAGTTCTTCACAAGGAAAATTAAAATAAAATGCAGTAGTAGAAAAACATTGACAGAGTCAGAATACTGACACACTGTCAGTCAGGCTGTGGGTAGCAGTCCAATAAATGATGGCTTTGGTCATCCTGGAGTGACAGTTGTGGTTCTGTTGAAGCAGTGATCCTGTAGAAGGGTGTCATTTTCTCTGAAGGGCCAGTGGTGGTGARGTASRTCTGGTCTTCCTCTGGGAATCCAGTGCAAACAGGCTGCCAGTGGTGTTCCAAATCTCAGATTATATCCAGGTAGGAATGCTGGGCTCCTCCCCCTGGGTGGATGGGATGATGGAATTTTATCAGTCCTGCACTGAGCCTCAATGGCCCATGAACAGCAGAGATCCCCTGGAGGGAGGATGGGTCCTGGAAGTGATAAAGAACACTGCCCCACCTGGTTTTAACAGCTGRTGATAGAATACATCTGGTTACATCTTGCATTGCAAACTAAGACCTTTTTTCAACCTATGTTAAATGTGACTTTTCTACATTTTAAGATATATAGTTGTTTTAAGAGATCATACAGCTCTAAAACAACTGTGATGAAACACTGATAAACACCTGTTTGTGGATACAGAAGATGCAGTGTGTTCACCCTTGAAGATTCTATTGCTCCTTACAATCTCTGCTGTTTTATCTTCCATAGATAGCACAGAGGAATCAGTGATTATTCTACACTATGGCTGTTATTGATTGTAAGCTGTTTGAGTGTTTTCCTTTGTTTCGTTTTACTGTCATAGGTACATGACTGTTTAGAAAGGTGTTCTCTCAACTTCCTAAGACTGCTGATATATTGATTACATGATGTGAATTTACTGATTTTATAATAGGTATTATTCATAAGATGTTATTACTGTATCTATAGCCAACTTCTTATATGCTTTAACATCTCTTTGTGTAATTATCTAAAAGACACATGTAATTTCAGGATCCTTCTTTTTTGTTCTCTGGCTGCTTCTGCATCTCTTAGACCAGGTTTGATCTCTGGCTGATCCCTGCACTGGTTCTATGGTTTGACCCAAGGCTGTGTCATAATTTTAAGTATTTCTCAGTGTTCCAAGAAAGGTTATCCGAGCTTAATTGAGAGCCTCCTCCAAACTCCTAGTCTTGTGGTTTTTCCCAGTTATTATTACAGAAGCACTCCAGCAGTTTGCTGTGTTTGAAGCATCTCTATCCTGAAGGAAACTTCAGAGGGATCCAGTTGCTAGATGGTTTGATTAGTCTTTAACCCCAAGRCCTTTACTCATAACTGCTATTTTTAAGAGCCTTGTTTTAAAATGTGTTGAGGGAATTCCCTCCCAGTTGGAGCTTGGGTAGTGGCCAGGCCTTGGGGTTAAAGATTCTACCTGGATGTAGAATTTCCCAATAAACCCACGTTTTCTGCATCAAAACTAGATTCAAGTCACTTTGACTTGGCAATTTGACCCTTTGTATATGACAGCTGAACCTATTTTTAGAGTGAGCTTTGGAATTATTATCCAGAAATARTTATCCAAGCCCTCTCTGAATCGAGGTTTGTCAGCTGTTTGCAGACTCTGGGGTGATGGTACAGTATTTTAGTGATTAATAATCACCCAATTTCATGTGTTATTAATTATGTGTTTTATCTGAAATATCCCTAATTGTTGTACCTGACTTATTCCTGATTACTGTCAGTTTCTTGTTTCACTCCATATATTGTTTTGTTTTGATGTTCACTTCATTTTCTTAGCAAGAGTCATGCATGCTGTTTTTAAAACAAAAAGGGGAATTAGGTTCTAAAGAAGTCTGAATAATGCAATGTTTATACCAAAAAGAATTTTAAAGGTTTTTAGGTAAGAATCCTTAAGAGAATATACAATGGCAAGGCCTAATTGATTCATTAACTTAAGGAGAAGATATGCCTGTGTTTTATCATCAACAGGTTCAAAGTAGTCACCTGTTCATTCCATCAGACACTGATTGCTGTGAAAAAAATGAGGCCCAGTGAGAGGAGAAATAACCCAGTGACCACCASCCTTGGTGGCCAGAGCAGGACCAGGACTGCCAGAGCATGGCTGTGTCAGGAGACTCAGAGACAACTTAGCAACAAAAGCCTTATGTCATCCTCATGGGGTAGTGTTCCTACCAACCTTCTKCAGTTATTCCTGTTCCAGCACCCAAAAGGACATTCAGTGATGTCAAAGATCAACATTTCCAGCTAAGGGACTTTCTCCTGAGCCTCAATATTTGGCCTTAAAGACAATGGTCATTCATTTCCATTTCCCTAGGAGATATTGGACATTATTCTTTTGTTTTCTCATGCTGTGAAACCCTGTATCAATGACATGATAGAATTTGATAAGTTTTGTTGATTGTAATCTGTCTTTCATGAATTTTATTCCATATCTAGTAGATAACCAGTGATAACTTTAATGAGATAATACTCTCACAAGAGTGAGCTGTTTTAACATCAGAACATTTGAGCCTTTTTTAAATTAATGAAAAGGGGRAGATGTCATAGACAGGTAAAAGAATTATAAAAGAAAGGCATTATGAAATCAGGCCTCACTCTGCTAAATTGCCAAAGCTGTCATTTCTTCTAAGTGCAGTTACACGTTCCCATGTGAAGCCATTTTGAGAGTTCATTAATACAACCATCTATTCTGAGGGTGAAAAACAAATGCACCTGCCATAGTGAGGGATTTGTCCCATGAGAACCAGTAGAAAAAGAAAGTAAACTAATTAAAAATACAGAAGTTTGATAGCTATGCAAAATACCATGTACCAACCAATCAACTAGGTGTAAATGTATTGTCAGCCAATCAAATATGACACAGTGCCTTCTGATAACCCAATAAAATATAATCTACACAATCAAGATTTGGCTTTCTGCATGAAGAAAATGGAATCTCAGCTGATTTATTCCAACACTTGATAACTTTTTAATAAAAAAATTGAGATTTTTGGAGATCTTAAATGATGCCTTAAGTTTTAGCTTTCATATTTTTCAGATTCTGTGCTGCCTAAGGGTGTAGTTCTGAGCCTCACATTCAGTGTCAGCTCTTCACAGAGCGGGGAGACAAAACAAATCCCCTTTCCCTGCTGAAGACCAAGGACAGTGAGTACAAGTTTCAGGCCCAAAAGCACAAACAAGGGTGGACTGAAGGGAGAAACAAGAAGGATGAGATTTCACAACATGAAGCTGTAATTGGACAATTAACCCCAATATGCAAATGGACCAAAACTTATAAAAGTGTGAGACCTCGTGACCTGGGTTCCATTTTGTGGCCATTTTGGGTCCATTTTGTGACCATTTTGGGTTCATCTTGGGTGTAGCCCTGGCCAGGCTCTTGTCCTGCCCAAGGTGCATCCTAGAGCCTTTCAATAAATATCTACTTTATTCTCCAGCCTCTGTTCCAGCTCAGCCTTCCCAAGGACTGATGGAAGAATCAGAGTAAATCCAAGTGCTTTGGCACTTGTGGAAATGCTGTTTGAATTACCCCACACATGAGCAATGAGACTTCACTTTAAAGGCATTTTATCCCCAGTGCTTCATGATTCCATATCCAAGGTGGTGTAAAAATTTGACCAATTTTTACACCACCTTGGATATGGAATCAAAGACTCATAGAATGATTTAGGTTGGGAAAGACCTTCAGGATCATGAAGTCCAGCCATGAACCCAGCACTGGCAAGGCCACCACTGCCCCATGTCCTCAGGTGCCACATCCCCAGAAGAAGATAAAGGGCTGGGCATATTTGCAGAGTTTATCAAATTGTGTGTATGGATTTCATACAGAGCTGCAGCCACTGGGCTTTCAAAACATCCCTAATTCCTGGTACAACATTAATTATATAGGACTGTTTTGGAGTTCATGTAAACACTATAAAAGCAGATGGAGTCACCTAAGAGAAGGATGGCATTGGTTCCAGTGTTTGTAATTCAATAAAATGCAGTACAAAGCCTGTCAGAAGTATGGCTTGTATTTCCCCACTGCCATCCTATTTTGATAATATAGTAGTTATATATGCAATAACTCACCTGAGACTCATATTATTCATATCATCACCAGCTTTAACAGGCATGCTTCATATTAAAGTCTTCTTWAAAAAATTCTTCCTTTAAGATTCAGGCAGCTGGAAGTCTAGTCATCATTTTATCATAAATATCTGTCTCCAAGGCTAGTCACACTAATGAAAGGAGTCATCTAGAAGGATGTTTTATCCATGGGAGCCTGAAAATGGCACAATACTGGTATCTAGCAAAAGACAGGGAAAAGGAGGTTGTGTGTGAAATTAGGAGAAAAATCAGCTGTCCCTGAAAACTGAAGAATAAATAGAATGATTTGATTTTTTCTCTATAGAAGGAAGATGTTATTTTTCAGAAATTATCACTTATTTTTGTCCTCAGTGTATACTAGGATGAAACACATTATCTGCTCTGGCTGTGGTTCTTTTCCTGGAAGCAGCTCTCAGTCAGCTTCCAACTGGGAAAAGCGAGAGAAGCAATAACAAATGGCAAGGACCTCAAGAATGTATTTTCCTGTTTGGAGCTGGGAATGACCTTGGGTGTTGGCTGCTCCCTCCATTGTTCCCAGGGCTCACGCAGTGAGTAACGTTGACACTGCAGCACTCAGACACAAACACGGTCATTAGCCAACCTGATGAGCAGGTTTGTGGGCAGGGAACTCCACTGAAGGATGAGAACTCGGGGAGTTGGGCTGGCAGCAGAGCCCTGAGCTGCAGGGGATGTGCTGAGGGATGGCTGGGGTCACTGGTGTGGCTCTGCTGGGGTCACTGGGATGATGGCAGCTCAGGGGCTCTGCTCCCCACAGTGSGTCTGGGCTGCTCCCTCCATTGTTCCCAGGGAACGATGTCCCCAGGCTGAAGGAAAAACTTMAATCACACAGCTCTTTGTTCCTCACCTGCTGGCCACAGGGAGCTCTCCCCTGTACAGAGGGGTATAAAGGGAATGTCTGAGCACACTCCATTAAATTGTCATTGAATGAAATGGAACCTCCTGCTACCAAGGCAGGGAAGGGGCTTTGGGCCAGTCCCTTAGTGCTGGTGAATAAAATTGTTCATTCTTCCTCATACCTGAGTGCTGCTACAGCTGCAGGGCATTGGTGAAGCTACAACTGCAGAGGGTTGTTCTTAAACAAATCTCATCCAGAAAATGCAGTTATTAGAATGCAGTAGAACACAGATCAAAACTGGGACACGCTGGGGTTGAGTTTGTTTTTACCAYCTCAATTTAGGAACCCTGTGGACAGAATTACAGCAGCCTTCAGTGAAGTAGTTCAGTGCTGCTTTTTCCCCTCCTCTTTGGAGTCAGTCAGGGTTGCTTGCTAATGGAGCAGTTATCTGGTTAGAAAGGCTGGGAGATGCACAAGGACACTACAGGGAAGGGAAAGGACAATGTCATGGCTCAGAGAACCAAAACTTGTCCAGGGTAACTGAGTTCTGTCCTTGTCTGTGTGAGGATCTCGGTGTGATGCCACACAGGTCACAGAACCCTGTCACARCTGGTGAAATGTGTATGTGCTTCATTTCCAGAGGCTCAGGAGTCAGGAATGACCAGAATTGTCAGCAGGTCCTAACCCTGAAGCACAGGAGCCCTGCAGTTACCAGGAAAAAAGTCACAGGAACTTCTTCTGAGCTAAGGGTCATCCTTGGAAATTGCTGAATCAGTTTTATTTGGCTGTCTCAATGGTAACTGAGTGTGTGTCTCACCAGCTGGAGGGACACATTMATCTTAAAAAAATGTATGAAAATGATTAAAATTTGGGAGAGTCGTAAGCAACCCACACCAGAGCCTTCCAGAGGAAAATGGGTGAATTATCCATAGTACTCTCTCAGTCTTTGGACTGCCTCTAGAGCCAGAGGAGCTATGGAAGAGATGGGACTGAGGAACAGAGGAACTTCTGCCCTTCCAGTTTTAAAAAGTGGGACACTGATACAGCACAGACTAAACAACAAGGTTTTAGGGAATGAAGCAAACTCTTCACACCAGTGCCTCCGTGCCGTGCTGATCATTCCTTTGAAACAGGGGCTGCTCCAGTGCATTTCTGCCAGTACACATCCTAAAAGCCCTTTAGAAGTGTGTCCTGCAGCTGCAGGCAGTGTTCAGCTTTCTATCTGCTTCCCCATCCCACGGTGAGATGCCAGTGTCCTGATGCTTCACCCTGAACTCCAGCCTTTGATGTTCCCTGCAGCCCGGAGGTGGAGGGGAGCAGAGCCAAGCCCTGGGCACACCCAGCTGCTCCCGTGGCATCCCCGGGAGTGACCCTGGCACAGCCCCATGTCCTGGCCATTCCCTCCTCCTGCTCCCCGGCTCCCTGGCAGCTCGGGCTCAGTGCACGCTGAGCTGGCAGCAGCAGCAGCTTCAGCTGCCCTGGGGAGCTACCACAGCTGAGGAGCCTCCCCTGGGCTKGGCACTGAGGTCAGTGTGCACAGCCAGGAGTCCTCTGTACACCTCCACTCTGCTGGGGACATCTCACAGCCTGCAAAACTCCCACATCTGCCTTTGTTCTGCTTCATTTTTTAAAGAATAACTCGATAGAAAAATGGCTCCCAAGTAATTATTGCAGAGAACTTGGAGAGTGGTCAGATGAATTGCAAGTCAGTGATGCTCTGTCTCTGTGTTGCAGTACAAGTGGAAACACAGACTCCTTGTCTGTATCAACTTGTCAAAATCAAATCTAATTCTCCTGATTTGTTTTTCTATTTGACATATCTCTTTCTGGGTTTGACACAGAAACTCAGTGGAAAAATACCAGTGGGAAAAGGGTGAGTGAAAACTGATAAAAGGTGTTCAACAGAGCCAGGGGAACCCCTCTGTACAAATCAGCCTTCCTCCTGTTATTTCTCTGAGAACAAGACCACTGTCCATTTGTCATGCCCTAATTTTTGTGTTGTCTCTGAAAACAAGCAATTTATTTCTAAAACAGATGAGTATACTGAGATAAAGACTTTCTTTAGCCACTCACTGGCTTCCCCATATTGAACAAATTTAAACAAACTAAAATCACGTCTTGTTTGAGGAGTAACTTTAGAGAGGTCTCTTAAAATACAATCTAGTTTCTTTTCATTATTATATCCTAGAAAGCCACTGTCTAATTTTTCACTTGGGAGTGTGACTRGGTCAGGGGAGTAATTCTATATTTGAATAATGACCAGGCAGAGCCCCATGGTACAAGATGTGACAGTGGCCCATGCAGGAGGAAATCCAGAAAGTGCAAGGGCCCTTTTCACCCTGTTTGTACCAGAGAGGATGGGATGTTTGAATTCCAGCAGATCCCATTTCAAGTGAACTCCGTATTTATACTCCTGSTGCTCATCTGTTCCACCAAGAAAAGATCATCTGAAAAATGTGATCCCTGTTAAAAACAGCTAAAAGGCTCATTCAGCTCATCAAGTGAAGCAAGCAAAAGGCTCCTGGCAGGAGCAGCAGCTGTATGCCTGACCTTTCCCCATTCCCCCTCTTCCCTCTCTGCACTCACACCGGGCTCAGGCATTCCTGGGATCTGTGTATTTGGAAAAAGAGAGCTATTTTTATTCACCCTGTGGTTTCTCAGCAGAGAGGTCTTCAGGAATATTTCCTTTCACGTCAATCCCTTTAAACATTTCACAGAGCAGAGTCTGTTCTGGGAAGTCAGTAAGTTTGAATTCATGTTTTGAAGTTTTATCATGGCTGGGAATATAACGTGCACAAGGCAGCCAGCAGGGCTGATGAATAAAGCAAATGCAGGCTGTGTAGTCCTGCTAAAGCTATTACCAGAGTATTTTACATTTTCTGTGCACCCAAATTAAACCCTTTACACAAGCAGAGTAATCCAAAACCATCTGGCACTAGAATTTGGGATTTCATAATGCTGTAATGCAAACCATGTGAGCAGGATGTCCAGCATGTCTGTGTCAGTGGGTTCAATGAATTGATGTGAAGAAGATGAACTTTGCAATAGTTTTGTCCAGTTTTTATGTGTCCAGTCAGTGCCTACCCTGCACCACTGGGGTTGAGCAGGGACAACCTCTGCCCTGTCACCTGCCTTGCCTGACACTGGGCCCTTCTCTGCTCCTGGACACAGAGGAAAATCCAGGAGCAGAGAGGAGGAGCCCAGCTCTGAAGGCAGATGTACAACTCCAGAATAAAGCTAAACAGCCACCTGAGTTTTTCCCATGTTGACACTGAATGACAGCCAGGATTTGTTATATCAYAGATCATCAAAGACCTGTTTGGCCCTCAGGATGGAAGAGCTGCTCCATGCTCTGCCAGTGCTCTCCTTCCCACCCTCCYCTGCAGTTCTACGAGCAGTGGGAATCCCTGTGCCAAAGGGAACTCAGGATCACTTGGAATTCAGGGCTCCTCTCTCCTCTCCCTGGGCTCAGGCAGGCCATGGGTCCCCAGGGGTGCTCAGGCACACCCTGACATCACAGGCACACCCTGTGATGGAGCCCAGAGGAACAGGGCAGCTCACAGCCAAAGCAGCTGCTGACACATCCCACAGGCCCCAGCTCTGCCTTCCCTGGCTGTGCCTCTCCAGGATGTGCTGCAGGAGGCTTTGCCACTCACCTTCACCTTCCCAGGCTCCTTGAGCTCCCAGCCCATGGATCCTTTATCCTCTTCCCTTGGTGGATTCTTTATTCTTCCCTACACATTTTCTTTGAGGGCAGTGCCAGGAGTGCCCTGCACAGCTGACACTGAGCTCACACTGGTGCTGGGCCCTGAGGACAGCACAATTCCTCAGCCATTCCCCCTTTCAGAGCACCATGCTCTCCTGGAAGGAGGTGGATCCTAACAAGATGCATCTCCAATGAGGAGGAGCTGGGAGATGCCAGATTTTATTTGCACTTGGGAATGTGCACAGTATGGAATGGGCAAATTGTGGAATCCCAGAACAGTTTGGGTTGGGAGGGACCTTAAATCCCACCCAGTGCCACCCCTGCCATGGCAGGGACACCTCCCACTGTCCCAGGCTGCTCCCAGCCCCAATGTCCAACCTGGCCTTGGGCACTGCCAGGGATCCAGGGGCAGCCCCAGCTGCTCTGGGCACCCTGTGCCAGGCACTGCCCACCCTCACAGGGAGGAATTTCTTCTTAACAGCTGATCTAAACTCTTTATCAATGGGAAGCCATTCCCCCTTGTCACTCCATCCCTTGTGAACAGCCTCTCTCCATCTTTCCTGTAGCTCCCTTCAGGCACTGCAAGGCCACAGTTTGGTCACCCTGAAGCTTCTCTTCTCCAGGTGAGCAATCCCAAATCTCTCAGCCTTTCCTCACAGGAGAGCTGCTCCAGGCCTCTGGCCATCCTGTTGTCCCTAGATGGAACAGAAAGCTCTGCCCTGGCAGGATGGGGCACGAGAGCAGAGGACTCATCTGGCACCCAGCCTTTCTAGACAACACTTTAAATTAAAAAACCTGGTAATAGTGCCAGTAAAATCRTCACAGCAATTCCATTTCTTTGGGATGGCAGGACTGAAGTCCTTATGGCAACATGAAGCCAGCAGAGCTGGAGAGGGACAGGGGACAAGGGATGGAGGGACAGGACACAGGGAATGGCTGCCACTGCCAGAGGGCAGGGATGGATGGGATTTTGGGAAGGAATTATTCCCCAGGAAGATGGGGTGGCCCTGGCACAGGGTGAAGCTGTGGCTGCCCCTGGATCCCTGGCAGTGCCCAAGGCCAGGCTGGATGGGGCTTGGAGCAGCCTGGGACAGTGGGAGGTGTCCCTGCCCATGGYAGGGGATGGGACTGGGTGGGCTTTAAGGTCCCTCCCAACCCAAACYRKTCTGGGATTCTGTGATTCTATACCAGCAGCCAGTACATTATCAATTACATAGTGACTTTACTAGCAATGTTTACTGGTAACTTAGCAGTTACTTTATTCCAAAATGATTATAAATTCAGTCTGTCAAATGAACAACTTCGAGTATTTAGCAATTCTCTTTTTATAAAGCTGTCTTTCTAGATGTTCAGACACAGAAATAACAGCCTGTGGTATTGTGAGTTTGTTAAAAGTTGTTTAAAGTTATTTTCCCAGTGGACCATCCCTGTTCCTCCCTTCCCCCCCACTCCCTTCTTTGTCCGGTTCCACCTGAGCTTTTCCCTCCCTCCCTCCCTCCCTCGGGGTCCAGTCTCACCCCGACCCTCCCATGTTCCAGAACCCTGGGTCCCCTGTGCATCTCCCCTGCCCCTGCCCTGCCATACAACAGACCCTGCCAATGCAGCTGGGGGCTCAATCACCCGTGGGCTCAGCCCCTTTCCCTGAGTTTCAAAGGGCTCTRCCTGACTGAACTCTCCTTGTGCCCCCCCGAGCTCGGGGTGAATAAAGGACCCCTGAGAACAGGAGCAGAAGAGAAGCAGAAGACAGGACCTGTCTTCAAATCCTCGACACTGCAACACCAGGAAYTGTAAGGAACAGAAAGCAGATCTCTCTTTCACCACTACC
Organism: Alauda arvensis; assembly: GCA_902810485.1. Lineage (NCBI taxonomy): Eukaryota > Metazoa > Chordata > Aves > Passeriformes > Alaudidae > Alauda > Alauda arvensis. Next base: position 455,158 of record CADDXX010000510.1, on the reverse strand, counting down.
CGAACTGCTGGGCACATCAGGGGTCATCAAAGACCTGTTTGGCCCTCAGGATGGAAGAGCTGCYCCATGCTCTGCCAGTGCTCTCCTGAACCCTGCAGTTCTTCGAGCAGTGGGAATCCCTGTGCCAAAGGGAACTCGGGATCACTCGGAATTCAGGGCTCCTCTCTCCTCTCAGGGCTCAGTCGGGCCGTGGGTCCCCAGGGGTGCTCAGGCACAGCCCGGCTCTGGGAGGGAGCCCCGAGTTCTCAGGAACAGAGCTCAGAGCTGGACACTGAGCGAGCCGGGATTTCCCGATCGTGGCAACAGCGGGGCCCGTCACTGCTGCCGGGGATGGCAAAGGGATCAGAGGGGACACACGGACAGAGGGGACACACGGACAGAGGGGACAGACTGACAGAGGGGACAGACAGACAGAGGGGTCAGACAGATAGAGGGATAAGACAGGAGTCAGACAGAGGGGACAGACAGACAGAGGGATCAGACAGACAGAGGGGACAGACAGACAGAGGGGACAGACAGACAGACAGAGGGGTCAGACAGACTGACAGAGGGATAAGACAGGGGTCAGACAGAGGGGACAGACAGACAGAGGAGTCAGACAGACTGACAGAGGGATCAGACAGACAGAGGGATCAGACAGACAGAGGGGACAGACAGACAGAGGGATCAGACAGACAGAGGGGTCAGACAGACTGACAGAGGGATCAGACAGACAGAGGGATCAGTTTGGGGCTGTCCCTGCCCTGCCCGGTCCCGGCAATGCCCGGGCCCACCACCAGAGGGCGGCCGTGCTCTGCGCTGTGCTAGGCCGGGCCTGGCTGGGCCGGGCTCATCCTGGGCTTATCCTGGGCTTATCCCTGGGTCACTCCTGGGCTCATCCTGGGCTCATCCTGGGCTCATCCTGGGCTCACTCCTGGGCTCACCCTTGGGCTCCCTTTATCCAGCGCAGCCCAAGCCGCCTTGGCTGACATTTGTGCTCGGGAGTAAGAATAGCTCATTTTGGGTTGCCATAAACACATCCCGAGCTGACATAAACTGCACGAAGGGCCTTTCCAAAGTGTTTATAGCAGTCTCACTGGGCTGGTGGAAAGCTCCGTGGGAGAGGGAGCGGCGGGACCTTTGTGTTTGGATAAACACGGAGCCTGAAATACACTCATTTAGCTCAGAATGGGAGTGAAAAAGTCTGGTTTATCTTCAGAAGTAAACGGTGCACTGTATTCTGCAGCAGCTTCACAGAAAGCCCTTCTTGAAGAAGAGACTCCTCATCTGTATTTGATTGTTTCTTTTTTAGTGTTTTGCATTAATTTTTGTTGTTGGTTCTGCTTCCAGACAATCTCTTACCACTCGGGCATTCTGTGAATGCAGCCACGTGTCAGAGGACAAGGGAGAAAAGATGTCCTAGCTCTTGGCTGCTTGAGAACTTTGTGTTTAAAGCAAAATTTGTAGCTGAAAAATGTACTGAGGAATTGTTTCAAGGATGGTGCTGAGGTTTGTTTGCTCAGATGCAGGGGGAAATCACAGTTTGGAGTGGTTCAGGTTGGAAATGTCTGGATCTGTACAATATCTTCTGAACATTTTTCCCATCCCTTGCTTCTCTCAGTTCAGATCACCTCGTTCCTCCCTTTCATACACTTCCTYCTGGGCTCTGTCATCTCCATTGCCCCAAGGAAATGCAGCTGTCATGATGGTTCACAGATCAAAATCCAGCCTTTAATGTAGCTAAGGCTTGATCCATTAACCACTTTGAAGATTATGACCAAAGCCTGTAGCTGGCATGTGAAATATGAGCCCTCAGCAGGAGTTAATGAGGCCCAGGAAAGCTCTGCTGTCCCACCCAGGGCAGAGAGGAGAGCCAGCAGCAGCAGCACTGCAGCAGGGCCAGCCTCAGACAGCCCAAGCAAGGTCAAAAACCAGAACATTCACCAGTGGGAAGGGGATTTTTGGCTACAGTATTAAGCATTCATCGAAAGGAGCAAGTGTGGAGACAGGAGGGACAGGACTGTGCTGAGATTCCCAGGCAGGCAGCAGGAGCAGTGTGAGCAGGGGGGACACAGGGACAGGCTGTCCTGGGAGCAGGAGGATGCACACTGACATTCCCAGGATGCACAGGAGCCACTTGCCAGAGGAAGGCTCTGGTGATGTAAATGGCAATAATCCAGTTTATACACCCTTGGTCCTGTCAGCTGAGAGGGAGTGCAGGGAAATAACCCACACTGGGCTGGGATGGAGCACTGACAACCCTGTGCTCACATCTGGGGGCTTCTTCTGAGTGAAGAAAGAGCTCCAGTGCTTAAAACTCCTGTTAAGAGCAAGCTGTACCTTCGTGTTGACCAGCACAGCCCTAGAGAGCCAAAGGTGATTCCTGAGCTGCAGGAGAAAATGAGCAAGGAGCCATCCAAAGCATCAGTTAAACAGGATTCATTTCACATCAGCACAGAGAGAGCTGCTAAGATCGAGGATCCACCAGAAATAGTCCAGTAAGTTTCCACTGAATCAACATTTTCTGATGGAGAGCTCAGAATATGCTGCGATTCTGCCCTGTCTGGAGAAGTTGCAGCATCTCAGATTGTTACATTGAAAGCACCAGTTATCATTTCTCCATTCCATGAATACCAATGCTCACAATTGCTGCCCTTTTAGTTTATTCTCATTCTAAATATGATCCTGCTGTGACCCATTGGAGCAGAGCAAATGGCAGAAAACGCAAATTGACAAAACTTGGAGATTTAGGCATTAGAATGATTCCATKTATAAGTCAGGCTCTCATTACAAAAACAATTTAAAACTGTTTTCAAATACTCACCTCTACTTGTGCAAGTCACTACAACTTGGTTGTGCTTTTCTGTTCTACACTTCACCAGCTGAGTGAACAGCTTTCCATCTGAATGTTAAAGAGAACAGCCTAAAAAGGAAAATAATTAGTCACAGTTTTGTATTTKTAGCTGGGTAATATATTCACCAGCAACCAAATTTTTACCAGCTGACACAGTGAAAATGGAGATGGCCTTGTTCATACAACTGATCCTAAATCATTCTTCAGCCTTGCCCCCTGAGTCAGGCAGGATTGAAACAACAATGTGTTTGAGGTGGCACGTCCTCACCCGACTGATAAGGAGGGATTTTTCTGTGATAGGAGCAGCTCTGAGCCTGAGTTTCAAGGAATTTCTCTCCAGTTCTATGCCCTAATCTGGGCAACCCCATATCTGAACTCAGCCCCTCAGCTGCAGTGACTGAACTCATCCCAGCAGGCTGTCAGTGCCAGAACAATTACATCACASCCAGGCCCTCGGTAACCTCCTGTGCAGGGGACAGCTCCCACATGACTTCCAAGAACTGAAACTCCAGTTTGGAACTGGATATTAACTGCTTGCTGCTGTACTTTTGGCTTGAGCAGGTTTTTATTTGGTTTCCCTGTTTGGAGCTGGCTGCTGGGTCAGCTTTGGCTCCCTGTGGCTGGGGAGCAGAATGTGAAATGCAGCTCAATTTGGCATCGTGACTTTTGGGTTTTTTTTTTACTCCTTCAGAGGCTGAGGTTTAGGTGAGGGGTGTGAATGTTTGTGCTGTTTCCCAGGYCTCAGCCCACGGGGCATTACAAAATCATGGACTTTGGGTCATGGACTGGGCAGCTCAAGGTGCACAACTGCCTTTGAGCAGCATCTGTGTCCCTAAAACAGCACAGCCCCTTGTGCCAGCACACTGGCTCAGTCCCACAGCCTCCAAAGCCATCCCCAGCCCATCCCTTGTGCAGCTGTGCTCACTGATGAGCTGCAGCAGCTCACATCCTCCCCAGCCCAGATGCACACTGTGCTTTCTGGGTTGCAGGCTCTGGGCTGCAGCAGCTCCCACGTGTTCCTTGTGTCCCTGCAGTTGGAATGTTTTAGTCTGAAGCCAGGACCTGCCAGCTCCAGCACTCCCTGACCACCAGTGAACTCAGCCCTGGCACTGGGATTGCTTTGCTTTTGTTTGCTCAAGCATTAACGAGCCTTGGTGATGCAGGGTTTGAATAAAGAGGAGAGGGAGCCACTGACAGAGTGACTGAAAGGTGACTTCAGGTCCTGAACCCCTGAGCCCTCCCTGCCACCCTGCCACAGCCATTAGTGGTTCACACACAGCCAGCAGAGGCATTTGCTGCTGCTTCTCTGCAGCTGCACAGAGCCCTCAGATGTGCCCATGCTCCTCTCCCTCTGCAGGTATTTGTTCCGAGCTGCCTGCAGGTATTTTGCAGGAGAATTCCCTGCAGGGCAGCAGAGAAATCATTGTTAACTCTTCCCAGGCCAGTCTGTAACATGGAAACAAGGCAGAAATCTTGGATTAATACCAGAATGGCAGTGTTTTGTTCAGGAGCTCTGACATCAAACCCTCTGGAGCATCAAGGAAGGCCCTTGGCACTCTGGGTGCTCCCTGAGAACACTTGGGGAGTTGGCACTTCCACAGGATTTATTTACCCTTCCTGGTGCCCTGTTTGAGCTCAAATCTGAAACTCTGCCATTTCTCATCAGCTTTCAGGGGTGTTTTCAGGAGCCTGCTTGGGCTGAGGGGAGGCAGCTCTCGGTGACTCTCCCCCAGGACTGCCTGGGGTTGCTTTGGGAGAATTGTCCCAGCTTTATGGGGTCACTGCTGAGGTGACACAAAGCCCTGGGGGTTGGATGTCACCATTTCCCAGGCTCAGCCCTCCTGCTCTGCTCATCTGCACAGCTCAGACCCTGCCCCTAGAACTCAACCTCTCCTTCCTCAGGGTGCAGAAGCTCTCCCCTCCCCTTCTCTGCAGGCCTGTGAGGAAGGGGCATGGGAGAAATGGGGACGACCCCAAGCCCAGGGGCTGAGTGTGCAGAAATCAGTGACTTTGTGAAGGTCACGTTGGCTGTGAGCATTTCCCTCTGCCAGGTGAACCTCAGCTGCTGCGGGTGTTTGCTCTCTGCACACCCCATAAAGTATCCAGGATGTGAGAGGTGGAGCAGGGATGCAGGAACACCTCTCACTGAAGGGCTCCTCTGATTTCACACTGCACAAAGGTGAAACTTCCCTCTGCTGTGGCAGCTGCCCTCAGTGCCTCACCGAGGAATGCCCCTGCATCTCCTCTGGCCACTGAGGGCACAGAACTGCCCCAGAGTGTCCTGGAGCTGACTCAGCACTGCCTGTGGCTGCCAGCCTGGCTGGGGAGCAGCAAACCTGCACAGCAGCACCTTGCCATGTCTGCAAGCTCCCTTTAGAGAAACAGCCTCAGGGGAAGGTGTCACTTGGAATTCAGAGCCGGTGTGAAATAGCCCGAGTGTTTAGGCAATAAATGAGTCAGGGCTGGTGGCTCTGAGGAGCCCTGTGTCCCCTCAGGAACCTTCAGAGGAGCTGGCATCCCTTGGGTGCCTGGCAGGTGCCAGCTCAGCTCTGCCCACCCATGGGTGCTCAGCACGGGGCTCAGGGCAGCAAAGCTGAACCCCCCAAACCCCACCTGGGACCTCCAAACCCCGCCTGGAGCCCCTCAAAACCCACCTGGATCCTCAGAACCCACCTGGACCCTCCAAAACCAACCTGGGCCCTCCAAAACCCACCTGGAGCCCCTCAGAACCCACCTGAAGCCCCCAAAACCCACCTGGACCTCCCCAAAACCAGCCTGGACCCCCAAAACCAACCTGGAGTCCCTCAGAACCCACCTGGATCCCCAAAACCAACCTTGAGCCCCCCAAACCTCACCTGGACTCTCCAAAGCATGCCTGGAGCTCCCCAAACCCCACCTGGAGCCCCTCAAACCCCCCCGGAGCCCCAAAGAGCTTCCCAGTGGCATTTGCAGGGGGTTTGTGCAGGTGTGCCCTGGGGTGAGGCAGGCAGAGCTGGGACGGTCCCTGCCTGCAGTGATGCACGCAGCCTGGGCAGGGCTGGCAGCTCTGCAGGGGACAGTCCCTGTCACTGTTAACTGACACAACTCCTGCTTCTTCAAGTAGAAGAAGCTGAATCTTTATTGATTGCATGGTTCATCTTTTGATAGGAATATTAGAAAGCACTGTGTTAAATTTAATTTGCATAACAATCTACTGGAACTCAGTTCACTGGTTAGGAGGTGTTTGTGTCTGTAGTTGTCAAGACTCTTTCTTTACACAGGTGGTTATTTATTTTCTTTACAGACTCTCATGGGATAGGCTTTTTAATTTTTACAGGTGCATCTTGTTGCTCTCATAAGAGTGGATTGTTATGCAAACTGATTTTCATTCCTAGAATTTATTTCTTATGGGAATTCAACAGGCTRGCTGTTAATTCAGCCTGATTTTATAGGAAGTTTGCTTTATAAGGTTTTACCTGTATACAACAGTTTCCCCACTCAGGCGTGACTCTGACAGTGCCTCTGGGGACAGAGCTTTGCTTCTGCCTTTCCTTGGGGTCACAAACTGCCCAAGCCCAGCAGGTTCCTGCCACCTCTGGCTTTGGAGATGTGGGACTGGGACTGTTTAACCCCTGATGGAAACTCAGCTGTTTTCTTGCTAGAAAATAACTGGCTGAGCTGAGCACTTCCCAGGGCCCCTGCTCCTGTCTCAGGAGCCTCACGAGTGGCTGGGGGTGACTGTGGCCCTGCAGAGACCCAGAGTGTCCCCACTAGGGCAGGAAAGAGCTTTTACAGTCACTGTCACTGTCAGGAGTAAGGGGCTGGCACTGGCATGGAGGAGTCCAAATGCTGAGAATGACCAGAGCCTTTTTATACSATACATTGGTTTTCTACTCCGTTCTTTGAGCTTGGGGGAATCTCATTTTTAATTAGTGTTTCTCTCATTCTTTTCTGGATCTCCTATTTTCTGTACTACATACAGCAAGAATGAGTGAAGAAAGTTCAGGCTGCTTTAAATTTGAACTCAAAACCAGCAAAAAGTTCCTGTTCTCACCTGGGTGCTGCTCTTGCAGTGCTGTACAACCTTCCTGAGCCACAGCTGGCTTCACTTCCACCTGTCTTTGAGGAAAGTACTGAGCAAGACACACGACCCCCCTAAAATCACACTGCAAAGCTCAAGTGTGATTTTCCTCTGTGGCTTTGTGTGGAACCCTCTGTGCAAGAAGCAGAGTGCTGAGATGTCAGGGCTGGCTCTGACTCTGGGGGTCTGAGGTCACTCCATACCTGGAATAGCTGACTCAAAAAATGACGTTCTTATGGTTATAAGAGGTTAAATTCTTAGATCTGAAACTTCACCGCTAATTTAATTTTGATTAGAGTTTCAAAGCCCTGCACAAAGCAAAGCTCCCCAGCTTTTGGAGCTGTCAGTAGAGGTTGGAGGGCTCCAGCAGCAGGGAATGGAGCACTCCGTTCCTCCAGCTGATAGCAGGGGCTGGAGCCCGGCCCTCCTCCCACCCTGCCACATCAAACCAGCTCCGAGCGCCAAGGATCCAGTTTCAGCCACAGAGCCCCGGCTCCTTATCAGCCCCAAGGAGCGCCTTTGTTCTGCGGCTCCTGCCCTGCAGCAGGAGGCAAACACTGCGGATTTGTGTGTCTGAGGCATGCAGGAACAGCTGGGAGAGCCTCGAGTCCTTGTTCCAGCAGGGATTTCTCAAAATCCCAGCATCTGTACCCGTGCTGCTGCCCCATGCACTTGGCATGCCCAGTTTGCCACTGAAACATCCAAATTCTCTATTATTTGATAAATTACAGAGAATTCATCCGTGGGCATGGGATGGCAGAGAGACCAAAGGCCAGATTTCTTGCCCACAAATCCCGATWTTAACCCAGGGCATTGATTACTGACTGGGAGGACTCTGGGATCCTCTCTTGGCTTTGCCTCTCCCAAGCTGCTGAATTGCTCTCAGGGCAGTTCATAAACCCAACAGTTCAGTGCTTCCTGCTGCACTCCTGACCTCCTGACAGCCCAGCTCACCCCAAACCATCAGAACCACCAGAATTATTCAGGTCATCCCTTTAATGAGGTAAGGAAAAAAATGGAAGAGTTCTTTTTCTCCAATGATATTACTTCTGCATCGTTTTCGGGCTCAGCCCTGTCCCAGATGTACAAAACAATCCCATTTTCTATTTAGCAATGTGCTGTGATTGCTTTCTTCTGAAGAAGAGAGAGGCTGGTGCTACTCCTCAGTGATGTAATGGCCATGGGGAGCTCACTCCCTGCTCAGATTTGGCTCCTGCTCTCCAGGGTCTCCTCTCCAAAGCAATTTATGTTACATGGAGGCTGCAAGGGCGTGGGAGCCKCCGTGAGAAAGGCAAACAAAATGTAAACTATTGCATCATCCTCCAATATCCCAGTGGCCAGGTACAGCAATTGCTGTAGGAAATCCAGGATTTGGTTATTTTACTTTTAATTTTGTAGCTTTAATTAAGCTACAAGAATGAGGGCACAGGGTATATTGTAATCAATAGGGTTTGCARTAAGAGGTGTAAAAAGGGACCAGGCAGGGTGGCCTGCTTTGACTCTGAAAGATAAATTCTTCTTTAAGCACTAAAGTAATAAACCGTAAGTTTAAGTAATAAACCATCTAAAATGAATTTATTTGCTTATTTTATTAGAGACATCCCTAACTGCAGGCAGTGTTCTGGTTTGCTGCAGATATCCAGGCTGGCACCTGCACTTCTGTAAGTGCTGGCCTTCCTCTGAGCTGCACAAGCAACCAGAAATCAGACCCCAAAGCAGAAAGAAACCAAGTGAAAACACTGCAACAACCCTCAAGAAGCAAATCCAAGTCAGTAACAGAGTTGTATTGGTAGGAACCTGACCTCCTTGAAAATATTCTTTGTGTAATGAATGCTTTCTCATCAGTGAACTAATTCAGGTAATTTCCCTGCACAAAAAAAATTAGCTCAAAGGTAGTGCAAAGTGCATATTATTAATAAATGGTCAGCTTATGGATATGTCCAGACCATGATACATAGAAAATGAGGGGTGCACTCCTTGCCCTGTTTAAGGAACACTTAGGAAAGTAGATATTTGAGTAAAGAAAGACAGAAAGAAAGAAAGAAGGCACAAGTGACAGGCACATTGTCAGCTGGGATCTGGAACTGCATGTGAAAAATGTGTCAGTGAAAACCATGGATTGAGCAAAGCAGCTCAGAGAGCTGGATCTGCTCAGCATTTGACAGAGGAGCAATTTTTCTCTCCCAGTGAAACAAGAGAGAGCAGATCACAGCCTCCCCAGTCTGGAGTAAAATCCTCATATTGAAGGAATTAATGTAAAATGGTTTGGCTCTGCTTATCCTGCTTATCTCTGTACTCCACAAAAAAGAGAGAGAGGAGCTTCCACAGAGAAACTGAAATCAAAAATGAGAGTCCACTTCTTTCCTGAGAGACCCCAAATGCAGATATTGCAAATCAGCCTGTGTGGATATTCTGATCCCTGCTGGAAAACATCATTGCTCTCTCTGAAGTTACAGGACTGAGTTTGCATTTGGACTTGAGTTATCCATGCCTTCCACAATTATCTCAGTGTAATTGGGTTTAAACCCTGGTTCTGCTCAGTTCAGATTCCCAGATTAATGGTTTTTACCATGTCCAAAAAAAGAAATAATAAATCAACAGAGCAAAGAGCAAGGTGCTTGCAAGGACATGTCAGGGCAGGTAGGAAACAACCTCTGTGTAGAGATTGGTTGTAAATCAGCTGGTTTTTTTGGTGGCAGATACACAGATTAGGGTTTGAATAAAATACCCTTATKTTGGAGAATGAGCAGAATTTGTGTTTACCCTGATGCACAGGACTCTGTCTGCTGTACAAATATTTACATGGCAGCAGCCTAAGGCTTCTTGTGTGTCCTGCACTCAGGGACTCCCTTGTCTGTATTTCTTGCTGGGAGAAATGCAAAAGGTGGATGGATGAATTCTGACAGAGGTGGGAACTGTGTGTTCCACCATCAGCACCCCTTTTCTCTCCACAGCTGCCTCAGGATCACCTGCCTGCCTTCCCTGCCCAGCACAAACCCTTCTGCCCCATCCCTCACTGCCCTGCAYGTGCAGAGCTCTGTACAAACACAGAGCACACTTCTCATCACTTTGAGCAAGCAGATTTATGAAATAGGTTGTTATCCATACCCCCAATCACACTTTGGGTGTCAGTGTTTAAAGGGGTTGTGTTGTGGCCATCCATGGAACATTCTGATGGAATATCCTTCCCAAGCAGACAGTGTGGTGTCCCAGGTGCTCTGTTCTGCTGCTCAATCTGCTCTGGGGCCAGTGCAGAGGCCACCAAGGTGATGGGAGAGCTGGGGCAGCTCTCCTGTGGGGAGAGGCTGAGCTGGGATTGTTCAGCCTGGAGAGGAGAAGCTTTGGGGTGAGCTCACTGTGGTGTTCCAGTGCCTGAGGGGAGGATGGGACAGGATTATTTACCAGGCCAGGAGGGACAGGACAAAGGGGAATGGCTTTAAATGGAAAGGCAGTCGGTTGAGATTGGATATTAGGGAAAAAACTCTTGGCTGTAAGAATGGGCAGGTCCTGGCACAGAGTGCCCAGAGCAGCCTGGGTCCCTGGCAGTGCCCAAGGCCAGGCTGGACAGGGCTGTGCTCACCTCAGGGGGCTCCTTGGTGCTGGATGGTCCAGAGCTGCTCCCACATGCCCAGGGACCAGCCCAGTCTCAGCACTCACTGGAGTTTCTGCCTTGATCCCCTTCCCCAAGCCCTGTGGACCAAGCTGGGAGATTTCTGAGACAGCTGTAATATTCCAGAGCTCTCTGCCAGCTGCTGTGTCAGCTCACACTCCCTGGCACAGGCTGTGCATCCAGAAAGTCAGAAACCACCAAAATGAAAGAGCAGATCAGAAATTCCCTTACAAATCACCATTACTCCTCTACCACTTAAAAAAGAGCAAGGCAAAGGCAGTGGGATGTGGGCAAATTGCCAATTTTTGACTCATCATTGAGCCTGCATCTGAAGCACTTTCAAGGAGGTGCCTCAGGCCGCCAGCCAGCAGCAGGAAGAGAAAGTGAGGCTTGGGGTCACTTCAGGAAAAATCTGGATGAGAAGAACAATCCTATGGAAAATTTGCATCAGCATGAAAGACTAGCAAGTTTTTCATCTCAGTTGTGCKTGGTGTGATGAGACACTGCAGCATCACAGAGGCAACAGCAGCTCCTGAACTCTGATATGCAGCATTGAGGGTGAGTAATGTCACTTTTCTTGTGGCTCCTTTTAGGAGTTTGCTGATTTGCACAAAGAAAATGAAGGGTTCATCAGGAATGAGCAGGACCAAGGAGAGCCAAGAGGAAATGTGATCCAAGGAGTATCTGAGAAGCAGGAGGATGAGGACACAGGAGGGTGCCTGAGGTGTGTTTTCCCAGTCTCTTCAGTGAAGGCAGAACCTGCTGCCTGTGTGAGGAGGCACCAGGAACAGCTGGCAGGAGTGCTCCAGGTGGGTGAGCAAATAGGAAATGATGCCATCTTTGCCAAGGAAACATGTTCGGCTTACTTCATTTGCCCAAACCAGTTTTAAATACTAGGAATAAAAAACACCAAACCTGTAAACTGTATGCAGTGGAGAAAGCTGACAGGTCAGAGTGGCTCTGTTGTGATCTCTGCTTTCAACTTGTTTTGCTCTGCATTTGTTATTTGTGAAAGGGCAGAGAAGCTGCCGTGTAAAAAGTTCATTTTCAGGCAATGTCAGTGTCACAGTCTCTGGGTATCCAGGAAATATTTCCTGCCAGCCCAGCACTGCTGCCTCCCCATGTGCAGCTCAGTGCCCTCCCCTGTTCCCTGGCAAGCCCAGTGCTTTCTGTTTCCCTTGATTCCTCCTCTTTCCTGGCAGCAGCAGCGAGCCCAGCCAGGGCAGAGGCACAGAGCACAGGGCAGGAGCAGAGCATCCCCGGCTCCTGGGGCTTTATTCCCTGGAGGCTGCAGCAGGAGCAGCGATGGGGATGGGCAGGCTGAGCACTGCAGCCCCGCTCTGCTGCTGCCCCACCCCATCACCTCTGGCAGGTGAAATGCCTCCACACTCCCTGCTTGCCTTCCTTGGAGCATTCCCACTCTGCTGTWGACACGTGGCCACGGTTACAGATCCTAGAACAGTCGGGATGAACAATTTCTCAGCCAGATAAATTGGCAATCCTTCACTTGGTTCTCTGCTGCAGGGCTAGAACTGAAAACTCCAAAACTTCAGGTAAGGTGGTTCAGCTAGATTTATTCCAGTTGTAGCAGGTGGAAGGGAAGGGTAAGAACCTGACAGCTGGGCAGGAGATGTGGCCCTGATGGATCTTGTGAAAAATGAGGTTCACTTTCTTATAAATTTTTAGAAGTTTAATAAACAGACAATAGGAGACAAATAAAGCAAAGGGGCTTGGCATTCAGCCAAGAGCTGTCAGCTCCGGAGGTGTGCTTTAAATACTTCCCTTGTTGCATTGTCAAACTTTTCCAAAAACTAGTTTTATGTATTCTTGGAACTTGTCTGCATGGCCACTCCTTGGGTGTTTTTTGACTGTGGTTTTAATCCTTCTTTATCACTTCCAGWGAGGGCTGTGGTACGTACTTTCTTCAGAAAGCAGGTGCTGATAATTTTGCCTATCAATAGCRGGGTCCTCACTGTATGTTCACTGGATGTCATCCCAACTAAACAGGCAGTTCCATTACAAGCCTAAYTGTGTATCAGCAATCCCTTTACCATGACTAAGCAAAAACTCAAAAACTGTATCCTTACAGCAGAGTTATTTTAACATTATACATATAACATTCATYTTCACGTATGCGAAAAGCCCATTTTATCAGCTGTATTTGTAACAATCTGGAGCAGAGCTGTATAAACCAAGCAGAAGCCGGGATGTGCCCTGGGAGGTGGCTGTCACCTGTGACCCGCTGTCCCATTCTTACCCACCCAAGCCATCCTTGTGGCAGCAGCCCTTTGTGCAGGCAGCCGCTCTGTGCATGCCCGGCCTGTTTCTGGGCTCCTGCAGGGAAATCTCCCAGCTCCCTGTGTAAACCCCTGCCTTAGGAAGCCAGCTCACRCAGATCTGCGGCGGGACAGACCTCTCTGCCCCTCGGGATGTTATTTGCTGACCCCTACCCCTTCCCAGCGCTCCTCCCCGGCCCGTGGGGTGCCCAGGCCGGCTGTGCCGAGGCAGGGCTGTGTGCAGGGCCGGTGCAGGCGGGCTCGGGCGGTGCCAGGCCCGGTGCCAGGCCCGGTGCCGCTGCTGGCGGCGCTCCCGGCTCGCAGCGAGCCGCATCCAGTTACAGCTGTGGCGTCAGGCGGCCCCGCCGGGCCCTGCCAAATGCGGCGCCTAAAAATAAAGGCTTCCCAAAGCACTAAGCCCGGACAGAGCGGGATAGTGAAACTCCAGGAAAGCTGCAGGAAAAGCCGGACGAGCAGCCCCCGGGGTGGGGGGAACAGCAGCGTTTTGGGGCGGTTTCACTCGAGCCTCTGTGCGTGGCCCGGTGAGCGCGGTGTGAGGCTCGSCCTGTGGCTCCGGGTGTTCGGCTGCACAAGGAATGCTCGGGAGCCCTTTGGGAAGCAGAGCCATCCCCGGTGTCCCGGCTGTCCCCCAGAACCCCASAGCCCAGGCACACCTGGCTCAGTCCCCTGTGGATTTTCCGTGGATCCGAGGCTCTGGGATGGCGCCCGTGGCAGCGCGGCTCTGGTGAGTCCCGGGCCCTGGTGYGGGGCTCCCACAGCGTCTGCAGCACGTTTAATTGTCTGGAAGGTCAATAATGCAKCTGTGAGTCCAGGCGAAAGGGTCAGGATGAAATACTTACCCAACCTGCTCCCAGAGGTTAAATTAATTAGTCTGCAATCAGATGGAAAAGCCCCAGTGCTATTTGTAAGGGGAGGTTTATGAATTTTGTATGAAGGATTGGGTGGAAATTTCCACATTTTTTGAGCAAAAATCATAATCTAATAATCTTTGAAGCTGTCGTTTTCTATGTAAATATTAGATAGATGCAGGGATTAATGTTTACCAGGTACGAAGTTGTATTTTGAAGTGTGACTGCCCTTTCMTGGAGTAGCACAGTTCCATTTCAGGCTTCCAGACCTCTTGCCTTTGACTTGGCTGCAAAAACCTTTCTAGATTTAATCGAAGCCTCTTTGCAGGAGGTTTTATTGCTGCCTCCTTTTTGGATGCTTTGAAATCCAGGAGTGTGAAAGTGATGTTTAGCAGCAGCTGTGTGTTTGCATAACAATGAATTGTACCCACACAGTGCTGGGCCCCGAGAGTCCATCTGCTCCTCCTTGCACTGGCTCAGGAGCTGGCAAATGRTGGCTGAGATTAATGTGTAAAAAGGCCTGGCTTTTCCCAGTGTGCCACAGTTTGATCCTGGCTCTGGGGAGGGTTCTGTGAGCACTGGGAATCACAGAATCATGGAATGAACCGGGCTGGAAAAGACCTTTGGGGTCATCTGGTTGTGCTGCTGCACAGTGAGAGCTCAGCCTGGGGCAGCCCTGGCTGTGCTGCTCAGGGATTTTGCAGAGTCTGCTCTGCAGCACAGGCTCCTGCAGGGCATGCAGCACTGGGGCCCAGCACCCTGCCCTCCTGTGCAGTTTTTGGATTTGCTTTGGTTCTTCACCCCAAGAGCAGCAGCTGTTTCAGGAGGAAGCTGGAGGTGATCTCCTGCTGACATTGGGTGTGTTTGAAACTGCACTGGTGCTTTTAATGGCACCACAGAACATCTGAGCCAGGAGGGACCCCCAGGATCATCCAGTGCAGCCCCTGGCCCTGCACAGACACCCCAAAGACCACCCTGGGCACCCCTTGGGCATGGCTATGTCCACACTGGGATGTGCAGTGTGTGATGTGTGTCACCTTCTCAGGCAGCCTCCAAACCTGCCTGTCCTCATGTGCAGCTCCAGTTCTTATCCAGGACTTTTCCTCTTGGTCCAAGCCCTCTTTCACAGAAATCAGCTCAGTTTTTGATAAAAGCCTCCTGATACAACTCAGGTGTCTCCACATTCATTTTCCAGCAGCAGGTGCMGGGAACAGCTTCAAGGTGTGCACAAGTCAGAGCTACCAGCATCCTCTGGTTATCGGACAGAAAAACCCCCCAATTAACTGAAAATCTGCAATGTTTACTGACCTCAAAATTAGCCCTGGGTTGATGTATTTTAGGCTCACCTCACCTCTCCAGCAGAATTAGAATTAGCCCTCCAAAGACCTGGGCCAGAGTCACTTTTACTGCTTTCTGAAGTAATTAATTAGGGTAGCAGCTAATTTTGTATGTGATGCTTTATTTTTTGCTGTATTTTATAGGATGATTGGTGGAGCACGTTGGATGTGTTGCATCTTGAGTATTACTGAGGCTGGAAAGCAGCCAGAACAAACCAAGGAGCAAAACTTCCAGGCAGTTTTCCATATCTGCAGTAAAACTCAAGTCTGCAGCAGAGTCATCTGAGGAATTCAGGCTGTGAACAACAAATGGAGAAGGGAATGACATGAGGGAAAAAATAAAGTGAAGTATTTCATGATTTTGGACAGCTTCCTGCAGTTATATCACTGCATTGCTATTATTCCTCAGCAAAATCAGAGTCAACAGATTGCACTTGAGCAGCTCCACTCCCCTTCTCATCCTCTGGCAACCTGGGGAAATCCAAGTGAGATGAGAGAGGTGGATCAGAGGTGATTCCTCACCCTTGCCCATTCATTCCAGAGTGAAGTAGCCAAGGACCAGAATGTTGTGGATATTTCCCACTATTTTAATTACTTTAGGTCTCATCTTTGGTACAGTTTTTTGAGTATTCCATGTTTTTTTTTTAAGAACAAGGAGACTGAACTTGCTGTGTTCTGAATGTCAGAGCACATTTCAAGGGGAAAATTCCCAACCCATGGCTCCACAAATAGCAAGACTAAAGCAGTCCCAGCACAGGTTTATGTGGTCTCATCCCTAAAGCACCTCTGCTGTGACAAATAGGGATATCTTAGCTGTGGTTCTCATTTCAGAGAGCAAAGCCCTCGTGCTGGGGTTAATTCAGCCTCAGCTCCATGGGCACTGGCCATGGCACTGCTGCATRAACAGGAATATTTGGTGCCTGAGTTCTTTCTTCCCTTCAGCTGAGGAATGAACATGGTTCCTTTTTCTGCCTTCAGTTTGCTGACTTCCAAGAAACTTTAGAATATTAATTCTTCTTGAGGCCTTGACTCATGTGTCAAATATGTATGAAATTTGGAGCTAGAGATAGACTGGGCCATTACATAAGCTTCCTCTCCTTAGGAAAGCAACCTAATCAAGCTTGTTCCATTAAAACTCCCCACCCTAATGACTGGAAATGGAGGTTTTTAACAAACACAGACCTGTGCCAAACAGCAGCCATCAGAAATCCCTTTGCCCAGTGTCCTTTTTCTTGGCACAGAGACCTGCTTGTGTTGGACAATGGAGCACATTTTGTCCTCTGTTTTGAAAGAGGAGTTTACAAGTTAAATCTAATGWCAGGTTATATTCCCAGTCCAAATCCTTCACAGACTCCCATTAGTCAGGCTGGGGGAGAAAGAATAACAAAATGGAAGTGCATTGAGATTTTCCCCAAATGTTGTATTGCTGTATTTCCCCTCTAAGCTCCAAGGCCATCCTGCATTTCCCTTCACTCACAGGTATCCCAGACCTCCTCAAAATCTGAAGCAAAAAGGTTGAGTATTTTGGCCAATGTAAGTTGGATAACTGCAATTAATTAATGTAGTTAATGAATGTAGGCTCCCTGCCCTGCACTCCCTCAGCTCCTGCTGTGTCTGGGCTCTCTTGGAGTTGATGTGGTCACTGCCTCCTTCACTTCTGTGGCCCAAATGTGACATTTTTGCCATTTTTTGCACATTCCTCTGGTCTGTACTGGGTGCTCCCTGCTCCTTCCTGTGTCTGGGGGAAATGTGAATGTTGCTGTGCTTTTCCTCCTGAGCACAGACACCCCTCACTGCTGGGCAGGCCCAGGGGTGCTGGTGCCACAGAAAGCCCCACAGAGGAGCAGAGCTGCCAGCAAAGCCCAAGGATGGAGCAGCATTCACTCCCTAGTTCCCTCTGCCACTGCACTCACTGATGCTTGCACAAAACCCTGTGGTATTTGCACAGTTCTCCCATAAAAGATGTCTTTTATTTCATTTGTAATCAGAGTGCCCTGGGAGTTTAATTGAATACTTGTTCATGTTGATATTCAGGATGGTATTCGCTTTTGCCATCAGTTGAACACCAGCTGATTAAGTTAGGACCCTCAGGTTCAAGACTTGCTCATTCTGATCCCAAAAGGTGTCCAGGAGTCCCTGCTTAAAGAACCTCAGGTTAGAACCTGAGGGTCCTAACTTGTCCCCTCCTCTGAATATTTCCAGCCAGGAATCATCACTCTTTCTCCTTGCTTCAAATATTTGGTTACCCTGGCAGCAGGAAGTGTATCAAGGGGTCATGAGAGAAACCTTTTTTACTTTGCAGGCTGCAGAGAGAGTCCAGAACTCTGGCACAAGATTTTATTCTATTCTATCTTGCCCCCTTAGCAAGAAGAAGCTGAAATAGTTCCATAAAGAATGTGGACTTTTACACAGAATACATCCCTCTGGTGCCCAAACACTCTGGTATGTGAAATGATTGTTTGCTTAATAAAAGGAAAACAAGAAATGCAGAGTTTTGGCAAGCCCTGGCTCTGCGTGCCCCAAACCCCAGGTAGGCACCTGCACAAATATTGTTTGCATACAAATAAATCTGTGTACACAGAGCTGGAGGAGAAAAAAAACCAATCTAAAAGCTGAACTGCTCTATGGAGCCAAGCCCCAGCTCTTAGAGTGTGTAATTACTGAAATAATTACTGAAGGACCTGTATTAAAGGAAAAAGAGAATAAACATTTTTAATGAATGCTGGCAGGTTCACACTCTGGGACTTCACTGGCATTTTGAACTCGCTGACTGAATCTGAAGCAGAGTATTTTTAGCTGCACCTGTAGGTTGTTTTTGCTTTTGTGAAATGGCTCCACACCCCCTCCAACCTCTCCACCCACTGTCTCCAGTGCTGATGGAAGCACCACACACTCACAGTCACCCCACAGACTGGCTCATTTTCCCTCACTTTCACTTCTTAGCACAGACATGGGAATAATTTCACTGGTTTCACTTGAATTTGTCATCTGTTTGTTCACCAATCTAAACCAGCTGGCTAGAACTTGAGTATCCTCTCAGAACTTCCATACAGAAAATAATTCACCATTTTTGGCTGGGGGATCTGTAGTGGATTTGAGATGAACTTTGTAGTTTTGGGCACTGAAAGACAGGGGAGAGTTTTGGCTACAGAAGCTTGGYTGAGGCAGAGAAAGCAGTGCTGCTTCTGGATAAAGGTAATCCTAGACTTTGTTACAAATCCTGTCCTTCCTGTGCATCCCAAAAGCCAAACTYCAGGTGCTTGGGACTGATGATTTCCCTGTGTCACACCTGGAGCAAGGCAGAGGCAACAATGAAAGAAGGGGCTTGACCCCAGGATGCCAGCAAGGAGAAGTTTCTCTAAGTGAGAGGAAAAGGAGAAGAGTTGATATTTTCATGTTTCAGTCCCAGCCCTATTTTGGTTGCCACAGACCCACTGTCACTCCATGATATGGATTTAATCCTGCAGCCCCCTCCCCACTGTTCCATGGCACTGACCTTGACCAGCTCTTTATGAACAGCAAATCTTTTCAAACTGAGGCAGTGCAGGATTCATGGGAATGCTTTACCTGAGTTCAAAGTGCCAAGAGCAAAGAACAACCCTGATTTTGCACAAGAGGAACAAAAAGTGTGTGTGGCTGGAGGTGCAGAATTGCTCAGCAGCAGCAACTGCAATTGCTCTCTGAGGCTCTCCTTGCCTTATTAAATCAAGTCAATACTTGCTCAATGATCAGAATCTCCCAGTTTCAGGGCTGTGTGGAGCTCAGAGGAGGAGGATTCAGAAGGCCCAGCTGCTCCCCTTAGAGCTCAGAGCCAGGGCAGAGCTGGGAGCAGCAGAGATCCCTCCTGCCTGGGGTATTAGTGAAACCTGGCTGTGTGCAGGGTCACTCCTCCCTGGGGATGGCAGCTCCCCACCTGCAGTCACCTGCAGCAGCTGAGGAATTCCTTGGGTGTACCAGATACTTCATTTACCTTTGGGCAGATAGCAGCAGAAATTACAGGTTAGGGAGCCAGTTCAAAAGGGAAAAATCCCAGSGCAATTAGAGAGCCCTTCATAAGCAGGAGGTGAATTCCTGCCAGGCTGCATTCTGGGCTGCTGGCATCAGCTCCCAGTGCCAGCAGATGACATCCAGGAGAAGTGCAAGGCTTTGATTTTGAAATTATGCACATAAATATATACACACACATGTATATTTTATCTGAGGGAAGATTGCAATCATTGTTTAATCAAAGGTGAAATTCTCAAGGTGCAAAAGGAACTCTGCTCTTCAGATTATGTATTAAGTTGGATGTACATTTCTGAATCTTGTTTTGCTCTTTCAAAACGTGGGCATGGCTTTACTTTTATTTACAGTATATCATATACTGGTGATATATTATGAAATATATGGTTGCTGTGCTGAGAGAGCCATTTAATGCATGATAAATTGGGGCTGTGTTAGTTGTGAAAAGCATTTAAATACCACAGTTAACTTTACACATGGACTGGGGACAGCTGCAGTTCTTTGTGTGGAAACACAAGACAGGCAAGAGACCCTTGGGACAGTTTTGAGTCCCCTTTGAAGGCATTCAGCTCACAGAATAAATAAATACACAGTGCTTAGAACTCTGCAGATATTGAAGCCTATGCTGAGTAGCCAGAACTGGGGAATTTACCCAGTCCCTGCAGTTAACTCACACACCAGGGGATGTGCAGTCTCACTGGCTGTTTCAGCTCTGCCTCTGCCCAGATGAACTCCTTCCATCCAAGTTTCCATCCTGCACTGAGGGGTGGGTGGTGCTCTGGGGGGGTGTGGGCACATGGAAGAGGGGATTCCTGCAGCAGTTTTGTTCCTGAGAGAACACTGCCAGATTGCACTACAGGAGTCAACATTCCTATGGACTGAGGTAAAAAAAAGATAGRTTTGATAATAATTCCTTTCTACTCATTCAACTGAAGGAACCAGTGTCTGAAAGGCTACTAAAAATTATCAAATTCATTGTGTGCTACTTTCTAATGAATTTATTATTCTTAGGTTTTCACAAGGTTCCTTTCTCTCAGAGGAGTTCCAATCAGTGTAGAACCCAATCAGTGCAAATGAAGGAAAATCCTTTCTGTTCCAGCCACACAAGCCTTTCTCTGAGGACACGGATCCCCAGGGCTCTGAGATCCCACTAGGGCACTCACAAGTGTCCTGCCCCTGTGTGATTTCCACAAGGCTGCTGCTGTCCCTGCACACCAGAAGCTGCAGCCCAGGGCTGTCACTGGGGAGGTGGCTGCCCTCTGAAGGCAGTGTTTCCCCTGGTGCAGGAGCCAGGCTGCTGACAGCTTCCTCTGCAGGTGGGCAGCCCCCAGTTTCAAAGCAGATTTCAGAGTATCCTGAATCCTTGCAGGGCTGTGCCCCTTGCCAGGAGGAGCTGTAAGAACCAGCTCGATGTGGGGCTGTGGAAACAACCCCAAAGCTGACTGAATTCCTCCCAAAGCTCCCTCCTCAGCCTCCCTGCCAGCTGCTCCCTCACCCTCCCATCCTGCCAGCCAGTGCCTCCCACTGCTTGACAGCACCTTTGGGAATCTGGTTTCTTCACAGGCTTTGCATTTGCAGACCTTCACCCATTTTAAAAATCCCACAGTCCTTTCCTTGAATCCTCAAAATCCGGAAGAACGCTTTGCTTACCTTTTCCTGGTTCCTTCTTTGATCCATTCCTGCAGCTCTACAGACACAGAGCTGCAGGAATGCAGTGACAGCCTCAGCTCTGCCAGGAGAATTCCACCAGTTTATATTGGTTCAGGAGCTGATGAATCTGTGGATAAGCAGATGCCACTCCATTTCAAAATTGATGTGCTACCAAGGGCTTGTGGGGAATTGATTATTTCACCAAAGAATTACTCAAATTCTTGAGTGCAGGCTAATGAAGAACTACTGGTATACAAAGTTTTACACATTTAGGTCTTAATCAGAACCTTTTGCAATGTTGTTTATAGACTTGTCCAGATTCAGATGTGGCTGTTCAACCACTTTTGTTGGGACTAAATAGATGCCATGGCACAGAACAAACACTGATATCTGATTAGGATCACTGGAAATGCAGTGATTACGGACTAAAGTGTTTATTTATGGACAAAGATACCAGAGATGAACCATGGAGTCAGCAGGACCATCATTCTTTGATACAGCTGGAATGAATCCTTTGTGTGAAATGAGCCCTTCCCACTAATATAATACTTCTTCTCCAGTGCTTGCCTCTCTTCCTATGTTCCACACCTTTATATTATCAACTATCCATTGATATGAAAAATGTCCCTTAATGCATTGCTCTGTGCCCCTTTGACTGTGGTAAACTGCTCCACATCCCAAATTCTGCATCCTGCACCTCTAAATGTGAGTGGATGCACACTCAGCAGAGACATTCTGTCATCAAAAGGCACTTTTTCATTCTCCTGGTTTCAATTACACACTAAACCCTGAGATTATTAAAAGATATGATCTCATTGCTGAAGTGTCTCCAACCAGCAGTGAACTGAAATCGTTTTTCTCATTCAACAAGCAAAATGCAGCATTTCACAGCTCTTTTGAACATGGTTGTGGAACCCTTAATTCAATATCAGTAGCTTGTGCAGCCCTGTTTACAGTGCTGGTTTTTAAAAGGGCCAGAGAGGAGTTGCAAATGTATTGGCCATGGTAGCAGAGGTGTGGTGGTTTCTCTTGTCTGCTTTGGGAATAAGACACAGGATGCTCAAGTCAGGAGGGAAAATCATGGAAAAACTGGGAATGGATGGTGCTTGGCTTGTCCACAGTCACTGTTGTGCAAATGGTGACCAGAGAGCATCCAAGAAAAAATGCAGTGCCCAAATCTTAGGGCCAGCACCTGCGCCCAGAGACTGAACTAAGCAGTCAATTCCATGAGCAGTAGTTCCTGAGCTGCTCCAACACCCTCAGCATCAAACCTCTGCTGCCCTGGAGTTACATGTGGAGGGTGTTTTAACACTCCCAGCAAAGCCTCCCTGTGTGGAGACACCTCTGCTTTGATCTTGTTCCATCTGGAGGTCAATAAAACTCACTGGAGTCACCTCCAGCAGAAACAGGTGGAGTATTAGGGAGTATGTATGTATTCTGTACATGAAAGCTGCTTTCTAATTGACATTCATGATAAGAGCTGCTTTAACTTGACCTCCCTGTACAGAACCTGGCAGGGCCATTTTGTGATCACCTCTCCTGCAGTGGAGCAGAAATTGAAGGCATTCAACTGCAAAAAGCCTCTTCGTGTGTCTGGTTTGAAGTGAGCACAAAGATGAAACAAAGCATCCAGATTCTCTTGTGTTCCTCTAATTTCAGTGCTCAGAGTCCCATAAATTAGCACTTGATGGGCCTTCAAGATTCTGCTTCAGTGGAATTTATTGGGCAATATCAAAAGCATGCAAACAAGTTGAGAATGAAAGCCAGCTTCCAATCCAAGGGTAGTGTTCCATGCTGAATTGTCCACAGAAAATGTAATTGCTTTTTAGCAGGAAGCAAAAGATGTTCAGTCTCTTTCAGAAGTAGAAATTAGTCATGCACAGATTCAAATCTATTCATATGCAAAGACCACTCATCAATACATTGCAGCTGCCTGAAAATAACTGCAAGCCACTGGAGAATGCTTCTGTGTGTTTGTCAAGTTAATTACTTACATAAAGTTGCATCTGTAGGATGACACTGATGAAGCTCATGATTTTCAAATACTTACTTCCTTGGCCTACAGAGTGATTACTCAAAAAGTATTTCTTCAGAGAAAGCACTCATCAGGGATCTTTATGACAGAATGCTTTTTCACTGGAAAATGAGATTCACACCCAGTTTCGCATGGGAAGTTGSAAGTTTTGCATGGAAACCAGTTTATTTTGGTGAAGTTTTGTCAGGGAAGGTCTCCAAGTTCTCTGGTTCAGGTGAGGTGTGCCTTCATTCCCAATTATCACAGAGTCTGGGCCAATTGCTTGTAATAAAGAAGTTCCAGGATTTTGCTCCTTTTTTTGTGTACTTACACAAAGTAAACCAGTTCTATCAGAATAGACTTAAAGACAAAAAAAAAAAAAAAAAAAAAAAAAAAAAAAAAAAAAAGAAGAAGAAAGGAAAACCAGCCAGCAGAGGTGTGGGAGCTGCCCTGAGTGGCTCTTCCAGAGCCCCTCACACAAGGCCCAAATCCAGATATGTGTGGAAAACTCCCAGCAGAACTGGAGGTCCCTCCTCAGCCTTTCCAGCCCAGTGTCACCCAGTCCTGTGACTTCCTTGCACTGGTCTTGTGAGGATTTGAGAAGTTCCAGCTCCTCTGGGGCTTTCAGGCTGGCTCAGGACAGGCAATGACTCCCTTGAGTGACTTGGCTCAGTAGTTTCTGGTAGAGCCACAATTTGAGCCCTGCACTGCTTTAAATCCAAAGCCTTTGTAGTTGCTGCTTATTATCATCTAAAGTTTGCCATGATATTGTTGTGCATTTTTATTGTGCATTCTATCTTAAAACCACATTATTTCCTTATTAACACATAGCTTTATGAAGAGAATTAAGTGGCATAAAGCATCACACTTGAATATTCAGGTAGCTTAGGAAAGAAAGCTGGAATTAATGGGGCTGGATAATGAGAGTAACTTCAGCAAGCAGGAGCAGTGACAGGTTCCACAGCCAAACCAGACTCACTGCTGCCATGGTGGGGGAGAAATGCAGAATCACTTTAGGGGCTGATTTAATTCAAGAGCAGTTCTAAAACATGGACCTGGAAAACCATGTTCAGCTCACAGCAGAGCCACTTTGTTGTTTGTTTTCATAGAGGACATTCTAAAACTTTTCTTTTTGCCCCTCTCTGGCCATATTCCATGCTGGAAGGAGCAATACTTCTCTCATGTGGTTAGAAATACCCACTTGGCCAATGATCTCATGCAACAGGGCTATGGAATGATGCTCTTTGCTGCCATCAGTGATTAACACACTGCATCCAGCTATCCATTATCTTCAACCAGCTCAGCACTCTGGTCTTTTCCAGTGTATTCTAATGGAAATCTCAAAACTTGTTGTATTTTCTTTCTGGCTCACTTAGAAATGGTTTAGGATTCTATTGTTAATATAACTCTTTGAAAGACTTCAGGTTTTGGCAAGCCTTGTCCTGGAGCAGGTTACTGTGGAGTGCAGGCTGGAATGCCATCACTGCCCTGTGCTGCATCCTGAATTCCTGGGTACCTTGATCTCCATCCTGTGACAGAAAAGCAGAACTCCTGTGCATTTGAGAAGCCATGAAGAGCTTTCCTGAGGGCAGAACCTCACAGTGGGGCTGCTGGACACTCCATAGCCATTCCCTCCTGGAAGAGAGGGAATTAAGAGGCTTTGTGAGGATGCATTTAATCAGAAATAAAGGTGTTACCATCACCTGCATGCAGAGATTGCTCTGCTCTGCCCAGGACACTGGGGGAGCATCAGGAGGGCACAGCTGAACTGCCCTGACCTGGGCCACTTCCCTTTGTGCTTTTTCCTAGAGATTGGCTGAATATAAAWTTTTTCAGTTTAAAAAAAGCAAGGGTTTATTCCACATTCACATGACATCACTCCATGTGACTCCTTGGGGGTTATTTTTGTAGCCTGTGGTGATATCACTGAGTTCCTAGAATCAGGCTGATAAATTTTAGCACTGAACATTTATTTAGTTGGGGAACTTCTGTTTTTGGGTTTTTTTTTTGACTACAGAGTTCCTTATTTTACTTCTCTTTTAATYCTGGCTTTCTGCAAAGTGTCTGTTGGGTTGAGTCTGCTGTTCTTCCAGAATACCTGCATGGGAAAATGCTATTTCTCTTTCCCATCCTCTCTCTCTCTTTTTAACTTTTTCCCTTTAATTTTATTTCTTTATGAGAAATCTGGGATGACAACCCAGTGTGTTTTAAACTTGCTTTTTAAAAACATGTTGCAGGCTTTCATGGGGCTTTGTGTTGCCAAGCTCTATATAAACAAAAACTCTGAGTTCAACATCTTTTTATATACTCTATGCACCTTTATTCCAAAATGAACACCCCCAATGTTTCTTTAGGATTTACCTGTCAAGGATTTTCAAGGTATTTGTAGAATTTTTGTAAACACAGCACAGCTTCTTAACCCTTGAAATGAAACCTCGTGGGTTTTCTGCTTTACTGTCAAAACCAAGTATTGTTGTGTCATATTGGTGTTTTTTCTGTGTTGGAGAAACAACTCTGTGTTTATCCTGCTTAATTAAACAAAGGTCAAGCATGGCAAAATGTGCTCTCCAGGATTTTGGGAGGGAACAAGAACATCACTAAAGCTGAGCTGTAATTATTTTGAAAATCCCAGGCTGTCCTGGCTTAGCAGATCCAGATTCCAACAGCTATGGAACATTTGGAGAACAGATCTGCATCTAAATCTTGTGTCCTAAATACTCCTAAAGCACAATTAATGTATATTATTAATACATTACTTATTTTTCAATAATAGATTACTGATTTTATTAATCTCTGTCTGCATTTTGAAGTAACAGCAAAAAGGATAAAATGCTTGCAGGTTGTTCAGAGAGTCAACATAATCTAGAGATTTTTATTTAAAATAAAAACAAAAAGGATCTTTYCCTCCAAATCTAAACAGGATAAACAAAGAGCAATATTAGCTGCCAAGCAGCCATTTGTCACAGTGTAAGTTGTTTCTAAATGACAATTTAAAAGCTCTTGGCTCTGGTTTTTCAAATATAAAATCATAGGAAGCTGCACACAAATCCCAAATGGCAATTTAGAGAAATCACAGAAGAATTTCACATGCCCAGAAATAGAAGATCAGCCTCCAGTTCAGGAAAACCTTTCAGTGACAACACTGGAGGCCATGGTGGGAGAAAATACATTTTTGTGTTTGCATACAGCACCCTTCCTGCTCACCTTCCCTGCATTTGTCATGGTTTGACAAAGAATATCTACAAATACCCAGCACAGTCCCTGCTTTCTGAGTTCCTCCATTTCTCACCCAAATCTTCTCAGTCCCACAGGATGACTGCATAGGCATGGGAGAGGTGCTTGTCTTATGAAAATCACTTTATTTGTTCTCCCATCCTTTTCTCCCCCCATCTGAAGAGCCCTAATGCCTTCAGTTGCTTATCATGTAGGAGCTGGTTTTATCTCTCCAAATCCTGCTGCTCTTTTCTGTTCCTCTTAATTTTGTTACACATAAATGGCAGTGCAGGAACAGACCTTCATGCTGTGTTCAACATGTGGGARCATCCCCAAATTCCATAATGTAGGTCAATTAGGTAAATACTCTCTTCTGTTTTGCTGTCATCTCTCTCCCATCCCAAACTCCTGAGGCTGTTCCTTGTTAGAACCACTGCTGAGCACTCAGCTGGCATTTTTAGGGAGCTCTTCCCAGTGAATCCCACCTGTCTTTATCTGGTTGACAAGAGCTCAGTCAGAACCCCTGACTGATAACACACACACACACAGTTTAAGTTGTCTTTTCCTAGGCTGTTGCTTTGCTTTGCTGTTCCACTTTCATAAGGTATAATCAACAATTTCATCATCTGATACTGCACTTTTTCAATGTCTGTGTTGTAGTCTCAAGTATCTTGAAATTTGTTTATCAGCAAGTTTTCTTGCCTTTCAATTTAATTCTGTAGTGATTTTTTATCACATTTTGAAGAAGTCCCATGGGCTTTCTTCAAGCCAGCTAATACCTGTGGCAGGTAAATTAATTATCATGTATATGGAATTTTGAACAATAGATTAAAAAATAATTAAGGTCTCCAGCTGCTCTGGCTGCACGTAATGATATTGMTGCTCACGTGAGTGTGATAAACAGCTGAGTAAGCAGGGCTGGCCCTTGAGATCCACTTTGCATATGCAAAAGCTGCTCTTTGTGGGCTGTTTCCAGCTGCTCAGGCTGCAGCTTCCCAGCCAATAACTCCATGGGCAGCTGCCAAATGGGGAGATTCCAGTCCCTGCACACCTCAGCCTGCCCTGGCCTCGCTCRGGGAGCGCTGGGACGGTGTTAGGCAGGAGAGAGAAATAAAACATGAAACCTGACTCAGTGCAGTGCCAGGGCGAGAGCAGGGAGGGCTGCCAGGGGAAAAGGGGCTGTCCCGTGGCACCCTTGGGATTTTATATCCTTGTCGAGCCTTCTTTTACAAAATATCATATTCAGCACGTTCTTCTGTTTTTGCAAGACTTCCCAGGTTTGTGCTGCAGCAGAACAATCCCATGGACTCAAGATACAATCACAGTTGTGCTGCTAAACTTCACCTCAGCCCTAAAGCAGGGCACTTCTCCTACTTGGTATTCAGAGAGGAAGAGATGGGGCTCCGAGAATTTAACCAAAACCCGTTTTCCTCCATGTTGTCTTAACCAAACCCTGCTTTTCTCCATGCTGACTTCAACCAAATCTTGGTTTTCAGAGTGACACTTGCACCTTTGTCAAAGCCATGAACCGCTTGAGCACCTCACCTGGGAGGCGGTTCCACTCACACCGCCCGTGCTTGTGCCTGGAAATTAAGCCAAAAAATTAAAAGTTCTTTCAGGAGATATGAAGCCTGACTCGGTTAATCTCCCTGATGGTGTGAGGCTAGTGAGAATGACTCAGCTGGCTGTTCTAGCTGAGTCCCGAGGCTGCTCTGGGGGAGCCCCAGCTGGCAGTGCCGGTGGGCAGCGCCTGGGTGGCAGCTCCTGGAGCAGGAGAGCTCTGGCACAGCAGCGCTCAGCACACTCTGATAACAGCGGGCTCTTGTTTACACGGGGAATATCAACCGGGAAATCAGAATTACAATCTCAGGGGAAGCTGAAAACTCCAGCAGTTGAGCTGTTGGAAGGTGGATGTTGGACTGGAACAACTGCAGGGCACAGGAGTGATGCTTCCCACTGCCTCTGCTAATGACAGCCGTTAATTTGGAAATGCTAATGAGGAGCAGGGCTGTTATGCCTCGTAGTGAATAGTTGTGGTAAGAATGGTATTTATAGGGCTTGTTGCTTGGAAAGTTCGCTGCTGCCTTAAGTTGCTGTGAAAGGGTAATTCTGTAATCTCACTTTCTGTGATAAAGGTTTCCTTGCAACTGCTGTTCCTTCAATGAGGAACACCGTGCTGAATGGAAAACTACCCATTTTCATAAGAAAATAATGGTTTATTTCAATAGCCTATATAAAGGATTATTTGCAATGCTGCTCAGCTTTACCTAGGATTTTATATCCTTGACAAGTCTTTTCCAAAATAATATTTTCAATAATTCCTATTTTTTGAAAGCCTGCCTAGGTTTCTGCAGAAATCCCATTTACTCTGGATTAGTGGATTCTAGTATACCAGCTACTTCCAGAGCAAAAACTGCAAAGTAAAGGTAATTAGGACATCGTGGCTCCTTGCCAAATTCCAGAGCAGCCTTCCTTGGCAATTGCCATCCCAGCTGTTTCATAGGAGTTGTTCCACAGCAGTTCCACTTTCCTCTAGGAAAAGTGACTTTATAGAAAGGGAGTCTGAGCAATTCCTACCTCTAGCCTATTTCAGTATTTATTGTTCCATATCACTACACAGCAGTGGCATATTTTGTGTAAATTCCTTCCATTACTCACGAAGCCACACAAACAGCTCGGAGCTTTCCTCGGAGAGTTCTTAACTTCCTGCAAAAACAAGCAATAAAAAACTACCAGGAAAAGGAACCAAAGACTTTGAATCACTTGAGTTTATTTCCCATCCCTAAGAGAAACCAGGGTTTCCCACCTGCTTAAGTTAAATATTCAAGTGACTTACCTTATATCAAACTAAATAAACCCATGATATTTTATTGTGTCAAATATGAGAATGGATCCTATTTCTTATCCTTACTCAAAGACTTCCAAGGATGGCTCCAGAAATGGTAATTCTTCTTGAGTAGGTCTGTTTTATACAATCTCAGTAACATACTTTACTCTAAAAGCCGTAAAAATCTGAATTTAGGCATTTGGTTGGAATGGAAATATCCTGAACTCTCCTGGTATAAGCAAAGCAGAGGTGAAAAATTATTTTCTAATATATTTAATATATAATAATACATACACTGTATATTATATTTGAAATATTATTAAATTTGCACATAAATTATGCAGTTTTTCTTTTGAATAAAACCAGGGCTGTAACCATCAATGCTTCTTTAAGCATAAGTGCAGTTGACTGGTGTAAAAAGATAAATGAAAAGGGACAGGGAAAAAAAGAAGGCAAATAATTTTGCTTGCATTCTTGTCAGCCAAGAGCGTGATCCTACTTGAAAATTTGATACATCAAAATCCATTTCTGGAGGAAATAATTTATTGCTTTGTACTGAATGTTTCACCCAAAAAGTTAGTTAAAATAGGTAATGTTGAAGTCTGAAAGCTACAAGAAGTTCGATAATTTACCCAGAGAGTGCTGGGGCAAAGCATCTGAAGGTTGCCTGCACCAACATCAGATATTTTTGGTTTTGTTCCTTATTTACAAGGATAAAGTTTTCACAAGAGGAGGGGAAATCCAACTTGGTTTATTTTCAAAAGCCAGCCTGGGAAGAGGTGAATGTCAGGTGTGTCCTGGGGGATGTCTCAGCACTGAGCCTCCCCAGGTGGAAATAATGCCTGGAGTTTCACCTTCCCTGCCCCGGGAGAGCTCTGTCTTTGCTGCAGTTCCAGAGGCAGCAGAGAGCCTCAGCAGCACTGCTCAGAACTCAGGTGATGGCAGGGAACCCAGGTAAGGACTGAAATGGGGATGCTGAAATCATCAAACCCCAGGCTGGAACTATAAATAAATACATTATTACACACTAGCCACAAAACATTGCTATTCCTTTTCATCCATTCCACTTTGTATGTGATAAAGGGGAGAAAAACACCTTTTTTTCATGTCCTGCCCAGAATTTAGTGTGTGAACATGAACATAGAATCAGTTATTCCGAGTTACAAATGCTGTATGAAAAGCAAAGGCTTTATCTTGCTTTGGATTTTGCTTTTTTGGTATTTCTTTGGCCTCACTACCAAATCAAATGGATGTCTCAGCAGTGATGTCCCAGCAGTTACTCAAGCCCTTGTGTCACTGCTCCAATTTTGTGGAGGGCAGAAGAAGAAAGCCTTGCATAATTTGTTGCTAATGCAAAGCTTCTGTCTCCGCCAGAAATAGGTCTGGAGGTGAGGAATGTGTGAATAAATGAATGTGAATACCTGTGAGTATTAGATGTGTATCTCCAAAGTATTAAAAATACTCAGGTACAAGCAGACATGTCCACACTCATTTCTGAGCAGTTGCTGAGAGATGGAACAAATCTCCTAACGCAGCACACTGGGCTCCTGCTCTGAGCTCCAGCAGGAGACTTGTATGTTTGCATTCCTTTGGCCTGATGTCTTTGCTAATTACTGCTCAAGTAATTTACTTGTTTTGCTCATAGCATTGTTTTGGGTTTTTATTATCTTGCAAGAAGAAATTAAAAAAGAAGTTCGTTCAAAAATAAGACCAAAGTAACATTGTTGTTCATTTAATCAGAGTTGTCTTTTCTGTTGAAACAGAAGTATATCCTGGTATAGATAATCAACCTGATTACCATTGGCCTGTCTGAGAAATGAATGTGCAACAGCAAAGAAGTCCTTAACAAATGAAACATCTGAGAAAAATATCCCCCACCTTTAGAATCAGACACCAAATGAGCCATATACATATGGAAGCTTTTAAAAACTAGCATAGCTGCACTGGGGTATGATGTTGGAGGTCCCCAGGGGGAATGTCCTGATGCCTTGTGCTGTGACAGATCAGTGCTGAGCCCTGTGAAGGATGTGTCCCTCAGCCCAGAGTGAAATTTGTGCCTGTGCAGCTCTGGAATGCTCTGTGCTTTGCACAGGGCTGTAAGAACTTCCCCTTGCACTGCCACCAATCCTCTCCTACTGCAGGACCAAACTCTGCCCTGCTGGCACATTCTCACCAGTGCACTGCTCTGAAGGTAGGTGCTTGCAGAGTGATTTTAAATTGTGCTGGCCCTCAAAGCTCAGATTGCTCTGTAGGACATGGAGGACAAGAATCAAAGGCTGGCTACAGCAGGGCTGTATTGCCAAAAGCAGCCCTTTGATCACCTATCTCTGTTTATCCGAATGTTTGAGATGAACTTGAAAGACAATGGATAAATAAGCTGGAGCTGAAAGCCAGACAGCTTTTTTTTCTTACTTTGCATTGATTTTTGTAGCAGAATACAGTTAATGAGTGTTGCATTTCTCTCAGTGCAGGAATGCAGGCACATGCTAAAATGGACTTTTGTCTTGGTGCTGCCTGCATGAACCTTTGAGTGGTGCAGGTATTTATGACCTTATACCCACATGTTAATTAGGTGTGTTATCTGGGAATAGCAGAGCTGCAGAGCAGTGGGATGGATTCCCTGCCTGCTCTGGGCTTCCTTGTCTCTGCAATCTGCCTTTGATAGGAGCCGAGAGTGACGTGAGCGAGGCTTTCTGCACAAACACCTCACAGTGAGAKSAGGTTTCTCACCAGAACTATAAAAAACCACTTGGGCTTTTTGATGAAGAAACAGAACAAAAATGATTTTGAAGAGCTAAAGGAAGGTTTGTGTATTTTYCAGCTACAGTCTGATACCAGTCTCCTTTCTTACCCTGTCACTACTCATTCCATACTCACGATTCCTCACAGAAAAATGACATTTTGCTGTCATCCTCGATGTTACTACAATGAACAGCTGTAATTTTTCTGCTTGGAGAGAAACTAAGTATTGAGTGGAGTTCAGTGACCATGAGCAATTGTCAATRCACAGCTTAATGTCACACTAAATCAGGTGATAAATCCTTTTTGTAGCTCTCTATCAGGTGTAATTGCTCTGCTGCAGGAGAGGTTTTTATGATATGTTCAGGCTGGGTTCTAAAAATGTTTGTCAGGAAAGAGCTATTTATGCTTTGTTATTTTTAAACTGTAGTACCTAGCTCTGAAGAGATTTTGTTGTGGTTAGACTTTTTCAGAAAGTCAAAATAAACCAAATAAACCAGTTTGGTTAGGTTTCAAAAATAGAATACACGTGTAAATCAAAGTGCTGTATTTATTGTCTCTGCAGTAGGACTGACTGTTCAAATAGATACAAATTATAGCCTATATTTTTAATTTAAAAAAAAATCTGTCCTCTTTTTGGAGCTCAAATAATGCTAATTCAGACTAAGTTTTTATTCCCTGTGCAGGTGGCACTCATCAGTTCAGCATATCCACACTAAATTTATAAGACATTACTCTAAAATAATTTTCCTGCTTTGATAGTCTCAGTGTCCAGTGCTACCCCAACTCACCTGGTGCAATTGTCTTGTGCTCTTTGAAACTTCCTGTGTTCTGAAAGGAGATTTACCCACACTCTCAATCCTTTCCAAAATTATTTGGAATTTAACTGCTGTTCCTCCAACACATTTCCAGCCATGAGGAGAAACCAGTTATAGTCACCTGATAAAATAAATTTGTACCCATCAGACACGACAGAGAGCACATTGAAGCCATGTGGCCTTAGGGATATTTTCTATTTCTTTTTCTCAGTTGATCTGCATAAAAAAAATGGGCACCAAGGTGTGGAACAGCAAAGGACTTAGAGGATTGGCTGGGTCATGGGGAGAACTGTCTGTGAGCTGGAGCTGCACTCGCCAGCTCGGGTTTGGAAGCTGTGAGCAGCATTCCTGCATGTCACAGCTTCTTGTCACTCCAGAAGAAAGTGAAATCTTGGCCATAAGAGCTGCAAATGGGAATGTGAAATTCAGGACAGGCACTGAGCTCAGCCTGTCTGAGGAGAGTGTGAGAGAACTGGCTGGGGGAGTGCAGTGCCTTGCATTTCCCTGCAGCAAACTGCACTGCACTGAAATTGGAGAGGCAGCAATGCTGTGTCCACTGCAGAGCCAGGCCAGCGACACCTGAGAGCTGCAGGGCCACAAGTGACAGCAGCAGCAGCAGCCACAGCACTGCAAACTGCTGCCACAGCCCTTGGAAACACCAGGAATCTTTGGGTAAGATTACCAGTGAGGAAGGGCTGCTAGAACTTCAGTTTTCAGTTGGAGATTGTTTACTCTTTATAGAGCTGCACTTGCAGAATTATTTAATTACTGAAGGCTTAATGAAAAGCTGTTTCAGTTTATACTCTGAAGTGTTCCCTCCCAAACTGGTATTGAACATCCACATAAGTGATATTTTCATCCCATATTCATTGTTAATTTTACAGAAAGACACCCAAGAACCATGTAAATATGAACACCTAATAGATGATAGTAAAGAGATTTTCATATGGATGAGAGAGATTTGGCTCCCAAGATTTGGCTGAAAAGCTGCTAGACAGGGTGAGAAAGGCATTTACTGTACCCAGCCCAACAGCAACCACCTTTGGCTGGATATGGATAAAGTGAAAAACTTGACAATTTGTTCAGGACAAAGCAACAAAAATAATGGTTTTCATTCCAGCAAAACAAGTTTCTGCACTGTTAACAGCTTCATAGATAAGGTGTCCTGTTGTTATGAGGTAACTAATGCAATTTAAATTCTCAGCACATTAAAAACCCAAACTAAAAATTGTATTTCCACTCCTTTGAGCACTTCAGTGACACAGGGAAATAATAAAGCGTTTCAGCTGGATGACAAAATATAAATAGTGTATGCATCATCATACAAATAAGAGATGCCTTATTTGGCTTCTCTTTTAGGTTGCTAATGCTTGATTTGTTCAAGGGCATTTTTTTCATGGTGTCTGTATGCTGGACTTCTTTTGTATCTAACTCGACTTACATTTTTTCCTAAGCAATGTTCTCTTACTCAAAAAAACCCAAAAAACCCCTAACTCATGCAGGATTAAGAAGATAATTTGTAGCATAATCAAACCTTGCAGAAGGACACAGCTTTGACTGTGGCTGGATAAAATGGCAAAGTCGGTCTGCAGCAATCCTTGGCTTGAGAAGGAAGATTTGATACCCAGAATTCCATAATGGAGTGTGYATATGCATTTCTTCTTTTTCCCAGCCAGCATTCCACTCCTAATTCTTGCTGCTCATTCTTCTGAGGCTTAGAGGTATTAAGGATACAATTAGGTTACGTGGTGCCACTTCAAACATTGGATATATTTGGAGAATCCCCAAGTAAAGACTGGGAACAGAGGAATATTGCACATAGCAAATGGAATCACCACAAATAAAGCAAGGTTTCACTTTTCCATGCTCCTTTCCAGCACRGTGTGAAAACTCTTTTCAATGAGGGGGATCATCCCTCCCATTTTGGACTGAGGAAGCTGAGGTCCAGGAGGCTGAGGTGGCTCTGCCTGTGTGACAAACCCCCTGGAGGAAAGGGCATTAATTAATCCCGGGCAGATTGGCCCCACACCTCAGGAGAATGGTGCTGTCACAGCCTGACCCCAGTGCTTTCATCCTCCTTCTCATCCCTCCCCAGGCTGCTTTGATTCAGGTAGGAAACCCTCCAGATGGTGGAAATGTCACATCTGTATATATGCCTGGACAAATGAAAGTCTCATACCTGGACATTCACACTTTAAACGTCTCACCACAAACATAAACCAGATCAGCCTGGGGAAGAATGCTGACTATTTGCAGTTTATTTTGGAAAGTCTGCTCAGTTTTTGTTTCCCTTCTACTTCAGTGCTGTAATGTTGCAGTTTCCCTGTTTGCTTTTCTATTTCTTTCTTGCAATTATTGCCTTTCTTTGCATGTGCTGCATTGTTTAACTCTGAAATCTGGCTCCATGACTATACTCCTTCACTGTTCCAGTCTTCTTTTAAAAGAAGTTTAAAACTTTATGAAAGGTCTTTGTCAGAACCTCCTCTTCTTGAGGTGGTTTTCCCTCCTTCTTTCTTTTCAAGCTCCTCATTGTGTTTATATATTACAGGATTTTAAGACCCTTTTGCATATTTTGCTAAAATCTGTAATACTCTACCATATGACATGGCCATGCTTAGTCTAAAGCCATGTGAATATTTATTGTACACACTGCTTTGAGTGTATTTTTGTATGTTTGGAGAGCACCAGGACCTAAGGACTCTCATATGTTTGGGGTTTTTTTTCTTATTCAGTGCTTAGGAGAGGCAGACCCACAGTGCTGCTTTTTTCTTGTCCTTGCTATGTCTCTCTGAGGTTAATGTGACTTTAGCTGAACTCAGGTTTTGGTTTCCATCAGAACTTTCTTCCGCAGAGAAATCCAAAATAAGGCTGAGAATTTTGCTGGAGGCCCTTTTTTAGAGTAACGCGTATTTAATTAACAATTAATGTAACTTACCTGACTGTAAATGCAAACGTGTAATGCTCTTTAAAAACAGTTCTAGAAGAAATGTTTTCTTTGCTATGGCTACCCTGAGTAGCTGTATTTTGGGATGATAATTTATTATTTTGATGTGCCATTCTGTATGTTTTCAAAGCTCAAACGAGTTAAGAGCGAGCAGAGCCCTTTCGTGTCCCTGCTTTTCCGAGGAGGCTGTGCCGAGTTACACAGGGATTGCTGCCTGACAGCTGGTCCCCGTCTCCTCCAGGAAAAGAGCTTGCACGCTATTTTTTTTTTATTATTTATTTTTTTATTTCTCCCCAGATACCTTTCCCAGCAGCTCACACCCCACCCCTCAGCACGTACCGCCCCTTGGGAATTGCTGCCTGCTCCCCGCAGAGCCCGGCTTTGCTCTGCTCAGGTAGGACAGGGCTCGCTCGGCCCAGGTAAGGCACGGCTGCCTTGGCACCGCTCAGCGCTCGGACCCGACCGGTGCCGGTGTGCACCCATCGGGGCTCATTAATTAACTCATTAATTGTCAAACTCCTGAGGGACTCGGGCGAGGCAGGGCTGGTGCGGGGTGCAGGGAGGCGGCCGGCTCGGGCAGCTTGAGGGCGGGGGGCGCCTGTGAGGCGGCAGCGCTGCGGTTCCCTGAGGGGAGCCGGCTGTGCCGCCCCAGCGGCGCCCGCTCCAGCCCCGGCGCGGCGGCAGCGCTCCTGCCGCACTCCCAGGCCGGGTCGCGGGCAGGGCTGGAGGCGCGGCGGCGGCAGGATCCCCTCGGGATCCCCTCCTTCCCTCCCTGCCTCCTCCCTGAGCCGAGCCCGCGGCGCCTCGGCCGCTCCCAAATGGCGGCGGGGCGGAGCGGCCGATCCGCAGCTCGGCGCTCCCGAGCCTGGCGGGGAGGCGGGAGCGGCCGGGCAGACGGGCGCAGGGCCGGCGTCGAGCGCCGAGCGGGCGATGGGCGGGGATAAATGTCTGCCTGGGCGCGGGGCCGCCATTTTCTCTGAGGCGCGGAACGAGCGGCGCCGGGCGGGACCGGGKCGCGGGGGACCCGCCGGGGGCCCGGGACACAGGTACGGGTGGCCGGGGAGCGCCAGGGGCAAACGGGAGAGCCGTTCCCCGTATTTCCTCTCTTTGCAGCGCCCAGTTCCGCGCTGGCGCCGCACCGGGCTCGGCCCCGGGCGCGCTGACCCGGCCGCCGCCTCGGTCGCTCGGCCCCGGCGGACATTGGGGAAGGAGAAGGAAAACCGGACGGCTTTGGGCTCGCGGAGCTTTGGGCCGGATTGTCCCGGCCGGGCCCGGGGGATCGATGCCGAGAGGGCCGGGGCGGGGCGAGGGTGCCCGAGGGTCGGGGGGAGCGGCGCTGGGTCGTGGCCGCCGCCTGTCAGCGCCAGCGCGGAGCCGCGCGGGTGGGCCCGCCGCGCCGGGGGGAGCGTCCCGCAGCCCCGGGGCCGTGCTCTGTGCGGGGAGGGTGAGAGCGGGCATCCCGCAGCTCTGGAGCTGTTCCCGGTGCAGGGAGAGTGAGAGCGGGCATCCCGCAGCTCTGGAGCCGTGCCCGGTGCAGGGAGGGTGAACAGCGGGCATCCCGCAGCCCTGGAGCTGTTGCCTGTGCAGGGAGGGTGAGCAGTGGGATGAGCATCCCGCACAACTGGAGCTGTGCCTTGTTCACGGGACGATGTGCAGTGGGATGAGCATCCCGCAGAGCTGGAGCTGTGCCCTGCC
Organism: Alauda arvensis; assembly: GCA_902810485.1. Classification (NCBI taxonomy): domain Eukaryota; kingdom Metazoa; phylum Chordata; class Aves; order Passeriformes; family Alaudidae; genus Alauda; species Alauda arvensis. The sequence goes on along the minus strand of CADDXX010000510.1, from coordinate 418,271 downwards.
CACAGCCGCGGCTGTGCTGGCCCGGTCTCTCCGGGTCCCCGCTGTGATGCTGTAGCTTTGTCTCTCCTGCGCTTCCAGCGGGGCTGCCTGACCCTCGTGTTCCATGTGATCCATGGTCTGCTGAACTGGGAGTGGAAAACACCTTCAGGTGTATCAGCACTACCGAATTCTTTCTGTTCAGGCATTCTTCGGTTGGAATTGCTTGCTTGCTTATTTTCTGCAGCTTAAAATCCGTTAAACATTTGCTCACAGAAGTAAGATTGTTTCATGTCCCCATTCCTTGTCAGCTGTTCAGCCTTGTCCTGTAGCAGTRGTGCTCCTGCAGAGCCCGGGCTCCAGCCCTGGAGTGTTTCCTGCCCCTCTTTTATCTGCAGCCTGGCCACACCAGTAACCTGCCTGTGCCACTGCTGTCCCCTGTTCATCTCGCCTGTGMCAGGCCAAATGACTCGTATAGAATTGTTCTCCTTCTTAGCCTTGAGGTGACATCCATAAGTGCAGGGAGTTCAGGTGGGCCAGTTAGACTGCAGGAGCAGTTGCAGTGGGATTGCTGCAGCACAGCTTGTGTTCCAGCTGCAGGTTGGAGTTGTGCAGAACCAGAAGGATCTGCAGTGCTGCAAAACTCAGAATCTTGCCAAAACTGAGGCCAGCTTAAAATACCTGAAGATGTTTTTTATTTTAATGCTTCTGAAAAACTCAGCTCCAGCTATTGCCTGAAGGACCACTGCATTGTGCCAAACTGGGATAGCATTGGAATGGGCATGCTTATTCTTCAGAATGTGTCTGGTCTGCAGTGTCAGTGCAGAAGAGATGGAGTTGATGAATGTGAGAGTTAATTCCAGGCAATTCACTAAAATCTCTTCTGGGGACACCCACTCAGAATGGAAGTGGCTTTAGTTTGGTTTGTCTTAATGAGAATTTTCTGCAGGCAAAGCCTAAGGCTGCAATTAATCATGAAAGGCATAGGGATCTCTGTGTGTGCTCGTGAAATGAATATGGTGACTGATTAATGTAGTAAGCAATTTAATCTTAGATTATGAAATCAGAAGTGAAGTAGCATCGTTGGGTTGGGGCAGTGATGCTTTCAGAGACCTGGAATATGTTTCTCATATGGTTTGTTGCTATTCTTAATATCTTCAGGACTGGACAACTTATTGTGCAACACTGCTGATTAACCTGCTTTGAAGGAAAAGCTGGAAGTGGCAGAAAAAATGCCTATTTTTTTCCAAAGAAGATTTAAACCTTATTTTTTTCAGTTTAATTCCTTTTCCATTTTTTATTCTTAACCAATTGTGCATTCTGTTCAAATTACGTATGAAGTCACTGCTGTCTCAGGGCCTGAACTTACTACATCTTATTAAAATAACTCATTTTCTAAACCACAAACATGACCCACGGAAATCATTGGTCAGCACTTCTTGGTACGCTACATCAGCAGTAATTTCTTCTGGGACTTCTACTCCCCTCCTCCCCCCAGATTATTTATGTGGCTCTCTGCACTGTTGGAAAAGCAGGAGTTGAGAAGAAAACCGAGTTTTCCTTGTTGGAAAACATTAAATCCAGAGCTGTTGGTTTCCAAGCTCCTGTAGGAGATGGGAACCAAAAGCTGTTATGTTGAATTGCTTTATATAAAGGAGCCTTCAGTCAAGATTTCAGTGCAGGAGTTGAATTGGTGTTCTGGATCCAGGATGTTTAAATTGCTTTTATATTGCTAATTAAGTTAGTAAAGCAAGTGAACTTGGGCAGTGGAGTGCAGGTTGGTATTTGGGTGTCTCTGCACAGCCTGTCCTTCCCTGTGCTGCCAGAGTCGTTCCCTCTGCCACACCTTTGTCACRCCTCCAGCACCCCTCTGCTCCTGCTTTCCTGCAACACCCCCAGGTGTTTTCCTCCTCCCCTTCCCTTTCCCGAGTTGTCCCGGTGCTTGTCCTGCTCCCTGGGCTGCAGCAGGGAGGGGTTTCCCTGCGTTTGGGCTCCTCACTGGGGTTATGCTCCCTGGCTGATGGAGAGTGAGGAATTCCCCCATGCTCTGGCTTCCTATGTCTGTATCCTGTGGGAATGTCCTGTTYTTTGTGCCTCTGCCCAAGTTTAAAAATGAGAAATCCCCAGGAACTGCTGGAGGAGAGGCAGGACAGTTGAGTGCCAGGATCACCTACCCCCAGTTCCCCGGGAGTGAGGATAATGGGATTTAGTGCAGCTGCATTTCCAAAACTTCCATGGCAGGTCAGGAAACAAATGAGTGTTTGGCCACTGTGTGCAAATAAATGATTGAAAAGGATGATTGTGCTGTAGGAAATAGGTTCCTGGACCATCTTCTAAATTAGAAACACAGAAATTTAAAGAGTGTGGATGAAAAATAGTATTTGGTGTTCTATTTGTAATAAAACCATCAAATTGCGTAAGTTAAAGTAATCTTTATTTGGGGAAGCAACAAAAGTCATCCGAACAAGATGAAAACTGGTGATTTACCAAATTTCAAGCACTGTGATTGAAGCAGAATTTCAGTGAGTTTCACACAAGTTTAATTTGTAAACAGACATGTTTACATATACATTGTACATATTTGGATTGATTTTGTGTAATTGCTTATGCAAAACCCTTTGGTATTTTCTGGTATGAAATATATCCATTATATATTGAATAAGGCTGTGGAAACATTTGGTCAGCTCTTCAAATTAATTGAAAAAAGAGTTGATGTAACAGTAGGGACTTGGCTAAAAATTCTAACCTTATGACAAATTACCAAGGTATTTTAGCAAGGAGCAKGCATTAACTCATGGCTTTTGAGAGAGCATGAAGTAGATACAATTTATTCTGTATGGGTAACCCATGTTTAGTAGTGTTCTTATTTTTTTTCTGCGGAGAAAGTCTCTTTTGGCCCAAGTTCTGTGAATAATTCTGCKAGCTCTGCTGGCTCTTGCTGCGTGTGCTGTTTTTTTTGTAAACAAGGCTTTTGCTTTGAGAAGCAGCTGGCGCACGTTTATTCCTTTAGTGACTTGAATATTGTGTTTGTACTATAAATGTCATCTGTTTTACACAAAGTTGATTTTATTGCAGCAGTGTGTACTGACCTTTTACAGTTTAATAGAATATGGTCATCTTGTGTACTGAAATGCTGCAGTGCACACAGCAGATGAGGATAAACAAAGTGCTGCTCTGGAGTCATTTGTAAATGAGAAAAGCATTTTCAGAGCTGGGAATTAGAACTGATAATTAATAAATAGCATGTTTACATAAGTATCCTACTGCCAGGCTTTGAAGTGATGTAGTCCATGTGACTGAATTGTGTATTCTTGCTTCTGGGGGACGGGTGATTTGAACAGCAGAGCTCTGCATGTGTGTGGCACTGCAGGGTGCAGGGTTCGTGTGCAGGTGCAGCTCTGCTGTGTCTCCTGTGCTGCATCAGAYGCATCCCGGATGCTGCAGCGGGGCACAGCAGCGGCACACTTCAACCAGAGCTCTTCCACTTCGGGCAGAGGAGCTGGAGAATTGCCTTTGCCATCATCTGTGCCTGTGGTGAGCATGACAGCGCCTGGGCCGCGGCTGGTGGGTGATCTGCACATGGCACCTGGAGCTCCTGCCACCTGAGCCCCTGTGCCGTGCCTGTGCCGTGCCTGTGCCGTGCCTGTGCCGTGCCTGTGCCGTGCCTGTGCCGTGCCTGTGCCGTGCCTGTGCCGTGCCTGTGCCGGCTCCATCGCTGGGTGCTGCTGCTCCCCCCGGGCTGAGCTCCCATTGCCGTGCCCGCAGCCGCGCTGACAGCAGCGTTAATTGCTGCCCATTCCCAAGGACCCACAAGCACCGCTGCGGCGCTCCTCACATCGGGGGATTTTCAGTGCCGGTGCTGGGAGGCTGCTTCCCTAACGCTGCTGGGTGTGGTGTGGGGTTAACCAGATTAATTAAAGCTGCCTCAGAGGTTCAGGCTTTAAGAAATGGCTCTGAGCCCCCATTACACTCTTCTGTGACATGAACTTCTTCACAGTAGAACAAGCTGGAGTTCTGAAAGTGGGGATTTTTGGAGCACGGAGGGAACACCAAGAGGGAGATGCAGGATAGTGCAGAACTAGAAGAAAGATGTCTCTAATCTTTTTATAGGGGAAAACATTTCAGGTATCTATTGAAATATTTTAACATATGACTATTTTTCCTTGTTCTTTTTTTGCAATGTCTTTTAGTTTGCTTGCAGTGTATGCCCTGTCAGCTGTACCAGAAATTTGTGCTGGCTTTTGTATATTCCTCCTTCTTTTTCTCAGCCATTTAAGAGCATTTGCTCAAAGTCTGATCATACTAGCCGTATTTTATAGTGGCTTTTCAGTCTATTAGCACGCCACTAAAGGCACTGCTCTCTTTACTCACTTGCTACCTGTGGCAGAGATGACTAAATTATCATTCTTTTTTCTTGATTCAGATTTTCTTAGTGTATAAGAAAGGTGAGATTTTCCATAGAGTTTTTTGGTGAAACTGAAGGAGCATGGTGAGGCAGGTAGAGATGTGTGTACTCCCTTTTGTGTGCATGGAGTTGTTGCAGAAATGTGGGAGCACAGAGGGAGAGTCCTGCAGAGCAGAGCAGTTGTAGGGGGGACCATTAGACTGGAAGTGCTGCTGGGAAAAAAAAAAACCAAACTGGTTAATCATACTTCAGTTTTTGGGTTTTTTAATGCCTAATTAATTGCTATCCAAAAAATGCTATTTATATTCTTTCCARATCATTACCATAGAAAATACACTATTAAAAGTTTCTTGTAAAAGAGAAAGTAAAGTGGATTTTAATTCCACTTAATGTGGAGGTGAGAGTGCCTGTAATTACCTGTGCAGCTTTCACTTGGAAAGGTGCATTTTGATACATGGGAACTTGGGCTTGTTCAGACTTTGCTTTAGAAACTTTAGAACAAAGTTTCTCTGAAAGTTGCTCACATTATTGGCATAGGATGTGACTTCACCTTCGCAGTCAAGAAGACCTTTCTTTTTTCAATTCCTRAAGTTCAGAACTTACCTAGTACTTGTTAATTCCAAGACTGCTGTTTGGTTAATATTTTCCTTCTTTTGATGATTTCTGATAGAAATCTAATTCCTTCAGATCTAATCTATTGCATAGCCCCATCAAAACATTTTTCCAGTTCTTGGGTGTTTCTGTTGTAATTTGATGTGTTTGGGGTGTTTTTTTTTTGTGAGACTTGTGTTATAAAATCAGTGCATTAAAAGTATGGCAATAATGCCTAAACTCTGTTTACTCTTGAATTTGCATGAGACTGATGCTTAGTTTTTAAATAAGCACACAGTACAGGGACCACTGTGTGCAAATACCGAACATCTCTGATTATTCCAGGGCTTGCAGGCTGAAGGAGAGGTAAATATGTTGATGATCAGTGAGTTTTTCTTAGATTGAGACAGAAAGTGTGAGAGCACCTGTGCCAGCTCAGAGTCTCCCTGCTTTTCCCAAGCTTTTTCCCCTCCCCATGTGCCTGCAGTAGCTTTGGGGAGCTGTGTCCAATCGATGTCGATGTGGAGGAGGAGCAGGCAGGAACCTGTTTGTGGTGTGGGATGGCAGGGTGCAGCTTTCCCTGGTGCCTAATTAGAAAGCYAAGCACTTTTGGTCACCTGCAAGTCAAGCTGCTGGCTATGGAGCACAGTCTCTTCTGGTAAAACAACATTTCTGCCTCTGTTTGATCCCTGGGCTCACAGTTGGAATGCTCAGGTTGTTATCTTTATGTGGAAACATGGAAAAAAACCCATTTAGAGTTCAGTGCTAGGGAGGGGTTGTTCCAGGCTGGCTGGCCTGCAGAAATGGGATAAAAGGAGATTTTTAGAGGATGGGTCGTGTGCTTGGCAGAGAAACAGACTAAATTAAGGAGCTTCCAGTGTGCTGCAGCCAAAAGGAGCAACAAAGTGTGCAAGGCTCTAATTTAGTGCTGACATTTGTCAAGAAATAGGCTGAATTCTGAGTGCCATCATGCCTGTGTGCTGAAGGCTTTGGAGCAGGTAGGAAGCTCACCCAGGCAGTCCCAGTGCTGCAGCAGAGGCTGGGGGTCACAGTGATGCAGGGGATTGATTTCAGCTCAGAAGCAGGGCACAGCTCACTTTGCATTGCTCCAGCCTTCGAGCTGCCTGTGTGACTGGCTCCCTGGCAGTGGGGAGGTTATAAAAAGAGAGCCAGCTGATGTTGCAATGTAAGCACTGCCCCTGGAGTGGAAAGACTGTCCTTTGGCATGTGCACTGCTGCTATTTTTACCTATTCCAGTAAGATCTGCCCTTGTGATGTTGAATTACAGGACAGTACCTGGAATGATTTGCTGTTACAAAGTGCTGTATGCGCTGAAGAAAACTTCCAAGAAAATTGGGCAGATTGACACTTAACTGTCTTACACGGACAAATATTTTTTCTTCTGTCAGCACAAATAATACTGTAGCTGTGACTACAAGAGATTCTTTCACTTTTGTTTGCATATTTTATGTCTGGCAGAGTTTTTCTTTTTCTCAATTTTAGGTTCCTTTGTATATTGATTATTTTGTCTTTCTGAGTTGCTCATGTGGAGACTTTAAATAGTCAATGTGAGTTTTAAAGATGGGGATTAACTGTGTAGCTCCCTCATAAATGGAGTCTGAGGTTTTGTCCCAATTCCTAAAAGGCCAGGCTGATGTTGACTAAATTTTAGTTTGTATTCCTGAACACTGTAGGAGATTAATATTTTTTTCTGGGATTGAATGATCAGCACTGCCAGTGACAAAATGCTGTATGTACCCAAATACTTGTAGTGGAAACTGGAGCAAACAGCAGGAATGCCCTGACAGTGAGAGGGGGGTTTTGTGGCACAGGTATCTCACAGAGATGTGTGACGGCTGACATTTGTAATTACCTTAGCTCAAATACAAGATGTCTTTCCTAAAACCATCAACATCTGATGTTCAGAAGTGATTGACAACACTGAAACCCAAACCTCATACTTCTGTCCTTGTGCATTTTAGGAGTAGATTTGGGGCAGAGTCTTTCCAAAGCAATGGTTTTTTGACACTGAAGTGTGATGAGGGATGAATTTGTGTGAATTCACCATTCCCTTTACAGGCCCCTGCTGGCCTTGCTCCTTCTCCTCAGAGCACCTCAGGTGGAAATCCTGCAAGCAGGACACTTCCTCCAGGACACAGGGACTTTCTTCTCCCTCTGCTCTGCCATTGTCTGAGTGAACAATTCAGGTTTCATTGAATCTCACATCTGCAGGAACAGCTGGGCTTTTTGGCAACTCTTTTATTTCTTAAACCCTCATTGTTGCCAGTTCTGTTAGCAGATGTTCTTACTGATTTTTTTTGTAATGTGTCTCTTTATCTGTCAAGAAAAAGAAGTAATTTTTCCTGCCTTACAACTATTGCTTTGGTGGCACATAGAAATGCTGCACCTGCTTCTTCAGCCCATCCCACTTGTTTTATGCTGTGCTGTCTCTTCCTGATTTATGCATGAGATTTCTTTTTCTTCTTGCTGATTTTACTGTAGAAATGCTTTGGGTTTTCATTCTGTAAGTGCAATTTCCCCATCAGTTTTCTCTCCTTCTTTTCCTGTAACATCATCCATCTTAGTGACTCTTTGTGGTCACTTGTATTTGGTTATAACTAAAGTTCTCACCTTTTCCTCTGGTGTGACAAAACCACATTTCCTTCCTTCTCCCCAGTCTCCCTGCTTATCTTTTTCCATGATGGAAGGCATATTTACAGTATTTTATGTGCCACATTCCTCAGTGTTTGTTGGAGACAGGTGTGCTAGGTGGAAGCAGGGTAAAGTCACAGTTCAGACTGTCAGCAGGTTTTACTTCTAAATGAYTGTAAATGGCTCAAGGTGCAGGTCCCAAAGCATTCAGCTGGTTTCTTGTTAATCTTTGAGTTTGCTGTCTGGGTAAAACCATTGCAGCTTCTTTTTATTTATTCATTTTAATTTTTTCCCTCATCTGCTCTGTCCAGAAGAGAGGATACCTCTAACCAAAAATGAGCTGGCAGTAGAAGATCTTTTCTTGATTTTTTTCCTTGCATTTCTTATAAAGACATGAGGAAATTGAGTCTTTTTGGTCTGGAGAAGAGAAAGYTTTGTGGGGGATTATCCCTTCAGGATCTCCTCAGCTTCCCTAGGAATTCTTCCTCTTGGAGTTGGTGCTTTTATGCAAGATACAGAGAGCCTTCAGAGGCCTGGCTGCTTGTTACTGTTTGTTTTGTCTCCAAGATTTGTCAACATTTGTGAGTCAGCAAGGTGTTTGTCTGGGTGAGGAACTGGCGTGTGAGGAGGGAGTATTCAACTATTGAATTTCTACTTCACTGAGTTTATAGAACAGTCTTGTACAAGATTTTTTTCTGGATGTCTGGAATAAGACTGGGATGCTGAAGAGCTGGCTAACATTTGGGTGTCATGCATTCTGTCTGCTTACAGTGAAATGCTGCACAAAATAATGAAAGGGTGGAAGACCCTGAAAACTCTGAAAAGTAGAAGGATGATAATTTATCACTGATTTTTTTGTTACTTACTTGGTATGTAGTGTATGTATATGTTTGTCTATTAAAATATAAATATCCTTTGGTTTTTGTCTTCCACAGATGATGTGCTTCATCCCTTTGTCATAGGACTTCATTTGCTGAAAGGAAAACTAAAGGTATAAATCACTTTCTCTTGTCTCTTTCCCTTCCTCCTTCTCCTGCCCCTTTCTTTCTTTCTTTCTTTGGAGATGCCTGGACCTTTCCTTCAGGATTGGAAGCTCAGCCCAGCTCTGTGCTTGTATTCTTGCACTGCTGCTAAAATTCACTTTCTGTTTTCTGAAAAGTAGCCCCAAATGGATATGACACTAGAGTGGTTACAGGATTTACTTTATCAGAAGTGTGTGTTTACCTTGAGCTTGTACTTGAGTCAGTCTCCCTGGGTATTTACTTTGCAGGGGAAAAGCCCTTCTCAGTCTAGAACTTCAGCTCTGGATATTTGCCTGTCTTCTCCAGACAGCATTTGCCTTTGCCCAGGTGTGCAGGTCTGTTGGGATTAATGCAGACCTAATGTAAGTCATGTCTGTGACTTTATCTTCACACTCTGTCTCTGAAACAAAGAGGCTGGTGTGGCACTTCGTTAAATACACAGAAACCCACCCAAACCAGAACTGTCATTTCATGGGTGTATTTAATAACATCATGTTCCAATGCAGCATAATTTCTTTTGGAAGCTCTTAGGACAGTAAATGTTTGACATAGTCTTAAGTATTTTTTGATGTGTACAGTCTTAAAATTTTAAGTACATTCTGTTTTTATTTGCCATTTTATTCGGGTTTCTTGGCAAATACAGGTGCCTACAAACCAAGAAAATAAAGTTGTTACAGCTGTCCAGGCATTATGTAGTGGGAGGCTCTATCCAGCTGTTCCCAGGTGCATTTTGGTACAAAAYCCAAGGGAGAACCGTTTGTTTTCTCCCCTCCAGAAGATCTCTCCAGGCCGTTCCCAAGCCTGTCCTGTGCCCTGCCCTCTGCCCGTCTGGGCCATGTTTCCAAGCCCTTGGAATGACATGATTGATGTCCACGTGGCACTGCAGGCCTGGCACTGAGCCCACATCTCATCCATCAATCACTGTATTGGCTGCAGGCTGAGTGAGAGCAGGGAGCACCYGGCTGTGGCACAGGCTGGGGCACTGCATCCTGTTGGGATGTGCAGGCACTTCAGCACTGCCTGCTGCTTTGCAGGGCTGCTTAACAGCACCACACCGGCTCTCTGTACAGTGAGACAGGAGCACAGCTCCCAGCAGCTTCTTCAGCAATCCCCAGGCTGATCTTGTCTCAGAGCTGTGAATCTGGGCTGTTCCAKTGGTGCTGCCCTCAGTGCTGCTGCATTTCCTACACACCACCAAGGGAGGACAGAGCCAGACATTCTTTGTGCTCAGCTTCTCAGTCACTTTTTTGTTTCATCCTTGAGAACTCGTGTGGGAAGGGCAGTTGGTGGATTGCTGACATTTGAGTAACTTTTTTCATCCTTGCTGTAAAGTGGATGAGTTCCAGGCAACTGCAAACACAGTTTGGGGCTTTCAGACTGGGAACAATTGGGGCATGAGCAAATGCAGAATGCAGACAGGCACATGGCTGGGAAGGTATGTGCACTTGATGGAGAGATTTGGGGGAAGAAAAAGGCTTGTCCAGGGTGTTTTGACCATGTAGAGAAAGACAAAACACTTGTAGTCCCACTTCTGTCTGTAGTGTAAGGCCCACATTAAAGAGATCTCTCTGTAAATCTCCCTTTGGAGGATTCTTCTGAAAAAATTTAACATTATGGCACAGAAACAAGAAGTCTGATTGACAGGCTGTCATACAATGTGATTCTGATACAGTCAGCTATAAAAAGCAGTGTTCAGATTTGTTTCTAGTAATGAGTTTGAGTTCACTAAATTAAAAAAGGAACATGTCTTAAATATCACTTCAGCTTTAATAGTCTTCATAATGTTAAGAGTACATTAGATAAAAAATTATGAAATATTGTGTACTAAAGAAAAGTGGAAGTTTTATTCTGTGGCAGAGTTCAGGTGCTTTGTAAGCAAAACTTGTACAAAATGTATGAGCACTTTCCTTGGTTGCTTTTCCCTTTCCTGCTGTTTCAATAGCAATTCCATAAACTTGTTTGTGAATCTATATAGATTCTGTAGCTGTACTTAAATCCAATTTAAAACCACTCTTGACTGATTAGAAACACCTGCTGCATTTTTCGTTTTGCCTGGGGTTGGTGTTTTGCTTTGGGAAAGGCAAARCTTTGGGTTCTGTGTCCCTCTCTTTAGACATAGTTCAGTGCTCCTGTTTCTCTCATGTAGGAATTGTGGTTTTGTAGGGAAACTTAAGAGCTCCACATTTGAATTTCGTAGAAATACCATGTGGAAGGCAATGGGTGACTGACATGGGAATGATCTGTGTGGAAAGGACAAACCAACCAGATCTTCCTGGGAATTGGCTGGGAAAGCAGCCTGGAGCTGTTACAGCCACCAGAGAGCAGGCACAGGGTGGCCAAAGGTGCAGATTGTTTTGGTGACCAATTCCTGCTAAGCAGAGCCCAAAGTACAGCTGCTGCAGCCAGGGAGTCTGACTTGCTTTGTACTTGCTGCCAGATTTTCAATCTGACAGCAGCTTTCAAATACACAAAGATACTAATCTTGCAAATGAAAAAGTGTGAAAGCAGGTTGAGAGTTGGATTGGTTATATCCTCCTGACTGTAGGGCCCACTGGTTGGAAAACCAATGGCATTTTTTTCCCTGAAGGCTGAAGTAGTGATTAAAAACAGAATACTTCTGATCAATAAAGGAAAAGAGCAGAAAAGATTCTTCAAAGATCAGAACAACAGAGACAGAAATTGTGTGTGTTTTGGTTGGTTTTTGTTCTGTTTGGCTTTTTTTTTCCTGAACACTGACATTTCCTTCTATTAATGTTTAATTTTTGTCAGTTGTCTAAGGGAGGAGTTTATTTTTTGGCATTGATCTCTTAAAATGAAGGGCACATGAAGGAAAAGCACCAACCTTGTAGATGTGGGAGGGATCTGCCTGGGTTGTTACACTGATCCCAACTCATGCCCTGCATTCATATTTCCACAGATCACAGATTTATTTATTAATGTAGGAATGGGTCCATATTTATCCTCTACTGTTTTGAAAAGCTACTTTAAAAAACACTGCTACAGATCACCACAGAGATCTGTGGTTTGAATTTCTGGTTTTCCCCCAGAGAACTGGTCACCCAAGCAATATTAGACCAGTTAATTACTGTATGGGAGAAGAAAGGCCACAGTTAAATGGATCATTGAACTTTTTGTGTCAGAGATGAAAACTTTGCTTCTAAGCAGCTTTTCAAGCTTATATTTACTGCCCAAAGTGTTCAGTTTGGAATGGATTCTGGACTTTGTTCTGTGCTGTTCTGTCTCTGTGGGTGTATTCCCAACACCGAATTCCATGGATTTGTGTGGATAAAAATGGCAGCATGTGTGTGTTGGCAGGGGGAACTGTTTTGATGTGTTTTTAAAAGCTTTGGGTGTTTGCTCAAGGAAAAAAAAGACAAAGTACCTGAACTCTGGAGTGAGAGTTCAGCTTTGTAACATGTGAACTTCCAGCCTCATTCAGTACCAGTTTTGGCGTTTCTGAGGGAAGCAGACAGAAATTTTGAACAGTTCAGGCCAGCAATTTGTCCTGCTCATGGAAAAGATGCCAGTAACTTCCAATACCTTTTGAACTGGAATGAATGACATGAATGTATTGATTGTGTATGAGTGACTGATCTCCAGGAATTTGTTCCTGTCAGATGTGCACATTCCAGAGCTGTTCTGTGCTTTTGGTTTAATACTTGTTCCAGTGATTCATTAGCAGGATCTGTAATGTGTGCAAAAAGCCCTAATGAAAAGTGCAGTCTTGGGCACAGTGTGCAGAATTCCTGGGGGACTTGCAGCAGTAAATGACATTGTTTTTCTGCTGAGGCTGAACATTTARTATGAAACCAATCAGTATCAGTTTCCCAGCAGTCCTGGATCTACAAGGGGACTGATGTACTTTAATATCTTAAAATATTCTTTGTATGCTGCTGTTGCTGTTTGTCAGCTGGAGAAAGGCTGTTTGAAGTCATTTTCATGAAAGTGGTGAGCTGCAGGAAGAAAAGATTTAAAGAAAATTCTTAGAAATACACATGAAAACATCCAGCTGGCAGTGGATTATTTGAGCATGGCATAAACATAAATCCAGTATCTGGGAATGATTATGTTTCAGAAATATGCTTGTAATTAATTTAAAGAGAAAAAAGCTATTTTTTTCTGGAAGAGACAAACCTAAGAAGAATACAGTTATGAAGGCATCATTGTAAAATCTTTCCTCCTTTATTTTAAATTCAGTTTCTCTTGAGAACAGAGTTTCAAACATCTTTTCACTGGAGTGAATTGGTGTGGATGTGTGGGGAGCTGGAATAAATAAGAGTAATGAGTAAAAATGCCTGTAATTGATTACTGCTTGGAGCAAAATCCCCAAAGGGTATTTTATATAACCAGGGCCCAGGTTACAGGGCTCTGCACAGGAATTACCTGCTAAGGTGGGTTCACACCTGTGCCCAGAGATGTTCTCCCTGCTGGGTTCTGCTCTTGTGCCCCTTCAGGGCTCTCTGAGTGAGGCAGCAGTGGTTTGTGTGGATGTGTGAGGTTGTGCCATTCAGTGTTACAYTGTCAGCTCTGAGCTGCTCGCTTAGGTGCCGTGTTCATTCTCTTCTCTCAGACCTGTGCTTGCAGTGAGCTGCTGCTGGAGTTCCAAGGGGATGRCTTTGTAGGTATTTATATAAATTTGAAGCCAGCTTTCTTTGCACTGGAGGGCAGGAGGAAGGTGTAAGTCATTCAGAAATCACCTCCTAAGCAGCAGCTTTTCTGGCTGGCTGTTCTTCCATGGTAATAACCTGGAATAAGGCTTGAGAAGTGAACATGGCTGTCCACACTCTGTCAGAATGTGAGTGTTTGTGGCCCGGCTGAGGAGGTGTGTGTGAGGCCCTGGAACCTCTGCTGCCCTCAGAGGGCCGTGTGTGAGCAGCTGCAAGAGTCAGCAGCAGGACAGTTTGGGTTTCTACAAGCTCCACCTTTCCAGCTGCAAGCCCTGGTGCAGTGGATGCCAGAGCAGGTTCAGCAACTTTCCAGCAGGGATTCCCTGTCTCTCCCAGGAGAGAAGATGTGTTAAAGTTCCCTTCCCCTCTGTCCCTCCACCCCCAGGCCACTTGGCTGGTTCTTGTCAGCTCAGGCCAGGTGTGACCTCTGTTCTCATCTTGTCCCTTCAGTGCTGGCCCCTCCCTGAGCACCCAGAGCCCTCAGGTTAGGGAGCAGGGAGAGCCAAGGATGGTGTGTGTGGGGCATCCATTTTCTAGATGCTCTCAGCACCTGTGAGCAAGCCCASATTGCCAGGGTCTCAGTCCTCAGCAGGGAGAGATGGATGGCAAAACCCCACTGATGCAAGAGAGAGCAGGGCCTTGCTGGAGGGGAGGACTGTGCCAGACATGCCCAGTTCTGAGACTGCCCAGCACTCACTGAGGCAGAGATCCTGGGACAGAAGGATGCAAATGCCTCATTAAAGATAGAACTGACATTTGGATCTGCAGAAGGCTGATAGCAGTTGCTGTCTGTGTTTTTGTGTGCGTGTGCAACAACCTTAAAATACATGGCTGTGATCTTCCCTGGTGGGCTGTGCTTCAGTGGGCAGTGTTTGGGACAGAGAATACCCCCAGAGCAGGGAAGTAACTTTCTGGGTATGAAGCTTATCTTTTGTCAGAATGTAAGTTTGAATTTCCTGCTTTCTCTGGATTTTTTCAGGAAATGTTGGCAGCATATCAAAATGTTAAATATAAAGGCTGTAATGTTGGGGTGTTTGTCAACTCTTATCAGCAGGGACAAGGAGGTTCTGATGTATGTCCTGCTGTTCCTCAGCTCAGCAGAAAAATCAAGTTGAGCTCCTCTTTCTGTTTAGTCTCATCTGTTACCTGTAAGGGTGAAACAAAGGAGTTTCCCATAGGGGATAAGTTAAGAGAAGCTCTCTGGGTTTCATCTTTCCCCTCTTATCTAACAGTTAATCTGAGTTTTTATAGCTGCCATCTCAGTAGTTACTCTTTCAGCTGCCTTGTGCATGATATGGGTGTTGTAACTGAACATAACCTGTTTTTCACCTTTCTGGGGCCTAGGAATTGTGAGATGTTGCAGGTGCTTRTGTGTGGTGAACTTGGTTGTATTCCTCAATTTTATCTCTTGCTTTTCAGAATGTCCCAGTGTCTTCCTATTCCTTCTTCCCTTTTTACATCAAATATAAAACTCTTGTCATTTATGTGCCATAAATTTAAAAATAAAAATATCCAAGTATCTCAGTCCTTTTAGATGATTGGGCATGGAGTTTAAATCTTACTGCATTTAAATATTTGGAACCTTTGCACAAGTGGGCCTGCACAGCTGATGGATTGAGGAATGCCAGGGGTTGGAGGAGTGAGGGCAAGGATGTGTTGTCATTGTGGACCTCGTCAGTGAAGGAGACATTCAGTTACTGACTGAAAGTTCCCTTTGGGCTGAGGGTTCTGCTGCTCTGGGCTCTGCATGTGCTGTTAATGACTCCACCTAAACCAAACCTTTCTCTGGAACTTTGTTGTTCTGTTTCCTTTCTGGCTGCCGGGTTTAGGTCTTGACCAAAGTTGCAGATGTGCTGTGGCTTTTCAGAACTGTGCTGTGAAGGAAAACACTCTGAAATTCAGCTTATCCTTCTGGGCACCACAGAATGGACACTTAACATTAGTGGAGATCTTTTTTGTCCAGGAATTCCATTGTTTTAACTGAAGCAAACACTGTTGGCTTTTCTCTGACTTAAACATGAGGATGTGTAATTGGAGGGTTCAGATAATTTGCAACAAAGGAGGTGCAGGACCACACATGAAATGAGATTGAKCAGCTGCTGGCAGGTCATGGAGTGTGGGGTGTTCTGAATTAGGCTGTTTCATTTCAGTACAGACTTTGGTTTCGCCTAATTTTTAGTAAGATGTTTGAGTCTAATGAGGAGTTCAGTCTGCACTGCAGTTGGGATAGCTGGGAGAGAAATCCAGTGATATTTTTATCCCTGCATGTGCAGAAATGTGTGCTGGTTTGGAAGCGTGCAGGGGGTGCTTGGTGTCCTTGCACTGGAAGATGTTTGTGAAATCATAAAATGATTTGGGTTGAAAGGGACCTCAAAGCTCACCCAGTGCCACACCCCTGCCATGGCAGGGACACCTCCCATTGTCCCAGTCCCTGTCCAGCCTGGCCTGGGACACTGCCAGGGCTCCAGGCTGGGGTCTCACCTCCATCACAGGAAGGAATTCCTTCCCAATATCCTATCTAAACCTGCTCCCTTCCCAGTTTGAAGCCATTCCCTGTGTCCTGTTAATTGTAAATAATCCCTCTCCATCTTGTTGGCTCCCTCAGGTACTGGAGGGTTTCAGTTGAATCACCCTGGAGCCTTCTCTTTCCCAGGCTGAACAATCCCAGTTCTCCCAGGCTTTATTTGTGCTGAAGTGCAACTGAGCATTGTGGTTGTGAGGGTTGAGAAATTTTTTTTCGCTATTTCACACTATGTAAATTGTGATAGTATTAAAAAAACCTCAAATAACTAAAGCCTCAAAATCAGTGATAAAAATAGATCCCTTAATTATTTTTATTATAGTTCCTGTTGAGTCTCCTTTCTTAACAGTCTGGGCTAATGCTTGTGTGGCATTTCTGGTTGACAGGACTGCAGTGCTGGCCTCCTGCAGAGCTCTTTACTCTTGTGCCCAGGGAGGGTCAGGCTGGGTACCAAGGAAAGGCTCTACCCCAGAGGGTGCTGGGCACTGCCCAGGCTCCCCAGGGAATGGGCACGGCCCTGAGGCTGCCASAGCTCCAGGAGCTCCCGGGGTGCCCAGGGTGGGGTTGTTGGTGTCTGTGCAATGATAGGAGTTGGATCTGTGATCCCTGTATGTCCCTTCCAGCCCAGGATATTCTGTGATTCTGTAATCTGTGAGTCTGTAATCTGGCTGCCTTTCTGAAAGCCCCTCAGACACTCCTGATGTAGATTACCCTGATGCTGAAGTGCTCCTGTGACTCTGAGGTGTAGTGGAAGGAGCTCCTCATCCATTCCTCGTGCCCTGTTTGTGTGCAGGCAGTCAGATGCCCTCGGGGGTCAGGCTGGTAGTGCAGCTGTTGGTGAGCTGTGGGTTCATCATGTCACAAGGCAGGGCAGCTTCCAGAGCAGACCGAGGTGGTTGTGTCAGGAAGGGACAGCCCCATTCAGAGTGAAGGAATCACCACCACCTTCTGTGACTCTGCCTGTCCTCCTCAGGCCGCATCCATGGAGCACATCCAGGGAGCTTGGAAGACCATCAGCAATGGCTTTGGGCTGAAGGACTCAGTGTTTGATGGCCCCAACTGCATCTCCCCCACCATCGTGCAGCAGTTCGGGTACCAGCGCCGCGCCTCCGACGATGGCAAAATCTCGGACACGTCCAAAACCAGCAGCACCATCCGCGTGTTCCTGCCCAACAAGCAGCGCACCGTGGTGAGTGTGGGCTGCCTGGGCTCAGCACTGCTGTGCTCTTCCCTCTGCTGCACTGCCAGCAATGCCTGCCTGCAGAGGGGTCTGGCTGTGGTGGAGTGAGGCTCAGCAGATGGTTGGTTTTAGAGRGTATATTTGGTTTTAGATGTGTGCTGTGTCTGTATTTTCGGAAGTTGTATTGCTCTGCCTCAATGTTGTGCATTTTCTAATGCACGTGAGCATGTTCCACGTTAAAAGTCATTGTTGGCTGACCTAAACAGTGATGCCTGCATGACAGCTCTGTCATTTTCCTCTCTTGGATGCCCACAAGGAAGTGYGGGAATTAAAGCCAAAGTGAAATTTTTTGAGGAACACTTTGGTTTCTTGGAGATGAGTGGACCTAATAATAGTCTTACCCAAAGTTCCCTGAAATCTAAATTAAGGGAACTTTGGGTAAGACTTTTTCTGTACTTGAGGTAACTCCATTTGCCTGCATTTCTATTCCCTCTATAGGCTGCCTACTTGTGTGAAATCCTGTTCATAGAATCTCGGTCATTGTAAGAAACAGAGAAGGTGTAAAATGGCTTCAGGACTCCTTTGCAGGAGTGCACACAAGTGCACTTTGTGCAGTTTTCCCGGAGTTTCTAAAGAAAATGAGAAAAGGGTCTTCTACTCTTGGAAAAACTTGAAGAMGTGTGCAGTGACTGCCTGAATGTTGTGTTTGCTTTCCCTCTGGTGACAGGTGAACGTGCGGAATGGGATGACCTTGCATGACTGTCTCATGAAGGCACTGAAGGTCAGAGGTCTGCAGCCAGAGTGCTGTGCAGTCTTTCGACTCCTTGCTGAACCAAAAGGGTAAGGGTGAGATTTCCCTCCAGAGAGTGTAAAAATCTGGGGTTTGGAATAGCAGCAGTAATGTTTTTTTCCCCTCTGACTCATTTCTTTTAAAAGCAGTTTGGTTGTGAACACTTGGTGTTGCTTTCTTTGCTCTCTTCTAGGGTAACTGTCAGCTTCTTGTGTATTGGCAATTTCATTTTTGTTTTAAAACTAAATATTGAAAATACTTCAAATGGAGGGGTTCACTCAAGTGCTTGCAGCCCCTCAGTGAGGGTTTTGCCTTGCTCTAGATGAAGTGCTGCCTTCCTTCGTGTTTGAGGTGCATTTCTGTGCTGCCTTTGTAGCTGGTCAGTTCACTGTCAGTTATTCTTAGTTCTATGTGCTCAGTGTTAAGGCTCTGCATTCCTCTACAACTTCCCAGTGTTTGGATTTCAATCTCACTTCAGGTATTCCTTATTTTTTTTGTAGGAGCGGGGATGCTGCTATTAAATACCCAAAGATTGTTTTACAAGCTGAGGGAGTGAAGGTATCTCATGGAGTTAATGCACTTAACTTCACACCTCCTAAGGCTTGGGCTTAAAGCTCCCTGTACCTCAGGCATTTGTGGGGTTACGGCAACTGAGGCCATTCTGGGGTCACCTGGCAGTGCCCRAGCACTGATAATGGCTTTTGTGTCACTGAGTCTTGTCACACATTATTTGYTATATTTATAAGGGTATTTCTGTGCTCCATTAAAGCTTCCAGGTGCTTTATGTCAAATATTTTATATTTGTTAAAAATGAGCAGAAAAAGAGGTGACTTGCTGTGTATTCCAAGCTACTTCTTGGAATTCAAGCTTTTTTGAGTGAAGACCCTGAGATCTATCTAGCTCACTGTAAGAGGTTAGCCATGATTTTTGGGTATGTGTTTTCAGTTTACTCAGGATAACTCTCAAAACATAACTGTTGGTGAGGCCAGGCTTSTGTCCCGAGTGACTTTGTTGTCCCACTGTGTGTTTCAGAAAGAAGGTGCGTTTGGATTGGAACACAGATGCTGCCTCCCTCATTGGAGAGGAGCTGAGCGTGGACTTCCTTGATCACGTCCCACTCACCACACACAACTTTGTAAGCTTTTCCTGCCCTGTGTTCTGCAGTGAATTCTATCAGCTGAACCACAGATTTGGCCAGAGGATATTTTGGGCATTAGACAGGTTTTGGCTTTCTGTACAAAGGGATTTTCAGCAGTTGTGGTTGATTCCTTCAGCCCTGTTCCACACAAATGACATTCCCTAAGTATCAATTTGCAGTGAACGGTCAGAATTGTGTTTATTGCACTGGTGATCCCCAGGTGTCAGAGGCTGTGAAAGTTCACACTGTGCATATTCCTCACAGGTCTGATGATGGCCATTTTTATTTTCTATAAATACCCGTGTCTGTAACTGTTATGATGAGATACCCATGTCTTTACAGTCCAGAAAAAGGAGAAAATTGGCATTTTCACTCTCTGGCTCATCAGTCAAAAAAGGCTGAATAAGTTCAGCAGCTTTATTAGGTTGATGGTCCAGTGTTTATTATTTGTACTGGATATTCAGGGATGCTGTTAATTCTGTAGGTCATGACATTATTTTGTGAGCTAATGCTGCCTTGTAATCTGACAGTGTACTATGGGGGAATGAAAGGCTTTCCTTTGTAGTCCCTTCTTAAAAATGGGTTATTTATTCCATACAAAACAAATAAGTAGAAGGTGGTTTTGTGCTTTGTGGGTTTTTTAATKAAAAAAAAAATTTCTTTTTTTAAAAAGAGATAATGCCCAACTCCAGCAGTTTTACCTTGCATTATTGTCCTCTCCTTGGGAAGGAGCTCTTTTCCTGTATTTTAGCTTTTTTCTTGCTTTGTTCTAGAAATACATTGTGGCAATCCTAAACCCTAAAGGATTGTAATTTACAATACAAAGGTTAGGCTTGATTTACAAAAACTGAAAGTCACTTTACTTCTACATTACATTTTAATAAAACTRCAGAAGACATCATCTGCAGCTGGTCAGCAGAAAATGAATATTTTTGTCTAGATCTGAAGAAGCTAAAAGTTGGAGCTTTCGTTTCTCCAGTAGGTCCTGGAGGAAGAAACCCCTTGGTTCATTTCAGGTTTTTTTCATACTTCAGAATCTTTTAAAAAAACAAAGTAGGCTGCCATTTTAAAAAGTATAAATTCCTTAGATTATTTTGATTACTAAGTTATTTATCTCTCATGCAAGGGRTATTGGTTAGTCATAAACACCAAGAGTTTTGGTTAATAAAAAAATGAGTTGGGCCTTCCAGTCTGATGCTCTTTCACCTCTTTGGTGCTGCTGAAAACAAACAAAACCCCAGCTCCTGGCTCACACAGCTGTGTCACCTTGCTGAGCAAAAAACTGCTTTTTCATTTCACACAACACTTGTCCTTTTTTCCTTGTTTGTTTGGTGTTTTTTTTTTTTTTTTTTTTTTTGTAAATAAAGCCTTCAGTGTTTTTAAACTTTGCAGGTTTCCACCCCAACTGGAAATCCATGGTAGGATACTTGAGTGTGGTTCTAAGCTCAGGAGCAGCCTGGGGGCTCTGATAGCATTTTAGCCTGGTTATTTATTTCTGTCGGGCTCTGAGGAGCCAAGCCTGGGTTAATGAAGAGCTAATTAGCTGGGATTAATCACTTCTGTGCTTTCCAGGCTCGGAAGACCTTTCTGAAGCTTGCCTTCTGTGACATCTGCCAGAAGTTCCTGCTCAATGGCTTCCGCTGCCAGACGTGTGGCTACAAGTTCCACGAGCACTGCAGCACCAAGGTGCCCACCATGTGTGTGGACTGGAGCAACATCAGGCAGCTCTTGTAAGGACTGCTCCTCCTTCATGGCAACTGCAGTTCTGGCTGTTGGGTTTGTATCTCTGGTCACAGAGATGCCTCGGGGCTCTTGGGAAGGCAGTGCCTGTGGTCAGTGTGCACAGTTGTGGATTGAGCTCATCAAACAGCCAGCAATGAGTGTCTGTTCCCAGGAGAAGGCCGTCCACATCAACTGCTTTTTGTTCTTGCTCTGGATTTTAATGTTCTGGGACAAGCAAACACCTGGAATGAACAGGCAGTTGCTCCAGTGCCCTCTGTTTGAACAGGGGGACAGCAATTCCTCTCACACAACACATGTTAGGAGCAAACCAGGCCATGATTCTGTTGGATTTTAGCTGTTGGAAATAGTAGTGTTCACCTATTCTACACCTCAAATTCTGACACTGCCGAAAGTGGTGAATGGTGAGAAAACAGATGGAGGATAATACTGTCCTAATACCAGTTACAAATGGTTAAAAATCATTATGTTAGAAGTCCTTTAATGCAAAAGTGTGAAAGCCTGGAACTGTTTTCATGTGTCTTAGCAGTTGTATTTTTTCCTAACTGAACTTGGTCACGTAGTTCTGCATTTTCTCATACTAAGAGAGAGTTAGGGTGACTTGTGCCATTTGGTGCTACCTGGACTTTAACAGAACTCAACTGTGTCAAGTGGCCTTTCAGGAAAATCTGAAGTCTGATAGAAAAAGATTTTGTCTCTCAGGTTGGGAAAGAACACGTGGAACTTTGCTCTGGGAGTCTGAAGGCAGAGGTTTTAGTTGTACGCAGATGTAAAGATAGGAATGTGTTCRTGAAAGTCAATCGTGCTGCAAAGAAACAGCCCTTTCAAATGTCAGCTTTCAAGAGCATTGTACAGGAGGTAGTGTAGCAGTTGAAGTTGTAATTGTTTGTGTTGATATTTCAGATTGTTCCCAAATTCAAATATCAGTGACAGTGGTGTCCCTGCACTACCTTCCTTGCCAATGAGGCGGATGCGGGAGTCTGTCTCCCGGATACCTGTTAGGTAAGCCTGTATTTCCTGTCACTTCTCTCTTGGGAAATACACTCCTTCCAAACAATCAGCCCAGAGCTGCTGAGGCCCCCCAGCTCCTCCAGAGCTGAGCAATCTGATTGAAGGTTGGGGTGAATGTGCAAGGCAGCAACACCACTTCATCATAGATGATTCTTTCTTGTTCTTAGATCCACCAAAGCATTGATTTGCGATTTTCATATTTTCAATTTTTAGCCTTAAAATTTTATGATAGAGCATTAAAGGCTTTTTGGAGACCTTTGTTTTCCTGCCTAAAGGCTCCCTTTTGTTTGTTTTTTTGTTTTGTTTTTTTTTAAAATTAATTTCCTTTTATCTGACCAGGTAGTGTGCATTGAGGGTTTRTGTCTCATGGTGGATGATTCAAATCCATAACTAGAATAATGCTCTGATATAATGATGACAGATAGGAGTTTAAAGAGAGAACAGTGGGAATTGAAAATATGCTCCTCTTCAAGGGATTGCTGATACCTAAAGAGAACAGTGTTGTAGTTTGAAGTGCTAAAATGAAACTTGTGTCCCTTTCCAAGGGCCTGACCCTGACTTGTGCCTGTGTTCTTTCCCTTGAAATCCTAGAGGCTGAGGAGAGCAGGCCAGCTTTTGTTTTTTCTGCAGCCATTTGAAAAATCTGGTCAGGAATGAGGCACAGAGCACGTAGCTGACTTGTCAATGGTTCTGTGTATTTATTTCTTTATTTTAATGGGAACTGTGTCAGGAATTGATCTTYGCCATCTTACTCTTATTTCCAGGGTTGTTGAACAGTGACTTATTAACTTTGTAAGGGTTTTGTGAAGGCTGGCCCATTTCTGTTAAGATACATTGGTGTTTTGGGATCCTTATGGTCTGAGTGGCCTTAGCTGTGATTTATAACTCTTTGTTGAGCTGGATTTTAGTCTTGGCCTCCTTTGAACTGGTGTTGGGTTTCATGACTTCCTTGCTGGCTGTTCTGTGCAAACCATTGAACAGTCTTGCAAAGCTTTACAAATTCAGGGCTTAGCTCTTAAGCTGTGCATTTAACAGGCTTGAAATGAGCRGTTTGTTTAATTTCACAGTCCTGAATCCATCTCTCAGAGCCAGTATTTTGTCAGTGTATTAAATGTGATTTGATGGGGATTGAGGTGAACTGTGGCAAAATTTGTAACAGCAAAAACAGACCTCAGCTAAACACACTAATGAAGTATGCGAGCTGACAAGAGCTTCAAGTTTCTCAAATTGATTTCTTAAATTAAACTGGGAATGTTTCAGCTGACCAAATAGTTTAGTTGATGTGTAAATCCCAGCTTTTTCTGTGCTTGGAATTGTGYGTGCATTGCTTTTGGAGAGGTGACATTAAACAGTGCTTTTCACTTGCCAGAGGGGGGAAAAAAAATAACCACAACTCTCCCTTTGTCTCTCTTTCCTTCTCAGCTCCCAGCACAGGTATTCTACACCTCATGCCTTCACTTTCAACCCATCCAATCCTTCCTCTGAGGGCTCTCTGTCCCAGAGACAGCGCTCCACCTCCACCCCCAACGTGCACATGGTCAGCACCACGATGCCAGTGGACAGCCGCATCATCGAGGTACCCTGGGGCCCACTGCAGCTGCCACTGCCCTCCCTGGGCACTGGCTGCTCCCSTCCTGCCCTCCTCCCCTCTGCTCACTGCTTGTCTGAATGGGGAACAGTTCAGGAGACACATTTGCATAAGGAGTTAATAATTAATCATTGCAGTCTATCAGCTTTGCTAGTAAATCCTAGGGGTGTATAAAGATGGGGTGGAGCTTAACAGTTAAGCTCAGTTTTGTGAGGAAATGCTTTTTAGCCATGTCTGAAAATGCCCTTCTGAATTTAAAAGTCTGGGTTTGTGGGTGGACTGGTGTTAATTTGAAATGAGACTAAAGGTGCCCTAAGTGTGGGTGTAGTTCTTGGACTTGGAATGCTCAGGTCAGAGCTTYCTGGTGATCTGTTTTGTGTGCACCAGTAAGGAATTAATGGCAGTTCTGGGCCTGTGGGCTGAAGCCTGCTCTGTCTGAGACTATTTCTGCTGTTCTTGCCTTCAAGCACAAGAACATAATAATTTTCCTACCTTAGACTGGCAGTGAGGGACAGCTCCTGGAAATCAGGCCTGAAGTGGTTGGGTTTGTTTCATTTTGTTTTGTGATCACTGTAACAAACTGGTGTGCAGGACAGGCTGGCAGAGCAAGTGCTGAAGAGAGAGCAAGCACTGCTTCTTGCTTTTGCCTCTGCAGTAGTTTAAAAACCCTGGAGGCCAAGCARAAGCCTTTGCTGAGTTCAGCTGCATCTTCAGCTGGTGATTTATAGGCTTCTGTGCAATGTGAAGATGCTCTGAAGGAGTTAGAGAATTCCTCTGGAGCTTGGCAACAGAACCCAAGTGCCAGCCCCAGGAAGCAGTTTTGGTCAGGGGCTTTGTGTCAGCTGGGGTGATGGGGAAAGGTGTCCTCCCTTTCTTTCCCTTTGGGTTTCTGTGGCTCCCAGCCCCTCTTGCTTCTTCAGAGGCCTGGCTGGCCATCTTTGATGGCAGCAACCACAGTGAAGCACTCAAAGTCTGAATTACTGACCTTGGGAGAGTGATGAGTCTTTAAGGAGACATTGCTTTCTTTATTCTTTGTGCAGAGCAGTATAGACAGAAATACTTTCTATTCTGGCTCTTCACATTAACATAAAAATAGTTGTTACATTCTAAAGGCTTTTAAAAGGCCCCAAAGCAATGGAGAACTAAAGTAGCAGAGACTTTGTAGTACACCAGGAGAAAAACTATAATGAAAAAGTGTTTTTCCTAAGGATAGATCCTAGTGAACCTCTGGATTTGAGCAGCAATAATGACTTAAAAATGTTACTGCACTTAATTATCATTTATCAAGAAAGTTAGGTCACTTTTTCTTTCCTTTAGCCTAACATTTAATTTTTAAAAATACTTTCTTTATACTTCCTCTGTTCTTTTCTTTTATCTCTTACTGTGTTGGCCTAGAATAACAGCCTGAATGCTTCTCCCAGCTCCTGGTGCAGACGCTTTTGTCTGAGGGGAAGAGTAGGTATTTCCTTGGTGCCTTCTGTTTTGTCATTAACAGCATTGCTGTAACCTGTAAGCCATGGCAGTGTCCACATGTTTAATCTGGAGCTGATTGGATGAGCATCTTTCCAGCATGTTTATACTCAAATATTGAGGCTGTTAATTGGGAGAGGCAAATTGATAAAGAGCTTCATGTTTAGTTGAACTGGCTGAATTCATCCTCCTCTGAATTTGAATAGGCTTGGATTAGAATGCATTGGGTCACACAGCTTTTAAAGGAAAACCTTCTCAAAACACAGCCATTGTGTGGCTTTTTCCCTCTGGAGATGACTTTTATTGACTATACCCATCCAAAGCCCTGAGATTAAGAGCACCTTGTACTGTTTTTGTTTCCCATCAAAGTAAAGTTGACAGACTACAGCACTGGGGATGGTTTTATTTGTGGTGTAAGGACAGCTCTAAAGAACAGGGGGTTTGGTTTGTTTGCTCTTGAATTCAGAAGCAAATAAGCAAATACATCAGGATTGAAGCTCAGAAATACTTTTTCAAAGTAAGAACTCCATGTAGATAAGTATGAGAAACAATTTAAATTCTTTAGTTATCCTTTGCCAGCTTCCTTGAGAGCAGTTACATTCTCAGGCTGATGTACAAAACCAATCACTTGTTATTCAGGTTCTGGGAGGTTTTTATTATCCTTAAAATGAACAGAAGTAATAAATTGAAGAGTTCCTCATTGGTCATTGATGGATTTTAATCCACTCAGGTGTGGAGCAGTGGCAATCTGCTCTACTTAGTCCAGCCTGGGTGAATGCAACTAATGAGCTAAAACAATGTATTTTAAACTGAATCTCTGCTAAGGATAATCCTCATTTAAAACTGTGCAGTGGAATGTGGGCTTGTTCTGTCCTCCTATAAAATCTTACATTTATTGTTCTACTAATTAGTGAGAGTTTGAATTGACTTGTGTTAACTGTGACAGTGTTTAACCTCTCTGTAGTGCATGTTCTTGCTTTGTACTTACACAGTCCCTGGATATTTTCCCTTTGCTGTTTGTACTTGGGGATAATGCAAGTGGCAGGTGAGAAAAGCTGTGCAGTGCTGTTTGTCAGAGCTTAGTCCTCTCTTGTGCATGGCTGTAGAGTTGTGTTGTGCCCGTGGCATGAGGTGACACTTGTGGCACTGTCCTGGTGACTGTGGGAAAACACTGCTCAGATGCCAAATTCCCTGTGGGAGTGTGCTTGGAAAAGCAGAGGGGTTTGTGTAGGGGCACTGGATGGAGCCTTTCTTGGGGGCTGAAGTAGTATGTAGAGTTAGTTCACAATGGATATTGAGCTGGAATATTTTGGGGGGTTTAAAAAGTACTGCTTTAACCCAGAAGCTGTTTGGGAGTTGTCCCCTGGGGACAGGGGCCATCCCAGGAGCTCTGTCCACACCTGGAACAGGAGCATGAAGGGCAGGGGGGGTGCAGACAGTAGTGCTGCTGGTTCTTCTTGTTGTGTGTCCTTTTTTCCTCTGTCCTTTCTGGTAGCAGTCCTTTTAGTATGCTGTGAATCTCTGCCCTGTTGTGTAAGAACTCACACACTGCATGGGTTTCCTGCAGGATTGGTGTGATGAGAAATCCCCAATCCTGCAGCTGCTGGCCAGTCTGTATTGCCCAAACCTGGCCCAGCAATTTCCACTCCAGCCCTGCTTTGCTCCTTGGTGTGCTCTCTGCATTTATTAACTGCATTATCCATTTTCTCTGTTGCAGGATGCAATTCGAAGCCATAGTGAATCAGGTATGGTTTCAAAAATTCAACACTTCCTAGTAGGATTTGATTTGGTTGTTTTCTTGTTCATAAACTGTTTTCTTGTATTTCTGTCTTAAAGCCTCACCCTCTGCTCTGTCTGGAAGCCCTAACAATATGAGCCCAACTGGCTGGTCTCAGCCTAAAACCCCAGTCCCAGCCCAAAGAGAGAGAGCCCCTGGATCTAACACACAAGAAAAAAACAAAATTGTAAGTATGGTGATGTTTGTTTTAGTTAAAAAAATTAATTAAACTGTGCTGGGAGGAGTTGGGATAAATTTTTGCACTAAAAGGTGCAGACAGTCTTGGATTGCTCTGCCCTGTGTATACAGGAACAATTTAGTTGTAATTAATTTGGGAATGGTGGCATGATTGCCTTGGGTTATAAATCCTCAGAACAAAGTGTTCTGGGTTGCAAATGAATTTCAGGCAGTGGTGTGACATTGTCAGTGCAGGCCCAAGGATTACCTTTGAACTCTTTAGAGGTTGCATCTTTTTGGTTCAATTTTAATAGATTTAAATTKGCTTTATTAGCACTACTTGATCTGTGTTGTTTCCATAGAGAGTGGATCTTGACAGTGCCTTCATTTTCATTGGAGAGTCAAATGTCTCAGGGAAAAACAGATTTTACACAATGCAACTTTTCCCCCAAAGGTTTGATTTAAACTTAGGRGTGGGGGGAAAGAAAGGAGAGTTAGAATAATAACTGATAATATCTTGACATTTTTGAAGGCTTCTAAACTTTCACAATGAGAATACAGTTGCTTAGTGGGATTCACAGTTTTTGCTCAYTTAGACATTTGAGAATTTTGCTCTCATCTGTCTTATTCCATTTAAATATGTAAGAGTTGCAGAATTTTAGCATTGTACTTTTGAAGAAACCACTTTCTTAAATATTTCAGATGTTTTTAAATAATTGATCATAAAGCATGTATTCCTTTTGGGATCTCAGGTTAGGCTTTAATTTTCTAGTGCAGAACTTCATGATAAACAATCCAAGACATCCAAGAACRTGTGGTGATTTGCTGTTTGAGTTATTAAAAACCCTCACCACCCCTCCCAAACTGAGGAGAAAACCAAAAATCCAAACTGCAGGACAAACCCCTCAGGGTTTCAGGTCATCTTGAACTTGTGTGGAAGAAGTTATTTAATATTTTTAGTGTGTATAATACAAGTGATTAAATCCCTGTGAATTGTTGTTACAGAGGCCTCGTGGACAGAGAGACTCCAGTTACTATTGGGAAATAGAAGCCAGTGAAGTGATGCTCTCCACCAGGATAGGCTCAGGCTCTTTTGGGACAGTTTACAAGGGCAAGTGGCATGGTGAGTCCTGATCTTGGGGGGCAGCACCCAGGGAAAAGGGATTTTAGGGGTGCTGGGTGCCCATCTGCCTCCAGAGGCACATTAACATGGATTTAGGGGTGCTGGGTGCCCATCTGCCCCCAGAGGCACAGGGAAAAATGGATTTAGGGGTGCTGGGTGCCCATCTGCCTCCAGAGGCACAGGGAAAAATGGATTTAGGGGTGCTGGGTGCCCATCTGCCCCCAGAGGCACATTAACATGGATTTAGGGGTGCTGGGTGCCCATCTGCCTCCAGAGGCACATTAACATGGATTTAGGGGTGCTGGGTGCCCAGCTGCCCCCAGAGGCACCAGGCAGAAGCAGGAACTGCTTTGTAGGAGCAGCACTGGAATTAAAGCAGAGCACAGACACCAGAACCTGAGTCTCACAACTGCATCTCCATTTTCACTCCCCTGATCTCTCCATTCTCATGTTCCACACCAGCTTGCTTTCTGAAAAGGGTTTATCTTCTGTTAGTTGGGAAATTCCACAGCCTGCTGTTAAATTGTATTTACCTTCTCTTAAAACCTTTGTGGTTTCATTAGCATGCTTCATTTCAAGGTGGGATGGAAAGGAAATCAGCATAAACTGTGGAGTTTTTTCAGTGAATAAATGCATCATGTGAGAGTTYGAGGTGTAGGTAGTGGGAATATTTTAAAAACAGGCACCCTGCAGAGCTGCGGAATTTGTTTCCAAATTCATGGCTTGTGATTTTGAAAAGAAACACAAAGAAACCCCTCCAGGCCCTAATTTAAATAGCAGTGTTGTCAGAAAAAAAGCTGACAGAACAGATCTGGGCACTTACCTGCTGCCCTCTGCTTTTACTGAGTAAATACTTGCATGTCTCAAAGCCCAAATCCTGTCAACAGCAAGGGAAGCAATATTGTCACACTAAAGGTAATGAACAGTTTCTGCTTTTCATGATGGAAATGAAATGGGACACAGAAATCAAGAGGAAGAAGAAGTTCAGTAAGAGTTTGTAATAAAACTTCATATTAAGATTTATTTTAACAGAACAGTCACACTTCTTCAAGTATCAAGAATTCAATAATTAAAGGAATTCTGCATGAAGGAGAGATGTTGGGTTTTCTAATGTGCTCAAAATAAGTTTATATGTATAAACACTTCARTATTTAAATTTGATAATAAAACCACAAAGGTGTGTGTACCTGTGTCCTACAAAAAGCAATCTAGCCAAACATAGCCCTTAAAAATAGAGGGGAGATGTGTGAATAATTAATTAATGACTTCTACCATTAGACTGAAGTTCAGCTAAATTAATTGCTTGGTACCACAGAAATTTGTCTGCAGGGAAATCTTGACCTTTGAACAAATTAGTAGAGGTGTGCTATATACAAATGAGGAATTCTAATTACATTGTTTATGAATGCTATTTTGAAGAGGAAAGGAAAGCTGCATCTTCAATAACTGTAGTGGTCATTTCATTTCCAGGGGATGTAGCAGTGAAGATCCTAAAGGTTGTAGACCCAACCCCRGAGCAGTTCCAGGCTTTCAGGAATGAGGTGGCTGTGCTGAGGTGAGTTGGTGTTTCACTGCTGAACTCTGATATCCCAGCTGCTGCATCTGACTGCCAGCCCTCTGGCCCAGCATTCTGTGTGTGATGGGCACAAAAAGCTGATACCTAAAGAGCTCCAGAGCTCTTTATTCTCCAGAGGAGAAAAGACAGAGTTCAGAGTATTTTTGTGTTCTCTCAACACCCACAGTGCTCAGGCCACACTGGGCAGTAAAAGGTGAGGATGAATAAATTCTGCCCTAATTCTCACCACCAGATAACACTTGAACTGTTCCTCTGCACATTGCAGCATAATAAATTTTTTTCCTGAAGCACATACACTGTTCAGTGTAACTGTCTTTTGCTTTCAAATCCTGAGGTTTTTTCCTGTCTAATGAAGTGTCTGTGATGTTACTCCTGAAAAAGAAGCAAGCAGATAAATAAAAACCATGTCCTCCTCTGATAATTCCTTCAGGGTTCATAGCTATCCTTTGGTTTCCTCCTGGGATTCAGTCTTCTACCTAAAGCTGGCATCTTTTCCCAGCTTTTAGGGGCATTTCTGTCCTTCCAATACCTTCTAATGTCACTTGGAAGTGTGATTGTTGCTTATTGGTGTCAAATCATTTGAATTTTCAGACATCCTTTTCTTAAATATCTAAAAGGAAGTATTGTAACTAAAAAAAAAAACTAAATACCAGCTAAAAATTTTTTTAAAAAGGCAACTGTGGTGTATTTTAATGATTTGTAAGCCCAAGCCTCACTCACACACTGACCTGGGATCCCAGAGCAGGAGTCCATCAGCCAGGAGTGCATGKTGGGAAGCCTTGGGAAGCATTTTTGCTGCAGCCACTGATGTCTGTGTGTGCCCCTCCTCAGGAAGACCCGGCACGTGAACATCCTGCTCTTCATGGGCTACATGACCAAGGACAACCTGGCCATTGTCACCCAGTGGTGTGAGGGCAGCAGCCTCTACAAACATCTGCACGTGCAGGAGACCAAGTTCCAGATGTTCCAGCTGATCGACATCGCGCGCCAGACGGCACAGGGCATGGAGTGAGTGCTGCCCTGCCTGCCCYGAGTGCTGACAGCTGGCATGGAGATCCTTCCTCAGCACTGCTGCGTGCAGCTGGCCTTTCATTTAGTCCTTTGTCCTGTGCATTCTTGCCTTACTCATGTCTTTTGTCACTTCCATGTTCTCTGTTTTATCTGCTTTTACAGCTTGAGGTGTTGCTGGAGTGCAGCAGATGAAATCCTGTTCTAAACACAAAGTGAATGGGTTTTTCCTCCCTGTGTTACTGTAGCACTGCAGTGTTTGACACACACTGTGATGGGGGGTGGCTGCTGTGTCCCTCAGGACTCACCCAGATGTTTTTGGGAGCATTTCCAGCTGTCTGAGTGGCTGCAGGCCCCAGCTCTCTGCTTTCAGCCTTGTTCTGGTGTTGGGGGCACAGCAGCAGCTGYGCTGAGCTCGTTCATTTTGTACATCAGGGCCCAGCTTTGCAGCCAGACACCAGAAAAGTGGGCACAGTGAAATGAAGGCAGTTGGGAGCAGTCAGGGTACAGATTTCATGGACATGAGGCCAGTCCCAGTTTTCCAGGGGTATGGAACTTGTGCCAGTCCTTCCTGACATTTCTTTGCTGCACTGAGCCACAACTCCATTGCTTTGTTCCCAAAGCAGWCTCTTGGGAAGGCAGAGGTGTGTGAAGGGGTTGGTGGAGAATGAAACTGTCTGTGGGGAATGAAAATGCTCTTTGTGAGCATCCCTGCTAATGGCTCTTCTGCTTTTCCCTTCACAGCTATTTACATGCAAAGAACATCATCCACAGGGACATGAAATCCAATAGTATCCTTCCTGAAACTGGATTTGCTGCAGGGAGGGAGGGATTTATTGTGAATGTGGAGCTTTCTGTGGGGGTTGCAATTGCTGTTTGAAATACTAATGGGCAATCCCTATTGATGAGCTGGCAAGGACTTGCCCAGAACATCTGGGCTTGTTTACACACTTGGGATGAAGATGTGCAACAGCTGTGCTCCAGAATTCTCTTATGTTACTGAGGTGGGGTTTATTCAGTCCTCCTGCACCCAAATGCTCTTCTCCTCATTGATGAGGGTTGTCTGTGCCTGTTCATGTGTGCACACATGGGTTTGTTTCTATTTCTTGTGTATTTTTAATATATTTAGAACTYCTCACATGACTGGCAGAACTGAGGCCAAAAAATCTTACTCAAGTTACTCAAGAACTGGCAGACTTTGACCATTTTATTTTGTGTAAAAATACCTATTCAATAACACATCTGGAGTGAAAATGTTACGAGCTGATGTGTTTCACCTTTGAAATGCCTAATTTTGGAGTTACCAGAACATGCATGGAGCTACCAGCAGGAACTGGGGCTTCCTTCCATCAAATGTGAGCAGAATGTTTTGGCACATGTCATTAAAAAAAATCTGCCAAATTCAGTAGTTCCAGAATGTCAGTGGATTCCATTTTCAGTTAAAACCTCCAGTGATTTAGTGTATAAGAGGTCAGGAATCTGTGATTCCGGTGATGATGATAATTTYTGTGAAATAAATTAGCTCTGCTCCTGACATAGAAATGAGGAACAGTCATGTTTACATTTGAGTTATCTTTCTGAACTTAAAACATTCCCAACTGAAATAATTAAATGATATCTTCTGAAAATAACCCCAGCAAAGAAAGTACAATAACAGAGCTATGAATGACATAATTATAAATAGTATGGCTATATTTCCAATTAAAATAATACTTCAATCTCAGGAGAGCTTTATGGAAATATTTTATCTTGATACTCATTCTCCTTGTAATTGTTTTACTTTCTGAGTTGTGAGAGCTCTGCTGTTTCCCTTTTTCAGCACCAGTTATTTAAGGAGCTGCAGCCATGGATGGTAATGAACTGTTGATTTCTGTCCTAGCTGACCCTAAAGATAAATCTACAATTAATGCTGGAACATCTGCTCTGCTTTAGTGTTAAATGCTCGTTTCAGCTTGGCTGCCATGAAATCCCTTCTCCTTTGGTTCACATCCAGCTCACAGCAGCTTTAAATAAAACAGGTCAGGAAATGCAGAACTTCTGAATGCAGTTTTTGCAGCTTCTTTAACAAAACCACAGATATATTTCTTCATGAAGGCCTCACAGTGAAAATAGGAGACTTTGGCCTGGCAACAGTGAAATCCAGGTGGAGTGGGTCCCAGCAGGTGGAGCAGCCCACGGGCTCCATCCTGTGGATGGTGAGCAAAACATTCCCTGCTTTTAAATGTTCTCCTCGTGCTTCTGTCCTCTGAACACTGTCCTGAACATCAGTGCTGGGGGGTTTTTATTGCAGCTGCAGGACAAGGTAAAATGGGAGTGCTGGGGGGGTTAATTGTGCAAAGCTGGCACCAGGCACCCAGGGATTCTCCATTGGGGTTTGTGAGTTATTTKAAATATCTGGGCTGCCAGTATAGCTGGAAAAGTGTAGTAAAAATATCAAGATGCTTGGCTAAGACTTTTGTACTCTGTAAAATCACCTGAAACAAAGTTGCAGAAGCAGAAATACTCTTTTCTTTTAAAAAATTGTGCAAAAAGCCAGATTTTTGAAAACTTCCCATAAAAGGGTTTAAAACTGATTTGCCCAGTGGTATTTAATGCATTTGTGTATATGAAACAGACCTTGGGAAAAAACCCTGCATATTTGCTCATTGCAGGCTTTTTAAGAAATGTATTTATTTTAGTCATTTATAGCCCATCTTTGCTGAGCTGTCATAGAAGGGGAGGTTGTTCTGTTTTTTGGAAGTTCCTGTGATACCTTACTCTGGTTTTTATGCTGTTGTACTTTAGTGCTGTGCTCAGTAATTCTGAGGGAATTCTTTAGGAGGGAAATAAATCTTAGGTGATGGGAGAGTTCTTTCAGTGGTTCATTCCTTGTTTTGTTCCAGCATCTCACTGGGTTTATTTTAAGAAGCTTCATAATTTTGCAAATAAGTTAAAATGTYCCTGCATTTCTTCCCTTCAATATGTGCTATTTTGTGTTTGGCTCTTGCATTTCCTGACCATGTTTTGGTATCAGTTTATAAGAGATTTGAGTTTTGTATTTTTCCTTTAATCTTGATATCAGTTTAAAAACTGAYGGTGAAACTCAGGCTCAGTTCTGTGTAAGGTGTAACAGGAGTCAATTTATGTTGCAAATCCAAATAATAATATTTTTTCTAATGGCAAAATGCTTGTTCAGTGAAACCATTGATTTTTTTGGGTTTTTTTTTTTTGTGTGTGCTCTGAACTGTATTGATGTTTTTAATAAGATGTGGAATAGCCCTACCTGAACTTCTCCAGAGCCTCATCAAATATTTGGGGGTGCCCTTTGCTCACTCATTTCTAGCTGAGCTCACTGTCTCTGCTTCCCAAATACTTTCCCACCTCTTGTGCTTTCTGCCTTTGTCCATAATTTGATTTTTCCCCTGGCAGGCCCCCGAGGTGATCAGGATGCAGGACAGCAACCCCTTCAGCTTCCAGTCAGATGTCTACTCCTATGGAATAGTGCTGTATGAGCTGATGACAGGGGAGCTGCCCTACTCCCACATCAACAACAGAGATCAGGTGAGGAGCCCTCTGGGGACACTGGTTTATTTCTGGCTGTGGCACATCCCCTTAAATAAATAAATACACATGCAAAGCTGAAGTGGTGGTGACAACCTGCTTTGTTTCAGCAGTAAATGTGGAACTGAATGTTCACCTCTGAATATTGACACTGTAGGTACTCAAAGGAAAAAAAAATTCCTTGAAGTGCCCTGTTAATTTATTCCCAGCTTTATTCCTTGTTAATTTATAGCTTTTGCTGCACAGTAAAATACTGGTTTATACATTTGCAGTTAAGGGAAATTGCCCTTTTGGTGTTAAAAATGCTGCTGTTACTGAATTTGGTGCTTTTTACTAAGGGAAAAACCCCAGTAACTATAGTGCAACCTTTGAATACTGAATATTTATTTAGTCTTTAGCAGGCTGTAGTGTTACCAGCCTGCAGGGCTCTGTTGTGCCCTTTGGGACTGGTTCATCACCTTGGGGGGCACTGAAGCTGCCCWGCAGTGAGGCCCCTGTGTGACCTGGCTGTTGTTGTTGTGCAGATCATTTTCATGGTTGGCAGGGGCTATGCTTCCCCAGACCTCAGCAAGCTGTACAAGAACTGCCCCAAAGCCATGAAGAGGCTGGTAGCAGATTGTCTGAAGAAAGTGAGGGAAGAACGACCTCTGTTCCCACAGGTGAGTCCTGCACAGGAGCTGGGCTTTAGCCMAAGCCATTGGCACGCACAGCAGTCTGTCACATGGACATTCTGCCTGATAGGCAGTGCAGCCTGTCTCCTGTTTTTGTCTTTAGTCACAGTGCAGCTCCTCTGGCACTTGGTGTTTTGGTTGGACCTGCAGTTTGTGTAAGGCTCATGAAGCACAAGCTGCAGCACGTGCAGCCTGAGGCTGTGCTGGGCTAACAACACCAGAGCAGCCTTGCAATACCTGACCAATCTAGAGATAGGCCAGACCCCACCCTCACACAGTACCATGAAATCTATCTCTGGATATCCATTTTGGTTTAGAGTAGGGTTGAGGGAAATAAGAGGTTAATTTCAAACTCCTCCTTTCCCTCATTTCAAACTCTTCCTTTCTTTGCCCACAGCTCTGAACAAGCAAAATCCACTAGGGGATGAAAATTCATGTAGCAGTGGGATGCTTTTTACCTCTTCCTGTCTCTATGGGGATGGGGAAGGTACTTTCTTACTAAATATGAGTAATTAATTAAATATCAGCAGTTTTGGAAAAATAACTTCTTGCTGTTGCAGTCAAGCATTGCTTTGAAAGTTCTTGCTGAAAGTCAGGTAGAAGATGCAGTTCCTTCCCCGTATTCTACTGGAGGATGGTTCAGATGCTTGTTAATTGATGCTAATGTCTGTGAAGGGATGAAAAACACCCTCCCACCCTCTGAAACTCCCTGAGGCCTTCAGAGCACTGACAGTGGTGGGCAGAGTTGGATTCCTCCAGCTCTGTGTTTTCAGTGCACCATGGAGCAAAAGTAAAACCTTAAGCCGGAATGGGAGGGAGTGAGGGAGTGAGTGAGTGTTGGAAAGAGAGGGAGCTGCTGCCCCCAGGCCTCTCTAAGTGCAGTTTCCCCCCAGATCCTGTCGTCCATCGAGCTGCTGCAGCACTCCCTGCCCAAAATCAACCGCAGCGCCTCGGAGCCGTCCCTGCACCGCGCCACGCACACCGAGGACATCAACGCGTGCACGCTGACCTCCACCAGGCTGCCCGTGTTCTGAGTGTGCTCAGCTGCTCCTGCCCCGCTCCCTGCCTGCAGCAGGAGCACCRCCAGCTGTGCTTCCCACCTCGGGGGCCAGGCTCCTCCTGCGGCACCCTCTGCCTCCCACCTGTACAAAGAAGCTGCTACGGAGCAGTGCAGTTCTCGGCCTGTGGGGCCGCAGCTCCTCATTGCCTTTGCTGCCACCTCTTGTTCTGGGAGAGGTAACAGACTACAAATCAAGAGATCTATTACTATTTTTTTAATAGATGCACTTGAGCCTTATTTTCCCCTTCCCAGAGGCGATGGCCGTTTCTTTGGCAGCGGTTGTGGCTGGGTTTGCTCTGTGCTCAGCGAGGTGGCTCTGAGGACAGGTGATGTTCTGGTGCTCTGACTGCCCCATGCCAAGTGCCACCTCACCCTGGGCAGTTGTGCCTGGAGTGGGAAGAGGAAATAACTCTGGAAATCAGCTCCTGCCTAAGAGCTTCACCAAGCCAATGAAATAAGTTCAAATGCTAATTCAACACAAAATAGTTTTGCAATAGTTTTGCACATAGAAGAAAAACTCTTGCAAAAGGATGGAATCTGTTGTGAATTGTCCTGCTCAGAGAAGGAGGTGAGCCAGTCCTGCTTTGGTCACCTTGAGAAGCCTCCCAGCTGCCTTTGGTACTACGGACCTGTTCCTGCAGCCCAGGCAGGGGTGAGTGAGCGAGGAGTGCTGGGCTGGAAGAGGCTGAGGGGCTGTCCCCACCTCCTGCACAGGCTGAGGGGCTGTCCCCACCTCCTGCACAGGCTGAGGGCTGTCCCCACCTCTCAAAGGGCTGTCCCCACCTCCTACAGAGGCTATGGGAATGTCCCCACCTCCTGCAGAGGCTGAGGAATGTCCCCTCAGCAGAGGCTGCATCCCAGTGGAAGCTCTCGTCCAAGAGATGCACTAGCAAGAGGAAACTGAGCATATACAGTTTTTCTTGTTGATTTGGGTTTTAATTTTGTTTTTATTGCTCCTGAGAAAATGCATTTATTGTAAGCCAAGGTTCCTCTGATTATCTTATTTTAATAAAATAAATTAAATTTTAGGTTTAAGATTCAATGTCATCATTTTAATGTAGCCATCCACAGTTCTGAGTGGGACATCTGCATTTGGAAAACTCAAGGAATGACATTCTGAATCATTTTTTTAAAAGTAACTGATAAATAGCAGTGCAAGTAAAAACACACTTCATAAAACAATGACAAGACAGCTTTTCTCTATTGTAGTGATGTTGCAGCAGCAGCTGCTCTGGACACCCTCCCTTGATGTGCTCTCAGGCTCTTCCCCTGCACCACCTTTGCTCTCTTTTCCCTTGTTTATTGAGGTGCAAGTGAGTTTTTGTGTTGGCTGAACTTCCTGGAGGACAGGAATAGGTGGATGAATCTAAAAATGGGTTTTTCAAATAGCAGTTGGTGAAATGTGGTTGTTAGGGCATGAATGGAAGCCCAGTTTGGGATTTTGCCTTTCTGTGGGAGGGGGGACAGGGGCACCTGCACCCCAAAGCTGCTGCCTTTGCTGGGAACTGTGGCAGTGCCTTGTCCAGCTCTCCCTGCAGTGCCCAGACAGCCTCTGCAGCAGCAGAACCCCACAAAGCTCCTGTGAAAGGGAGGAGAGCCAGACACACAAATCTCCTGCAGTTTGTGCTCAGAACTTTCTGTAACAGAACAAGGGTAGAATGTTAATCCCTGGGTGATAACTGAGAATGTCCATAAGCTTAGATTCCTGAACAGTAAACTGAGACTTGAAGGAGACTGCTCCATTAAAAACTGCATGGTTTTTAATGATAATATTGGTATTTGGGCTCTAACTCTCTCTAAACATTATTTATCTCTAATTTTCACTTCATTATAGTAAGGTTAAAGCATGGAAGGAAAAAACCCCAGAAGAGGTAAGCTGCTTTTACTTCAACTCTGGTTTCCCAAAAGAAACCATTATCCCATGAGTTTTAAACCAGATCAGGTGTCTCTTGAACAAATTATGTATTTTTGACAAGTTAGGTTTATTTTAACCAGCACTTGATGTCCAATTAAATGAAAGGTGCTGAGTGAAGAACTTGGACATTGAGACATTGTAAGTCCCTGGGTAGCTTTGAAAAAGAAGTTATCTTTTTAATTTCAAACTGCTCCTCATGGCTTCTTGGGGCACAGTAAATCAGGAATGTTTTGTTTAAGGTAAAGAACATCCTCTCCACTGATTTTTTTTGTGTGTGT
Source organism: Alauda arvensis (assembly GCA_902810485.1). Lineage (NCBI taxonomy): Eukaryota > Metazoa > Chordata > Aves > Passeriformes > Alaudidae > Alauda > Alauda arvensis. The sequence goes on along the minus strand of CADDXX010000510.1, from coordinate 380,395 downwards.
ATTCCTGCCAATATTTCTTTCTAGGCGAAAAAAAAAAAATTATGTGCAGGAGCAGATAGAAATGAGCTTCAGTGGGAGGGTGAGGGAAGTATTCTGGGGTAGAGAGGGTGTTTGGGTGCCCTTGAAACATTTATCTTGGTGTGTGACATCCCTCCTAGGGATGGTTTGCCTTCTCATTTGCAATTACTGCTGACCAATTGCACTGATTGGACTTAACCTTTGCTGGGCCAGTTTTACCAAGAAACTGGGAATTGTTTGTTACAGACACTGCCAAGGCCAGACCTGACTGTGCTAAAAATTAACTCTAGGGGGGAATAATGATGGGCAAGTTTAAGTTCAGGGCAGAAGAGAGGGTGCAGCTGAATGGGCAGTCCTGGAGTCACTGCTTTGGTGCCAGTTACAGATGTTTGAATCCCAGGTTCAGGTTCCTGCTTTCCCTCCCAGCAGGGACCCAGATCCTGGTGTCCCCACCCCAGGGCTGGCCCAGCTGCCAGCAGCTTCCTGCCCAGCTCTCTCTGAACACCTCTTGCATTTTCCTCCCCTGGTGGAGCAAGACTGTGACCATTACTGATCCACAGGTGGTAATTACAGACCTTTCTGCTCTTGGCCTTTCTTTCTTACACATTTTAAAGTATTATTTTTATGCTTTTATATTGCTATAGATAATAACGAAACCAGTTCCACACCCTCCTTCCATTGCAACCAAACTGTTCTAAAGCAAAGCCCACATCTGTGTGTTTACAAACACTGCTCAGTGTCTCACTCCAGCCCCAGGTGTTTTACATGCCCTGAGTCAGTGACAGCTCATCTCAGGGMTGTCCATGCTGTTACTCAGCAGCCACTTGAGTGCACTCTGAATTCTTGCTTTACCTACAAAGGTCATACAAATGACTTGGCAGAATTAACCTCAGGTGCCAGATTTCACAATCTGCTTTTGCCACACCAACAGAAATCACATTTTTAACAAAGCCAGAATCCAGTAACAATTCTGTTAACTCAGCAGAGATGTGCATGAATCCCTCAGCCCTCCTGGGCCTTCAGCATGGCGGGAGAGAAGGGGAATGGAGGCACTGAGGTGCTGCAGAGCCACTCCTGGAGGTGGGGCAGGGCTGGCCAGGATGAGTGAGAGCACCTCACTGTGGTGCTGCAGCTTCCAAGCTCCAGTTTGTGCAGTGAGTTCAGGGATAGAGCACCTGCATTTGCTGTCCAGCAGGAGCCACTGCTGCCTCTGAGCACTTGAACTGGTGTAAAGCAGGGCAGGGAACTCAGCTGGCAGCACCTGAGAGCCAGGTCCTGCCCAGCCTGTCCCCACACACCTAGAGACTCCACCTGTACTCCGAACTCCAGGTACTGTTTGAGGTATTATGTACCAGCTCCTCTGTAAGGAGAAAACCCTACACTGACCATTATTCCCAGTGGGGTTTGTAATTACACACTTAGCTGATTTAGTGGAGAAAAAAAACCCAAAAGCACCCAAACTCTATTTAGCAACAGTTTTTACCAGCTTAAGCTTTCACTGTACCTGTATTTACACTACCACTCAGCTCACAAGACAGCATATGTTAGGCCAGAGAGGGAGAAAACCCTCCTGGGATTAAGGGATTTTTTTTTCCATGCAGCCAATTTATTTTTTAAAATATATTTTAGTCTTTTTGTTGTTGCCATATAAAAACTATCTGCAAACGTTACCAGGACTGCACAGGTACCCACCAGGGCACGCTTTGTTCTCCGTGTGCTGGAGACAGTAAAAGCATGGCCAGTAGCCAGCTGCAGGGCTCAGGGGGGCAGGGAGTGCTCACTGGGCAGCAGAGGGCTCCTCCTCAGCCCCGGAGAGGTGCATGAACAGCTCCCCCAGCTCGGTGACCTGGCTGTCAGCGCCGGGCGCGCTCCTGCTCTCCCTGTCCTCGATGAAGTCCCACAGCCGCACCGAGTTGAAGAACTGCAGGAGAGAAAAGGCTCCTGAGCACCAGCACTGCTGGCCTGGGCACTCATCTGCTCGTGGAAAGCTGTCACAAGCTGAGAGCCCCAAGCTGGGTTTGAGCTCAGGGTGACAGCCAGACTCGTGTGTGGAGTCCCTGGAGCCACTGGGGGTCACACCCAAAGTCTGGCCCTGCAGGGATCACCATGGACGCTCCCCTGCAAGGCCTGGTGACACTCTGTAATCCCACCTGATGCCCAAACTCCCCTGGTTTCTTCTTTCCCTGTTAATCCATTGTTTGTGGYACCCCAGTGACCGGCCCTGTCCTCCCCACAGGTCACTGACCTCACCTGTCCTTTGYACTGCCCCTGTGCCTCAGGGTCATTGGATACTCAAAACCACACTTAAGGCAGAGCYCTATTTGGACCTGGGCTCCCCTCAGCACCTTGGAAATAAACTTTGCTGGAATTTATCTGGGCTTAAGAGCCCTCTGCCTCTCCTTGCTGAGCCAGCCCATGGCTGTGTGCTTGGGTGAGTTTGATTGCCCTGCCTGATTTCTCCCAAGTGGCTTTTCCACAGGAGAGGCTGCTGGGAGTAAAGGCTTTACTCTAAAYMCCCACTGCTACACTCATGTCCCAGAACAGGCACTGTGGGGACACAGCTGGGGCAGAGCCACCACCACTTCCTGAGGTTCTACCCTTTCCAGCTGCCCTTAGTGCCCTTAGCACAGGAGAGGAGTTTTGGGTCCTGTGGGTGAAAGCTTTAAGGGCAGAATTCCTGTGAGGAAAGATCTGGACTGGTTGAAAAAACAAAGCAATGATGTTTTGTAGTTAAATGAGAGGCACCTTCTATTGCCCCAGGAACACTGGGAGGTGCTTTTTCCCTTGTCCTGCGTGGCAGGAGCCATTCCCAGCAGCACAGGTGGCCCTGCAGGGAGGGCTGGGTGAGAGCAGGGCCCTCCTTACCCGCACTGTGCCCTCAGAGCTGAGCTGCTTCCTGGGCTTCTCGGGCTCGGCTCGCGTCCCGTCGGGGTAAGCGTGCAGGTACAGGCACTTCCCTCCAAAGGGACACGTGCCCTTCCCCTGCTCAAAGTACTTGCAGGGCTTCTTCCTGAGGTAATCAGGAGAGAGAGGGTTATTGCCTTCAGGCTGGAAGGGGATGCAGTTCAGTCCCCACAGCCTCAGCCAGAGCTTTGGCCTYCCATTCCCCAGTGCAGAGCAGTGAATTAGAGGGCAAATACCATTAGAAGTGAACAAAAGCACATGAAAACCTCAGCATAATAAATCAAATAAAATGGAACTGCCTTAACATGTGGAAAGTGAAGGATGTTCAAAGAACATCACCACGAGCCAAGCAATTACTATTTTTCTGTGTTTTCTCCTGCATGTCCTACCACTCTATTTTTATGACCCAATTCCTCATCTCCTTTGCAAGTTCTGTGCCAATACTTCATTAATTTAAGCTTCCCTCAGCTCTGCTGCTCACCCAAGCTGTCCTGGCTGCAGCACTTCCAGGATGGGTCCTTACACAGGACTGGGGGTGTTGGAGGGTTGTTTTACAATGACATTATTCTGAATGAAAAGCAGCTGAAGAGGAGACTGCAGGCTCAGCTGTGCCTGTTCAGCCTGGAAAGAGGGAGCAGGAGGGAAGTGGCAGTTTCTCACTGCTCTGGAAAGCACAGGCCTCACACATTCCAGCCAGACAACACAGGGAATGCAGTCCTGGAGTCTCTGCCATTTCCAGCAGACATTTACAGAAACCCTGTGAATTTTTATCCCACTGCTGCACCTTCCTTCCCTGTTTGCTCTCCTCAGTCACCAACCTTCCAGGCAATTATGGCTGAGGAATCCACAGAAGCCACACAAAGCCAATTTTGGCAAGTGAGCTGAAATAGCTTCAGCATTTGTGAGCACAGGGAGGCTGAATTTCTGAACTACAATTCCACAGCCACAGAGTGAAGCACAAGTGTGACCAGAGCTGCAGAGCTCTCTGCAGAGTGCTCTGTAATTACATTAAGTTTAAAAATAAAGGCTCAGCAAGTGCCTGAGTCTTGGAGCAGCTAAAGAACAACATGAGGAGTGTGGGTGGTTGCTGAACTTACCCCACTCCCTGCTTAAATGCTTCAATCAGCTCATTCTTCTTCTCCTGCTCTTCCACCCAGTACACGCTGGGGATGACGAACTCGGAGATCACCCGGCACTCAGGGCACGACCTGCAGCAACAAAACAAAACAGATGCCCTGGTACCTCCCTGAAACCCTGCACCAACCTGCCACAAGCACTGAGGATCCTCCCAGGGAAAGGGCATCTCTGTCACCTCAGGCAGCACACACCTCCTSCCAGTTAGCACAGCACTTTGTGTGCATTCCAATGGGAATAACCCCATTCAGGGCACCCAGGGCTTGAGTCTGTTTCTGGACTTGAGCAGAAGCAACAGGGATTTCCTCAATGTGCACAAACAAACTGTGTGCTGTGACTGCAGCAGGAAGCCAAAACCACCAATTAAGATGTCTCAGCCTTTTGAAATGCAAGGAGCTGATGGTCACTACAATGAAATTTGGATTAAAAGTTGTGCAGAAAAGTCTATTCTGGTAGAAGACTGAAAATATTCCCCACCTTCTCTTCAGCATGTTGGTAACTTGAGAGATACTCAAAGAAGGAAACTTCCCTAACTGGATATTTTAAATTCTCTCATCTGAGGGGGAACATGTTTGGAACACATTTTTTGTAGAGCTAGAAGATAAAGGCAGATAAAAGTGTGGTTAGTGGGACATCTACCCAGAGCAAGCTGTAATTTAGGGAAAACCTCTGTCTTTAAGCACATACATAGGAAAAAATTGAGTTACTGGTTTTGCACACAAGTCAGTGAAAGAGGCAGAGCTTAGCAAGGTCCCAGCTGTTCCRGAGTTGCTGCCCACTGACCACACAATCAGAGGGCTGAGCTGCCACTGGCCAAACTTCCCAGGCAGGCTCATGGAATTAAGGGAAGTGGTACCAAAGGACACCCAGTGCATCCTGCTGCTTGTGCAGGCAGCTCTCAGCTGTGTGGGCCAGCACCTGGAGCAGGCTTTGCTGAGCTCACCTGCCCTGTGAGAGGCTGAGCCCTGTGAGCACTCACTTGATGATGGTGTTCTCAAACTGCTTGGCACAGCGCCACTGGCGGATGCAGGACAGGCAGTACGTGTGTGTGCAGTTGGACAGGATCCCAAACCTCCTCTCTGAGGCCGAGGGCTTCTCATACACCACCTCCATGCAGATGCTGCACACCTTGTCCTGGCTGGCCTGGATGGCAAAGGCCCTCTCCATGTCGTGCTCAAACGTTGCCATGCACATCTGCCAGGGGACAGTCACTGTGAGTGCCAGCCTGTCAGAGCAAATTCCCTCTGGGAAGGATCTGCTGCAGGGAAAACACTCACTAAGGGCATCACTCCTGCCTGTCACTGCCACAGTTTCATTTAAAGAACATTAAATTCAATTATGTATTCCAGCCTTCAGTGTTCTCTCAGCTGTCAGAAATAAAGATGYCAGGGTGCTTCATTCACCCCTTTCTGCATCTCTGTCAGAGAACAGGTATTGAATTATTTGATGCTTCAAACATCCCCAAAAAACATCTCATTGAATAGGTGCCACACTCAGGGTGTTCCTCTGATTATAATTAAGGCCATGTTCATTCACAAGATGCTAATTTTTACCCAGTTAAGAAATCAGTCTCTTATTTCAGGCTTTCCTTCAGAGATCCCTGCAGTGATAATGCACAATTCATTCCCASTCCCACAGCACTGCAAGGTGACTGGTGACTCAAGTCAGGATTCTCCTGGGAGACTTTCAGGGTGCTGTGGGAGAAGGCTGCAGGCCAGCCTCTGATGAGGACAAAATGGGAAAAACCACAAGCTGCTACCTGCAGTATCACTGCCAACTCAGCTCCTGAGGCTCGAGCTGACCCCTCAGCACCGCTCTCTAGACAAGCCATACAACAGAAGCTCTTTGGAAGGAGCTCTTCTTTAGAGCAGACAGCCCCCACCCTGCCCTGAGCAGAGCTCTGCCAGCCCCCTTTACCATCTCGTGGGCCTTCCTCTGCTCCTGGTCGAAGGGGTGCAGCACCTGGAGGCCGCAGATGTCGCAGAGCTGCCCGTGCAGGTAGAGGCAGCGCTCCCCRAAGTGGCAGGTGCCGGCGGCGGCGTAGGGACACAGCTGCTCCGCGGCCCCGGGGCAGCCCCCTGCTCCCCCCAGGCAGTCCCCAGGCTCCTCCAGCCCGCTGCAGATGGCCTCCAGGTACGAGTGGGGCTTGGCCTCCTCGCTGTCGCCAGGCTCGCTGCAGCACACCACAGCCCCGGGGGCACCGGGGGCGCTGGGCCGCTGCTTCTCCTCGCTGGAGCCGCACAGATCTGGGGGACAAGCACAGAGCTGCACTCAGCCCCCACCTGCTCCTTGCTCTCCRAATTACAGGTTTTCTTCCTAAAGGGGTCTCCTCTCTAAGCCCTTTCTGCTCAGGAATCACAGGGATTTTCCCAAGCTGCCTACTGAAGAGTTCACTGCAGTGTTTATTCAGGTGTCTTCTGGTCACAAATAGACCAAATAAATCACAGAATCATTGAAGCTGGAAAAGAGCTCCAAAATCATCAAGTGTGACCAATCTCCACTTTGTCACCCAGCCCAGAGCACTCAGTGCCACATCCAGCTGTCCCTTGGATACCTCCAGGGAAGAGGACTCCCTTCTAATGCYTGACCACCMTTTCCATGAAAGAATTCTTCCTGATGTCCAGCTCGAACCTCCCCAAGCTTGAGGGATCGGTTCCTCTTGTCCTGTTGCTGATTTCTGGGAGCAGAGCCTGACATTCTGCCACTCCATCCTCCTGCCAGGGTGGACACTCCCCTCCCATCCCTCAGGGAGCAGGATGGAAGCAGTCACTTTCACATGGAAAAGGATGCCAGGCAGAGAGTCTGCAGGAAGGAGGCTCCAGGAGGGAGCTCTGGCTGGCCTTGAAACGCCGATAATCACAGGAGACACCACCTCCCCCTCGGTCCCTCCCTCCCCACAGCCCCGGGCCGAGCAGAGCAGCCTCCCACTCACTTCTGTCCCGGAGCACCAGCGTCTTCTTCTCCCTGCGGCTGCGCGGGGC
>CADDXX010000510.1:327777-355861 GCA_902810485.1 Alauda arvensis | reverse complement strand
CCCGGGATGCGGTGATGTCCCCCCGGGATGCGGGGCTGTCCCCCCGGGATACGGGGCTGTCCCTCCCGGGGACAAATCAGCCGGCGCTGGCAGCTTCAGTGACCAAGTGAGAGAAGCGTTTGGGGTGAGCCATGAGCTCCAGGAGCAGGGGCAGCAGGCACACGGGAGATGATTGAGTAGCGGTGTGGGCACGCAGGGACAATCTCCCATCATGTGGCTCCGGAACAAAGCCCGTGGCTCAGTGGCCGCAGGGACAAGGCACAGCTGTCCCGCCGGGTGAGGCTGATCCTGCAGCTCGGAGCCAGCTCGGCAGGCCTTGCGCAACTGTAAAATAAARGCAGCTGAATAAAATACAAAGCATTTTCACTATTTAGGACCCGGCATATCGTTTTCTACAGCTTGAGCCTTGCTCATGAAACCCACAGTCACCTTCACCCATAACACTGCTGCTCCTGTTTTGGCATTACCCTGGGAGGTGCCACTGTCACACAAAGAGGATCAAAACCATTTGGCTCCAGGGACACAGACTGTCAGCAGAGATTTCTGATTCCCAGCAGAGACCAGTGAATTCCCTGATGAAAAGTTGTAACAATATGTCCTTATAAAAGGTATTTTATCTCTCACTCCTGTTTTTTATGGTGAGCCAAAGGGCAGGCAATAGTGGTTACAAGGCCAGACAGGAATTATTGCACAGAACAGAATACTCAGCTTGTGTTCTCACAGGTATTGCCTGCAGAGGCTCACTTGACACACCAGCTCAGGACTTTTTATTTGCTTTGATGTTGATTTGTATAAAAAGCATTGAAGCCAAACCTCAGAGGGGCCTGATGTATTCCTGTCACCAAAGTACAGAGATGCTCTGGTAACTTCAGGCTCATTCTCAGAGCTCTGCCATTAAAACACCCAAATCAAAGCATTCCAGGCAACAAAATGGAAGGACCCAGCATCAAAGGTGTCACTCTGATTCAAAATTCCTTCCTCCTTGCTCAAATCAAGTCTCAGTTGAATGAAAGCAGAGTTTATCTCTGCTAGCTGTATCTGTATTTTCTCTTTGTGCAGACACATTTACTATGAGACGTTCACTGCAAGGAGGAGCAGACAAAACACGAGGAGCTACAGGCCACTCACATCTGCTTATCTGTGTGCAGCCTTGGAGGAACCCACAGCCAGACCCTCAATGAGCTCAGTCACACTCCTGGTTCTTCAGGCAGATATCTGCTGCCGTTCCTGATAAGCCCAGATCACGCTGCAGCCAGGACTTGCTGTCTGAAGGACAAGTTCTAGATGAGTCACATTTCTTTTATCTATCAATTTCTCCTATCAATAATTGTACAGACACTCTCACAGATGTCTGCGGGCTCCCTTTCCATGATGAGGCAGCAGAGGAGCCGGCAGCACGCCAGGGACAGGCTCTGAGCTGCAGCCCTCGGGGGGACAGTGGGTCCCGGGGGGTCAGCAATGTCACTCTGCTTCAGGAGCCGAGGGGAGAGGGACGAGGCTGAAATAACCCRCTCTGCAAATGGCAAAATGCACAAAGCACACCTGCACTGGCCTGCAGGACCGCTAGAATATGGGAGGAGCAAAATGTATTGCAAAATAATATTGTACCTGTGAGTGAGGACAAGGCTGAGGATGGCACCCTGTCCATCTCTGGGACTTCTCACAGCAGGTTAAGCAAACACCTCTCAGGAGCAGTACAAATAAAGCCAATCCTGCCTCGAGACACAGGCCTGCACTACAAGCACGGGATATCCCTTTGCCGGGAGTTCTCAGGGTTTCTTTCCCTCCCGGAGCCGTGCCTGCAGTGCGGCAGGGATGCGAGCTCCGTGCTGCCCTGCCGGGGCTGCCCAGCCATCCTGGGCTCGGGAATGCGGGCTGGGAGCTGAGAATTCCCTCTTGTCCTGGCTGCTTCACTGCTCTAACACAGAGCATTCAATCGCTTACTATTTCTTGATGCTCAGCTGATTTATTGCGATATTAAATTAAGGTCCGAGCCAATGCCAGCTTCCTGACAGGCTCTTCCCTGGATCACCGTGGCTGTCACCCTTCAACCCTGACACAGTTGCCTTTGCTGCCTGCTTTTCAGCGCTGCTCTCAGTGCCCCACTGTTTGCACTGCAATTCCAAGGGTGTAAATATGGAAATGTTGTGGCATCCATGTCACACCCGGTGCATCCACGGGAACCCCTCTGAACTCCCGGTGTCTTTCCAGGGGGGAGATGCTCCTGCTCTCTGCTGTCTCAGGGTTCCTCAGGCCCTGGTGGAGGAACAAAGCTGCAAAGCAGTTCCAGTGGCAAGGCAGGATCTCCCAGCCAGGCTCCTGGAGCTCCTCCTGTGACCACACACGTGGTGATTTCCTTTACAATCTGCTCTCAGMTGCCTGTGGTTTGTGTCCTTCCACAAGCACTGTTTCATTGCAAAGCCCATCTGGAATCATTTGGAAGAAATTCTCCTTTTATAAAATAGGAGCTCATTTTATATTATATGGGCTAATATTTAACAGCTAATATTAACTAGTTGCTGTGCTATGAAGTTTCCACCCCAGTAAAATGGAGTTGCCGTGTGGAGGGAGGTACAGGGGAGTTTTGTTATCCAAGGTGGTTTTTGAGTGTTTGGGGATTTTAGAGGCAGTTGGGAGTTAATTCTGAGCCATATCTCAGCCAAAACATACAGGCCAGGTACTCCTTAAATACATATTTTACATGCTTAGGCTTATTAAAAGAAACAGAAATGTCAGCCTGTAAAACTATTTGCCCATGTAGAAAGCTACTCATAAAATCATAAAACAATGATCTGTTCTTACAGTGTCTTTAGGTAATTTTGGAATCTGTGCCAAAAAAGAAAAGAGTTTTGCATGGAGTCCCCTGAAATTCAAGTCATGATTTGTCATTGTAATAATTTGTCTGGCTTTGACAGAAATCCTGTAAAATGTTGTTATCCCATCTGAGCTGTAATCCACAAAACCTCCAGGATGAGACTCTCCTTTCTGAATAAAGCCCTTTTCTTTCTCACAAGGTGATGTGGACAGCAGTGGGAGGATGGGCTGTAGTTATTTACATTAGCCAGTTCCAATTTCCCCCGACTGACAGAAATTCCCATGGAAATTCTGGTTACATTAACTTTGACAGAGATATGGGACTGTTTTTGGAAACTTAAAAAAAAAAACACCCCAAACAACTAGGGAATACTTTTCATTTTTATTAACGGGCAGCATCTTAATTTTGTTTATTAAAGAAATAAATCAAGGTTAGTTTCTGCTTAGTTTCAGATGGTTTTCACAGGAGACAAAAAAAGAGAAGTCAATTACTGGCCAAGCAGTGAGGAATCCCATAATAGCAGCAATCCCAAGGTGGATGGCAGTGAAGGGAACAGCATGAGAAAAGAGGACTTTAGAGATGAGTATGTCATGAGTAAATTTACTTCAGGCATGGACAGTGATTGTGTGTTCCAGGAGATTAAACACACTTGGATGTGGAATTCTGGTAGGATCCATCCCATCCCATCCCATCCCATCCCATCCCATCCCATCCCATCCCATCCCATCCCAGCTCTCAGAGGACACCACAGTCACTCCTTGCCCTCCATTTGTATTCCAGATGGGTTTGAAAATGATGTGAACATCAATTTTCTCTCCAGTCTCCTCAAAGCCATGGCTTTCCTTCTCCCCCTGGAAACAAATGCAAAAGCTCTGAGCTGGCCATTCCAGGGGGAATTAAGGACACTTAAACCCCCTGATTTTCACCCAGCCCAGATGTATTTACCTTTTGCTGAAAACCATTTGTTTCTGTGTGGCTCATTAGTTTTTCTGCTCCATCAGTCCCCCAGCTGAGCTGCTCAATGAGGCAAAGCTTCTGTTTGGCCAAATCCTGGCTCCATCCTCTTCACCTCGTGTGGCTCAGCACCGGGCCGGGCACAAAGCTCCAGGTTCCAGCAAGATGAGCAGGAAAAGTTCATTTTTTTTGGTGTGTATTTGARGTGGAGAGAGCACAGTCAGTGTCGGGTGTCTCCACTAGGTGTCCATGTTTCAGCAATTTTCATTTTGGGCTCCGCTCAGCCCCGTGCAGGATGCAGAGCAATTGTTCTGCTCCACTGCAAGATGTCAGTGCAGACAGATTTTCAYATTTGTTAAGTGTGCACCTGGGCCTGCCCCTCAAAAGGCACAAAACACTCCAAACCCACCTTCAAACTGCACATCTTAGACACTCAAACCAGCCCTGTAAGGGCTGGCAGACTTCAGATATTGATCATTGCCTCTCTTGCTTTTCCTAATGTTATTGAAATTACTATGTGCTTTGTGTTAACTTGTAGGAACAAACAGGAAAAGCTTTCCAGATTTTTAGAGGGTTTTTAAAAATCTTTTCTGTTTGATTTCCAGTTTTTCTCTGCACTGCCCTTTTTTTGCACTCAGGTGAGCACAGAGCCTTAAAGCAGCAGCTCAGCCTTTTAGAAACACCTGCCTAATTGTTAAATAACTGCTTTGCTCATTACATGTCTCTCCAAATATTGATGCCTAATATTTACCTACTCTTCCTGGGTATCTAATGGATGCTGGAAGGCAGAGTTTTGTGCACTAAGTGAGCTTTTCCATGCTCCCAGTTTTAAACAAGCTGTAGGTAGCAGCCTTTGGGCCTCAGTGCTCATTTACTGAAGATGTTTTTCACTGCTTGTTTTTGTGACCAACCCCACTGATCAATAAGAGGTCAGAGAGCAGTGATTTCATTCAGATATGAGGGAATTCCAAGGAGMTGAAAAGAAGGCCTTATTTCAGATTACTGAATTCCATTCTGGGAATAACCCAGCAGATTTTTTTTCTTTTTTCTGGTTTCCCAGGCATTTTCAGTTTGTTAAATGTAAGGGATAGAATATCCTAGAATTTTAGGGAATGCTATGAGCCAGACCATTTTAAGGCAACATCCAGGACCACATGCACACGAGGCTTTAGTGATTTATAATTCCCACAGCTGTGAGTGTAACATCTAAAACTGAGTTTGGCTCCAAAACTTTTACCTCATTTACAATGCTAAGGAAGCAGAATAGGTTATTTTATTGGATAACAAAATGGAAATCTGGTGTTACTCCATCTAATTTGGAGGGGGCCTGATCCAGGAATGTGCTTTAAGATTTCTGCACAACAGGAACAATCCTATGAACTCAGGTTTAACCTGAAGTGGGTCTCAGAGCTCAYCCCAAATGCTGTCTGGGTTCATGTGTCACAGCTGACACAAGCACAAAACAACAAGCAAATCGAGAAAACCCCTAAATCATCACATTCTAAGAACTGAAAGRAATAACCCAGCTTGTTGCCAAAGGTATATATGTTTTTAAATACAAAAAAACAAACCCACCCCAAACCAGCCAGCCCCAGAACATCCTCTTATGGAATCTATCCCAATCTGGAATATTGACTTTCCGTTTGTTTAATAACAGGAAGAGGCTTGTTGCTCTTTTGTTGAGTTTCACGTGTCAGCATCTTCATATTCCTCTGGTATTCTTGAAACTTTTACCAGGAAGAAAACAGTGCCATGGCCTATACTAGGAAATGTTCTATTTGTGTGAAATGCCTTTATGAGCACACAAAGGCAAACAACTACTGTCATAAACCGAGGCAGCAGCTCCTGATGGCTTGGTTGTCTCATCTGCACTTCTTTGTGCAGTTCCTTGGCTCATTTGTGCCTGCCCTTCCTGTGTTCTGCTCCTCACCTCTCTCTGCACCTCCTGCATTCCAGGTGGAATTAAATTAAATCCCTTTTCCCATTTCCCCATCACCTGTGGGCTCTGTGCTCCTGGCATGGCAATGTGGGGTGGGAGCTCTGTCCCCCACCTGCTGCTGGAGCCACTTTTGGTGRTCCTTGAGGGCCTGTCCAGCTCAGAATATTCTGACAAGATTCTGAATATTGTCACCAACCTGGAACTGAAGGGCTGATTTTTAATTCACGGTCCTGGGACTGGACTCTGGAAGAAATAATGACAAAGAGCTTTCARATCTCTTTAAAAGCTTCTTACAAAAGTGTTTGAACTTAATTTGGCCTTGCCAGTTTTACTGTGGCAAATGCAGTAACTATGGCAAATCTGGGCCTAATTTTGTCCCAAAAAGACATTTTTATTTCTGTAGAATAGACCTGTGAGCTGTGTAAAGCAGCCCAGTTGTGTTCACACAGCCCTGCTGTGCTGTGGGTTTGTTTAAACAGTGACTAAACCACAAACAGCCACTGGCTGGATTCCCCAGGAGCTGAACTGTGGGCACAGGAGTGTCTCAGAGTAAAAAAAAAAATAAAGGTAAATAACTCATAAAAGGAAGTGCAAACAGCAGGGAAATCTTGTTTCCATCTGTCAAGCTGTGTAAAGGACAGGCAGGCTGGGAAGAACGGGCAGTGTCAGGGGGTTTTGGTGGGTTTTGGGAGCATCTCACGTCCCTGGATGTGAGCTGGGGAGGATGTGTGAGCCCCAGCTGGTGCTCCTGCAGCTCCCCTGAGGCACACTCTGGCACAGACACCAACATTTCAGGGGTGAACATCAGGCTCAGAGAGCCAGGGCTTTGTTCTTGCCTTGCCCCCGTGTGGGGCAGGGGCTGTTTGCAAATGCAGCAAAGCCAAATCTTGCTCCTGCTCGGGTCCCCAGCGCTGCTGCAGTGCAAATGTTGTGGCAGTGTGTGYGTAATACTTTCAAGTTACTCAGTGGAAAGTCTCACAGGTCCCGAATTAGCAGGAGTTTTGTAAAGTTCCTATTTCCATTCTGTGGAATTCATCCCAAAGGTGTTGAAATCACTCACGCTTGTGCTGACTCACTTCCCCCAGGGAGAGCTGCTGACCTCAGAAATGCCCTCAGCGAGGGCCAGGGCACAGAGCTGCCATCTGTGCCATGCAGAACATCCTGAACTCTCAACTCTGCTTCATCCTGCAATTCTTTCTTCATGTGTCCTGCTGCCCTGCAAGCCCCAGTCTGTTGGAAAGGCCACTTTGCTTTATAATCTGCTCTGACTCAGATGCTGGGCTGGAGTGGTATTTACAAAATATCTGTATCACCCTGGACTTATCTTGCCAAGAAAAGTTAAATGGTTACAGATTAAAAAGATTTTATAAGCACGATATGCCACAGTATACATTAGTAAAAGTTGTCCTGAAACTATTTCTGTCTTTTGTTGGGAAAAGAAACAATTATTGAAGCTTGAAGGGGAAGACTGCTTAGTAAAAGGAAGGAGAATTAACCATAGTGAGGTTTTAAAGGAACTCTGGTTTGCTGATTAAGTGCTTTTTTTCAGAAATGCAACTAATGTTTCCTTCTTTTTTAATTCTTAAATCAGGCCCAAGTGCCAGCAAATGTCTTTCTTTACTGTGTCTGGAGGTTTATTTTTAGTCCCAAGCAGGGTATAGACAGCAGGCTGGAGATCAGGACCTCTGCAGGCCAAGTAAACTTCCCCACACTTGAACTCTGGGTGTCAGCTCATCCATCTCCTGKGGCTCAGCTCCTTCTGTCAGAGGAGCCTTTGCAGCCCCATCTTTGCAGCCAAGGCTCTGGGGCTCCTCACACCCCAGCCTGTTCTCATCTCCCTGCAAGCATCTCCAGTTTTGCAGGATTTTACTGGGGCTGAGTTTGGTAGAGTGAGGCTCAGAGTGAGCAGGAATTTTGTTTTCTTTCCTGGTAAAGGTCTGCCAGCAGAAGTGCCTGGCATGGGGTGCTATTTCTTTATTCTGCTGTTTATTCCCCGTGGGAGTGGTGGGGTGGTGGGCACAGCCCCCACTCTGCCCTTTCAGAACTGCAGTTCCATGGGGTGTGAGACACAGGAGAGAGCTCACAGCTCTGTCACCAGGAGCTGAACATCACCAGGTGACAGCCTGGGAACCAGGTGGAAAACACAGGGTTTTTAGGTGCCTGTTGGGCTGTTGGGCAGTTTCTCTGAGCAGGCTGTGYCCTCACTTGAAATGGAGAGATGCCAGAGATGCAGGAATGGTTTTCCTCTCCCAGGGAGGGTGTCTGTGCCCCCCAGYGCTGTTTGCCAAACTCCAGCTGGTGCTGAGCCGCTGCTTTCCCCTCCTGCTCCCATCTGGCTGAATCAGCAGTGCCACGGAGCAGGCAGGGCTGGGGTGTCAGCCTGGAGTGTTTGTCACACCATTAAGGGACAGAACATTGTCCCTCGTGTCACCTGGCTCGGGGCTGGAGYGTGCAGTGCTTCATGCTCCAGCTCCCTGAGTTCCACTCCCCAGCTGCTGGCTTTACCTGAGGTGCTGAGCAGCTCTCAGTGCTGCTGCTTCAGGAGAGCTCTGCCCTCTGCCCATCTCAGCTGGGCAGCTGAAAAAATGGATTTGTTTCCATTTTTTGCTCATTCTGTACAGTTAACACAACTCCAAGAGAGTGAACCCCTGCTCACAGCTCATCCCCTGAGCCTACAGACAGAACTGTTCGCTGAGTTTCAGCCAAAGTCCTTGTGGCAGGTCCCTGAGGCTTTGCTGACATGGGGCACTGGACAGATGAGTTTGAGGGCCCAATCTGACCTCTGGAACCTTTCAATTTTGGGCACATGCAAGGAGCACGGAAAACTCTGATCCTGTGCTCCAGAGCCCAAGCTAAACTTGCCAGGCTTTGGCAATCAAAAAGCTTCTGCAATGTCTGCAGTCAGTGAAATTCCTTATACACATAAATATGATTATTGTCCCCCAACACCCATCAAAGTGGTGTGTCAATCACTATAGAAACCAGAGTAAATATCCTTGCATATGTATTTAAATATCCTTATGGAAACAAAGTAAATATCCTTGGATTCAGGCAAAGCTCTTGGTGTGTGTGAGTGCTGGAGCCCATCTCTGCTGCCAGCAGGGGTACCCAGTGACAGCTGGCTGGCAGAAATGGGAATTTAGGGAAAGTCTTGCAAACTCTGACCACAACTCATTGCAAGACTGGAGCAGGATTGCATCAATTCCTGCAATGGGTGTCCCAGCCCCCTGAGAGAGCAGGGCCTGATTAAAAAATGACTCGTGGTTGCATTCCAATACTTGGAATAAATAAACCAGCAACTGGCTCTTGTGCAAGGTCTATACACTTTCCTCACTGACTTTCACAAAAATGCCACATTTCTGACACCTTTCCAGCAGGCTTTTGGAGGCACCAGGGTCCAGGCAGATTAAAAATCTGAATTCTGGATTCTGTTGCTCATTCTGACAGGCCCTGGACAAGGAACACCTCAGTCACTCACTCCTCTATTTACAAAAAGGAATGAAGTCACTCCCATACCACTCACTCTGGTATTAACAGAAAATAGTAGTGTTATTTAAGACCTGTTATTTCTTATAATTCCTTTTAAAAAATCCTTTAAAAGCATCTTGTTGACAAAAATTAATTTCGAAGTGATTATGTATTCACAGCAATAGTAGCATCTATCTAAATGCAAATTTCCCCCTTCATCCTATGAAGTATCTATAATGCACATTTAAAATCTCCATGAACCTCCCTGCTCCATGAGGAATATTCTGCTCTCATAGGTAAGCAGCAGGAATTTGAAAAAGCTCTCTAATGCACTCTTAATCAAAGTCTTCCCATGGAAATCCAGATTTTTATGGATGGCAAAATGAAGTATCCAAATGCGCCAAAAAAACCCCCACCAAACAAAAAACTACATTAGGACTTGGTAAACTGTCCCAGACTCCAGGTAGCTGTAATCTGCAGWGTGGAGAGTCAAAGGAAGAGGTGAAAAATGAATGTCAAATGTTGTATTTCTGCAGAATCTTCTGTCTGCTGGCATGGGAACCATGGCTGTGGGAGAAATGAGTGAAATTGCACAAACAGGCCTGAACTGCCTGGGTTTGAGCTTGTTCTCACCAATAGCCAGGTAGCATTATATTTCTGAGAGAAGAATCGCTTCCCTTGATGCTCGTGGATGCAGCAGGAGAACTTCTTCCTTTCCAGGTGCACTTAGGGATTGTGCTGTGCCCTGCCCCCAGTGCCAGCCCTGCTCAGAGGGRTGCAGAGTGGGCACACACAGCACTGAGGGGCTGCTGCCACTCAGCTCACTGCTGCCTCTCGTTTTTCACCTAAGAGATTGAGAACCAGGGAAGATCTGGAGCCCCTCACTGCAATTGAGACTGCTGCAGCCTAATCTCACCACTGGCTCTTCCACATATCAGAAAGTCAAGGCAAACGCCACTGTTTAGTCTCTGCCATGTTGCTGCAATGTTAAATCTTGCCAATGCACAGAAATAACTGAAATATAAGGATTTTTACCACTTGAGTTATGATAACAACATCTATTGGCACCACAGGATGTCCAAATCCAGGGCTGGGCATGGCATTCTGTGAGGCTGCACTTTTTTCACAATTAGATTCCAATTATCAGTGAGGAAAGCAGGCAGTGGACACCCAGTTATCCCACAAGAAAAACCAGGAGTCTGCTGGGTCTTATCCCTGCCCAGCCAAAACAAAAAGGAGGTGCCAGAGCCCCCCTGAGCAGCCAGTGCTGATGTGTGCAGTGCCAGGGACAGCCAGGGACAGCCAGGGACAGTGACAGGTCCTGGGGGCATTATCAGGATGTGGAACTCTGTGGTTGTGATTTCCTACCTGTTTGCAGAACTTCCAGAAGCAGCCAGCTCAGACTGGAGTGAATCCAGTGCTCAGGGAAGGCGGGAAGGGCATCAGCTGCTCTGGGGAATCACAGCACACACAGCCAGTGAGTTGTTTAAAGCACAGGAAAAATGCTAACAGCTTTAATTCTTGCAGAGGTTTCTTCAGACAAGGGCCCAGAATGTTCATTTTGTGGAAGTAGTGCTGCAATGTTTACAACCAGAAAAGAGGTGAAAGGGATAAAATGGAYTTTTAGCCCATAGAGAGCAGTTTTCTACAGGAAAATTGCTGAGTCTCTTCAGGTCTGTACTGATCATTAATGTCAATATGTCCTCAAAATAAATTTTCTGATGATGCTGAAGTGAATTCCTCCCTTCCGCTAAAACTGAGGAAATCACTGAGGACTTTGAAAGCAAACCTGATCTGAATCTGTTTTTCAGCTTCTTTCAAGGCTCARAAATCTGCCACTGCGTATTTCTTCGATCTGAATTGCTGAACATAAACAGAATGGCAAATCCTAGAAGAGCTCCTTGCCACAAAGAAACAATTCAGTGTTTTTTAGGCTTTCTAGAATGTCCCTTGTCCCCTGCAGCAGTGACACAGGCAGTGCCAGCCACAGCTCCAGCCCCTGGTCCCTTTCCCCTCCCTGGCTCAGAAACATKGATCTGCTCCTCACAAGGCTGCCAGGAAGGAGGGAACATTCTGAGGGAAGAGAAATGACTGGAGGAAGAAGAGGGAGAGAAATGTCAGGAATTSCGTGCTATTTGCTGCAGGAGTGCAGGACAAACCCCTGACTCCTCTTCAGGCCCTTCTCTGGTTGTGAGAAACTCCTGGAACAAGAGACAGAGGCACCTCAGTGACTTTAAGGTTTACCCTAAAACCCAGGGTATATTTGCTTTAAAGATCCCAAGAAACAGACCTGCATGGAAAAAAATATTCTCTGATTTATGATCTTGCCTTGATTTCCCTGAATTTTTGACAAAAGTTTTTTGTCTTAATTGTGTTCCAGCATTTC
This sequence comes from Alauda arvensis, assembly GCA_902810485.1. Lineage (NCBI taxonomy): Eukaryota > Metazoa > Chordata > Aves > Passeriformes > Alaudidae > Alauda > Alauda arvensis. Next base: position 344,299 of record CADDXX010000510.1, on the reverse strand, counting down.
CAGTTGCACCAGTCCCTCGTGTCTTTCCCCATGGGAATGTTCTCTGACCTCTCAGCATGGAAAATTTGGGCACTGAGCTTCATTCACAGGCTGGGAGAGCTGGGGGTGCTCACCTGGAGAGGAGAAGGCTCCAGGGAGAGCTCAGAGYCCCTGCCAGGGCCTAAAGGGGCTCCAGGAGAGCTGCAGAGGGACTGGGGACAAGGGATGGAGGGACAGGACACAGGGAATGGCTCCACTGCCAGAGGGTAGATTAAATGGGATATTGGGAAAGAATTCCTGGCTGGGGAGGTGGTGAGGGGCTGGGCTGGARTTCCCAGAGCAGCTGGGGCTGCCCCTGCATCCCTGGCAGTGCCCAAGGCCMGGCTGGACATTGGGCTGGGAGCAGCCTGGGACAGTGGGAGGTGTCCCTGCCCATGGCAGGGGTGGCACTGGGTGGGATTTAAGGTYTCTCCCAACCCAAATTGTTTTGGGATTTCTGTGATTCCCATCACTCTGAACACCTGGAGGCCACCAATGGCAAGTGTTCCACAATGAGGTCTTCCCAGTTTGGGGTTGCACCAAAGCCCTGCTGTTAACAAAATTAATGAGATTTTGTCTGGTCCTGGGGTGAAACTTTCACTTTTTCAAACAGCCCTATTGCAAGGCCCTGTTGCACCAACATGAGGTTTCAAAACACAGTAAAACCCAACTTGGCTTTGGATTATTTATTTATTTGGGACTCATGTCTAAAAGAGCAGCAGCATTCCTGACAGCCAGAGGATTCCAAGCATCTGTCCTTAGCTTTCCAGTGACCCTGGRGAAGCAACCCATAATCCACATATTTGAATTGCCACAGGGCTTTGTGGGCTGTGCAGGGCTGGGAATGTGGGCAAGAATCTTTCTGGGTGTGTAATTAATCCTATTTGTTGTACCAGTGTGATTTATGGCACAGCCTGGGTGCTGAGGGGATCAAGGAGCTGCTCCATGGAGATGTGCAGGGCTGGGCTTTGAAGGAAGGAGGATCCACAGCAATTTCTGTTTAATACAGCAGGAATATTGGAAATGCTCTCATGAAGTACAGTAGCTTCCTGCCAAGAATTATCCTCAGTTCTCTGCAGCCTGAGGATTATTCCAAGAGTGTCCCCAGAGTTTTGTTTTTTTGGCTACAGAGCTCAGGGTTCACCAAGAATTTCAATCCAAGACTGAAGCAGAAGGTGCTGAACTGAGGCTCCCAGGTTTCCCCATGGATGGAGCAGAAGCAGATGATGCCCTGCCCACCCCTGCTCCTTCCCACAAGGAAGTATTTGCCTCCTTTTCCCAAAGAAGCAACAAAAGCAAGGAATGAACCATTCTGCCACGACTTATTTTCCACTGTGGCATAAGCACATGAAGTATAACCTGGCTGGTATTTTGTGCACAGCCTCTTTTGGAACTTAATAATCTTTTAAAGCAGTATTGGATAATACAACRTTTTTCCTGTGTGAATACTTCAGCTTCTTCCATGATGGTTCTTCATTAACAAGGACTCTGTATCCAATTCCAGAACAAGCCAGGGCACTAAAATCAGCACACCAGGAGCCCCCTTTTGTCATAAATGTCGTGTGACCAGCACAAGTGGTCACCTGACAGTCCTGTCACTGCTGCTCCATCACTTCCCTTGTGCCACCCTGCCCCGTGCTGAGTCACCCCAGTGGTGACAAGAGCCTGCAGCTCTTGGTCAACAGGTTTCACTTCCAGAAGTGCCTGGAAAAGATCATTTTTGCTGTCCAGCTCAGTGCTTGGYGTGGGGCAGTTGCAAAAGGCAATTCCCCTCCTCTGCTGAGTCAGGGCACAGCAATTCCTGTGTTGGTTGCAAGAGTAAGAAACTTGAATTCCCTGTATTGAAAGTGCTGGGTAAAATGGAAAGAGGAGAGGTTTGTCACTTGTCCCCTCAGCCAGCATCCTGCCATCCCCACTGGCTGCCTCTGAGTCCTGGCTCTGTCCCAGCCACTGATTTGGGAGCAGAGCTGTCCTTAACAATTGCATACAAACAGCTGTCATTTGCTAAGACAAGAAATTATTCCATTCCTTCCTCTGTGAAAGCTTCCAAATTGCTCTAGAAATTAGCAGGCCAATCTATAATTATCCCTAATCAGCAGCAGCTCAGCTCTGGTGTTATCTGCAGCTTCTGGAACACAAAACTTCAGGGTCCAAATTCAGTGCAAATGTCTGAGGCTGCCATGGGAGCCTGAGCTGGGAAATGCAACAGGGGCTGTGCAAAAAGATTTCAGAAATTGTTCTGAGTTAAACTGTAATAACTCCAGAACTTGGAAAACAGGCTGATGCTGGCCTTGCTTCAGGAGGCAGCTGTTATTTCTGCTTCATACAAATGCTAAAAAAAAAAAAAAAAAAATACAAATGTTCCTTGAAGAAACCCCTCATGTTGGACATGAACCAAGAGATCTTCCATAGCTGCAAAACTACTGGTTATTGCCCAGGGGATGAAATATGGGCTGCATGCATGGCACAGCCAAATGTACAGAAAACAGCCTGGTTGTAGTCCTGTTCTTACAGCAAAGGAACAGAAATTCAGTGAGCACTGCTGCCTGTAGGCTCAGCAGGACAAGGAGGGAATGTTTACAAAATTCTGGATTAACCTGGGCACTAAAAGTGGCTTTCCAGGCTGGTGTCTGCAGAGAGGGACTTCTCAACCAGCCTTGCTGCTGAATCCCACTGCTCTGCAGGTGAACAGACTTCATTCTCCAGAGATTTGATCCATCTCATCTCCATAAAAAGAGGAGGAAACAAATGGCTTAGACATAACCTGCACAGGATTCCATCAATGCAGCCATTCTTCTCAAATCCTTGGAGGAATATGGCAGCAGCAGCTGAAATAGGCTGTTGACCCCACTGATTGCATTTCTTAGAGGTACTCCTTGGGAAAATGCAATAAAAGTTCTTCCTGTCAAGTGTCCCCAGCTGCTGGGTGTTTGTGAGGCAGAGCCAGGGTGTTCAGTCTGGAGGATTGGSTATCTGGAATGCTCTGTCAAAGCTGTGACAAAAAACCCCAGCAGAGCTCTGTGTGCCTGCTGGGCTGGCACCTGTGGAACCACAGCCAGGACCAGGCTGAAAATGTTCCCCAGAACTCCTGTGTCACTTTGGAAAAGCCCCTGGTCACACCCTGGTCCTTTATCCTGAGGGACCCTGTGCTCTCCCACATCAGAGCACTGAGTGCAGGAAAATGCCTCAGAGGCCTCATGGGTGGCACAAGTTTAAAATGAGTTGTCATCTTATTGAATCAGGAAAACCAGCAAATACTTCATGGAGTGAATGCTCCTGTTCTCATCTCCACGAGCATCCAGCCATAAATCTGGTGGTGCTCACTTTTCAGTGTCTGGAAGGGCTTTTCTGTCCATAAAACAAATGACACTGAGGGATCAGAAATGCACAGGCTTCCTTGGAGACGAGGAAGCAGGAGGGGAAATGCGGGGATAAGAGAGGCTTAGCCCACCCCAGATGCTGAGATGTCACCCAGCTGCCCGCCGGTGGAAATGCACACTCAGGATCAAGAGAGGGAGCTGCAGGGAGCTGCTGCAAACACGAGCCCCAGCTCGTCTCTGATCAGCACTTCCCGAGCTGTTTATCCAAATACTGCTGAGATTTCAGCAGGATGGCAATAATTCTTCCCGGGGGGACTGTTTACAGAGCTGTCCTGCAGCACCTCGGGAGCAGAGATTTCCCTCTCGGTGTCCCTGGCAGCTGGCACGTCCCTCTGCTGTCCCCTCCCTGGTGCCAGCACAGCTTTTCCTCCTCTGGGAGCAGCCACTGCCCATGGATCTTCCCGAGTGATGGAGGGGAGGCTGAGCACGGATCACCTCTCTGCACACCCAGGGAATTCCGGGAGCTGGTCCCGCTCTGYGCAGAGCAGCCTCTCTCAGAACATGACTCACAGCACTCCTGCCATCATCYGAGGATGTTCAGAACAAATAGCATGTGACCCGAGGCCAATCACAGCTGGGAATTTGGATTAAAAATAAAAGAGGAATGAGAACATTTGTCACAGAATACTCTGTCCTTCAAGGAGAAGGAAATTTTCATTCCCCATTTCTAGGGGAATGAAAACAGCATTTATTTTGATTAAAAGTGCTTCTGTTTCACTCCGTTTTTTCTGACCCTAAGAGCAATTCTCCCTCGTGGATTTGGCTTAGTGAAACAACACAATGGATGTTCTTTCTCAGACTGGGAAGAGGGAATGTCGTGCCTGGGAGGAGCTGCCTGCACCTTGCACTTGTGAGCAGAGTGAAAAAGGAATTGGATTGAGATCCTTTAGACATGTGGGACAGAGACCCTGCTGCCAAACAGGGCCAGAACAAGCAGGAAAGTTCACACACTCCTTGTCTGGAATCAAAGGCTGGGGAGTGTCCAAGCCGGGTTTGTAGGGGGATTATCTCCTGGGGTTAATTGCCAGCAGCCAGGCAGGGCTGGAAYGCTCCTGGGAGGATCCAAGGTCCAGGCAGGGCTCTGCTCTGAGTGCTCCCCTTGCTTYCCACAGAAATCCTGAGGAATCAGGGGGTGTGTGCCATGCAGGCAACAGGAGTGTGACAACCTATAGGAAACCACCCCCAGACTGAAGTTTATTTTGGAGCTTGGGGGTTTTGTTTGAGTTTTTTGTTGATTTGCCGTTGTTTTTTGCCGGTGCCTGTTCTCTGCATTGGCTCTCTCAGAACAGGAGCAGGAGCTGAGCAAACTCAGAGCTGCCCAGGAACACCTGGAAGGAGCCTGTGCCACTCTCTGTGCCTGAGCTGAGCTCCTCAGTTAATGAGTGACCCAGGGCCAGGGCTGGGCTCTGCTCTGCTGTGCTCACACATTCACCAGCCTGCCTTCCCCAGCACAGCCTGCAAGTCACAAAGTTCCCTGGCTGCTCATTCCATCATTCCCTTATCAGCTGGCAGCGCTCTCAGCCTGGCAGTGGCACTGCTCACACATTGTCACCCCACTGCTCTGTCTGTGCCTGATCCTGCACGGCCCAGCCAAGGAATTCTGCTCACTCAGCTCCAGCACTCGGGGCTTTGCAAAGCTCTGTAAACACAAAGCTCCCAGAGAAGGAAGCCAAGAGCACGCCGTGGCAGGGGAAAATGTGCTTTAAATACATTTAGTGAGAGTTAAACACTTCATCAATCAAGTGACAAACAAGAAGTGAGATCTAATTTCTAACCCCTCTTTGCTCTGGGGATGCTTGGATGGCAGAGCCTGTCTAACCAAGAGCTTCGTGGATGGCAGGAAACTAAAATCATCTTTTATTTTCCCACCTGCTTKCCTCTATGCCACTGTGGTGTGCTGGGCTCAGGTGATTGCAGAGCAGAGCCCAGGCAGTGTGGGAGCAGCATTGGAACATCATYGTATTCACTGCAAAACCCGAGGGGGAGGCTTGGAGGCTCCCTCCAGCTGTGGGTTATTGCACACACATCTCAGGCAGCTGGGAACAGGGAAAGGAGCTGTGCTGAAAAATGGAGAAACTCTGATTCCCTTGGTTTACTTCAGGAACAGATTTCCAGGAGCACTGAGTCAGAGGAATGATTCCTTTCTTATAGTTCGATTTTCTTTCTGTTGAAATCAATTATTAAATCAAAGGAAATCTGTGGTGATTATTAGGCTGAAACCCTCAGACTCTGCTGAAGTAGTCCAGTGTGTATTTTTATTTTCTGTTACTTGAAGACAGAAATGATGTTCTCATCAGTAAAAAAAAAAAATAAATCAATAAAAAATCAGTAAAATACAGGATTTGAAGGAAGGCTGAGTTGAACAGGGTGCCCACTGTTACTCCAGGTAAAACGAGGAACCAAGTTGTTCTCAGCTCTGAAGGACAGGAATTCAGAGAAGCATTAGAAAACACTTGGGATATCAGGGATAGATTGAAGAAAAGCAGGGCTGGTGAAGGACCTGAAAACCACATTTAGAATAGAGAATTAGGAGAAAAGTGTTAGAAGGGGGTCAGAGATCGAATCCATTCTCTTGCTCCAGGGCAGGAGCTGGGAGTCTTGAGCTGTACCTGATGGACTGAAAGGGAAGAACATGAGTTGGGGTAGAGAATCTGRAAGACAGACTGCTGAAGAGCATTCAGTGGAGTTTCCTCTTTTACTGAGGGTTCATTTGAGGGCAGAGGCACAGAGCTCTGGACAATGGCAGGTRTAACCTGTGCTGCTGCACCATCTCCTGCTTTTTACGAGCAGCTCTGTGGCCTGTGTGCTCCCACACTGTTMAATTCAGTCTGTTTGTTGCCTCAGAGGTGGGGTTTTCTTGGCATCTCTGGGGCTGGAAATGTTGGTACCAGGGAGATGGAAAAACCCCAGACATTTAAGCTGAACTGAGGGCACACCTGGATTMACCCCCCTGCACTTGCAGCTCCTCTATCAAGGGGCCATGGGGAGGAGATTCATGCAGTCACTGTTTGTGTCAGTGCTTAAATCTTTGCTAATGAGACCTGTATTGCCAGGAATATACAGAATAAACCTTTCTGTCTTTGGAAGTACCAGAACTCCAGCTCCTTCACAGGGAGCAGCAGAGCAGCACTGGCTGCAGGAGCAGCAGCAGCTCAAGGGGGGACATCAGTGGCCCAATTCCACCTGGCAATGGCTTCCTGCATTTCCTGCTGAAGGAGCCATTGCCCACATTTGAATGTTCTACCACACTTGAAATAAAATTCTGCCATGCAGACCCTTCCCCTTCTGCTCTTGGATGCACCCAGTGAAGATTTCCAGCTCAGCCACCCATGATTTGCAAACACTGCTGTTCCTTCCAGCCCTGATTGCGTGCTATCCCCATGGCAGAGGCAATTGCCTAAGAGAAACAAACATTAAGAAAGCATTTAATGTATTGTTGCTTGTCCTCTGATAATAAATGCAACCGCTGGAAACAAAGAGGGGAACTGTCACCTGGAACAGGCAGTTCCAAGCACCCAACATTTTGGGAGAGGGCCCAGKAACGTGCCCAGTGCAATCAGAGCTGGGTCAGGCTTGTGGGGAGGCAAATTGGAGCTGTTTTTCTTGAACATTGTGATAAATATTGCCATCAGATCACACCTGGATCCCAAACTCACCCTGATCCTCTTTCATGGGACGGTCTCATACTGAGAGCCCTGCAGTCAGATTTACAGAGCTTGCAGTTCTTTTGTCTCCTGGGGATTCTGGAAGCCCCTTTGCCATCTCCTTGTGCATAAAGAGCAAGGGGATGGCAAAGATCCCCCTGCAAGGATCTGCTGCTGCGTGGGGCTGAGCAAATCTCAGCACTTGCAGCAGGGCTTTGTCCAGGTCACAGGAAAAGCCAGTGACAAATGTCTGCAGTGACACAGAACCTCTGCAGCTCTCAGGCACCCTGAGGACTTGGAAACAGCCTTGGCAGCCCCATYCCAGTGTGGGGAGAAGCAAATACAACCCCATCAAGTGGAGCTTTCATATATTAGAGTAAAATTCTAGATGTTTTTCAGCCAGACCCAAAATTTCTTGTGCCTCAGGATTTTTTTGCCCAATACAAGGTTGTTTTACAAGTCTCATGGATGTGAGGGTGAGAAGGGAAAAGAAAGAGAGAAGAATGAATTAATGACATGAGCTTTGCTAGGTTCCATGCATAAATGCTGCTATTTAGTTATAGTAGCAGATTTCTTTGAAATGTCAYACATTAAATGAGAGAAAGAAGCTTCTGTACATGACTGGAAAGATTTGGGGTGGCACATGATTGTGGAGGCTGGGATTKGTCTCATTTTTATTCAGTCAGCTAAAATTTCCATCCAGAGCCTGCAGAAGGAGCAGCACCTCCAGAGAACAAGGCAAATCCCAGCCTGAAACATCACTCCCTGCAGAAGATTATTGCCAGGCTGAGCTCCCCCCATCCTAGAACGAGTTTAATTGGATGCTTGGATTTTGGACAGATTTAAATAAAGGATTAGGAAATCAAGCCATGACATAAATGCACGTTTTTGCTTTGTAAATAGTCAAAGAGTTAGAGGAGAGGATCTRGAGGGAACCTAGAAATTCATTCTGAACCAGATGATGGCAGAAAAAACCAAATCTGAGTCTCCTTGGTGTAACTTAAACATCCTTTTTTCCTACATAAACGAAGCCCTGCTAATTAACCAGGACACCTTTCCAGGGTCTTGTGCCATCCTTTTTTCTGCAGTGTTTRGATCACTGATGTCCATTAACTCCTGGAATATCAGAGAGAATGCTAAGGAAAAACGAAATTGCTTCTCTAAAAGGAAAAGAATGCTATGAAAACAAACTGCGGCTTTTTAGGACTTTTTGCAATTTCCTTTTTCTCGAACTGGGGAACATCAAGTCCTCCCTCTGCAGCAATTCGTGGGAACAGTGGCTGTGCAGGGAGGCTGGCTCAGGGAGAGGCAGATCTGTGCCATCACTGGCTTCCAAAACGCCCCTGCAGGAGCTGCTGCCCCCAAAGCACAGCCCCGATTTTGGGAAGGTCCTGGCAGGCAGGGACTGGAAATGGCACCAGGAGAAGCCCAGGCTGGGTGTGCCAGGGGCTGGGTGACTGCAGGATGGGAAGGGTGGCTTCCCTCTGCAAGGACAGCAATCCCTGTCCCACGTGGGAGATGAGGGGCTTTGTCTGGGGGGTCCCAGTTCTCCTTCTCAGGCACCTGTGGGGCTGCCAGTGCCCGAAATCCCAGCACAAAGCAGGGATGGGCAGTGCTGCTGAGAGCCAGAGGTCAGCCAAGCACATGTGCTGGCCACCAAACAGATGTGCTGGCCACCAAACAGATGTGCTGGCCACCGAGCCTCCACCCTTTTTTAGCCACAGCAGCACTGGGATGTGCTCCCTGCACATCCTCCTGTCCCACTGCCTTTAATCCATGCCTTGGGGCGAGTTTTGCCTTGTAGAGGTAAACTTCCCATCTCTGGTGGCTGAGCCTTGTGCTGTGGATTGCATCTTTTATCCCAGCTGCTCAGGATCAGCTTGGATCAGAAACTTGGCTGCAGAGTGCTCAAGTCTCTGATGGGATTCAGAATTTCTAGGTGCACTCTGTATTTTGTTATCCCAGTCATGAAGCAAAGGGCACCCAGAAAACCCCTCCTTTTTGGGTTGATCTCTCAGTTTGGCAGCAAGTTATTCCAAAAAACTATTCCAAAGTAATGTAAACCCCATTTTTGCACCTGCAATAGTTTCAGCTTTCAGTGCTTCCCCAGCTTGTTTGGAGGAATGTTCCCTTGCACAGCACATGTACTGCTTCCCCTGCRCTCACAAGGTCAATTATTCTGTCAAAAAATGAAATGAAATTCAATTAACATGGCATGATTTCAGTCTTGACAAAACATTCCTCGTTATGTCGGTATTGGCTGGATATCCTAAGATGGACAGTGAGACTAATCAGTGATTAATTAGCTATTTGAAGCTGCAATAACCTGTGATTGTCTTGGTCCTTTCTTAAGAAAGAAAAAAAGAAAGAAGAAATTTTTCCTTCCTGGGTCCTGTGAGGCCTCACTTTTCCGTGATCCATGAGCTCTTAAAGATAATCATTTAATGGTTCAGATTGTTTTAGCTATTTCCTTAAATACTCCAGGGTAAATTTCCCTGCAGCTCGCTCACTTGAATGTATCTAASCCAGCTGAACATATTTAACCTATTCTCTTCCTCCTCTCCATACTCCAGCTCATTGCTAATTTTAATCATCCCAAGCATCTGGTGGGAGTTAACCTTTTGCTGTGAAGACTTAAGCAAAGAAACTATTGAACAATTAATCTTTATTCTTCATTTATTTCCTCGTCTTCCCTTGGCAGCACTGGGATTTTTATCCTGTTGTTTGTTTGAAAGCACAGAATCTTTTCTCATCTCCTTTAATGCCTCTTGCAAGCTGTCACTTYATGCTTCAATATTGGAACCCCACTGGATATTTCCCACCCTGGGCTTGCACAAACAGAAGGGAAAGGTTTGATTTGAGAGCCAGGGTGGGAAAAGCTGCCCAGCAGAGCTGCAGTGATGTGCCCCAGCCCAGAAATTGGGGGCATGGCATTGCTTACAGGACATATCATTAACTTTAATGTACTGATTATKAACAGCTACACTGAGCTGAGCTGATTTAGGGTACCTGGATTTAGGCACCCTGGATACACTCAGGACCTGAGAATGTGACACTCAAAACCACCAGGAGGGGAAAAAAAGGAGAAAAAAAAGAAAGCTAAAACCCCAAATAGTTGATCACCTCCAAGTGAACACACAGCTGGGCAAATAGAATTTTAAAGGAAAAATCCCAATTTAGCTTTCTTGTTTGTAAATTAAATTATTTCTAGTGGTGATTTATAGTGGATTTTTCCTTGGAAAGAAGGAAATTTTCTGGTGTCCTAGAGAAGATCCAGGAAGAGRGGAATTGAGGATGAGGTTTGGTGTGCAACTTTGGGGTGATCTGAGGCTGATCCCTCACCTGCAGCCTCCTCCACCAGTAAAATAAAGGGAGTTGGCACTGATTGTTGTAAAGAACTTGGAGAAATTTGCTGGGAGCCCAAGCCTGAGCTCCCTTCTCCTGTGGATGGGTCATTCCTGGTGCTGCCAGCCCAGGGAGCTGAGCATGGCCAGGTGGAACAGGAGGTTCCTCTGGGTGASGTGCAGCTGGCAGGCTGAGATGTTATCTCTGCAAACCACATTGGAGAGGCGTATTAAAATACCCAGTAAAACACACTGCCTTCTTAATCCATTGAGCAATTACTCATTTCAAATGGTGGCAGCAGCATTAAAACGCAGCTGGGGCAATTTCTAAGAAAATCAGGAGATAGAATCAAATGACAACATCCTCGTGCCCTGCAGTCCTGAGTGCACAGTGAGCTCTGAGCACTGAGGCACTGGCTCCAATTTGAACAGGGAGTTCTTTACCTGCACCCACCACAGGGAGGGTTTGCTGCTCTGGCTGGCAGGCAGGATGTGCCCACTGTCTGTGATTTAACACTCTCCAGGCATGCCAGCAATGCATCAGCCTGCTCCTGGCAGCAGGAGCTGTGTTTGTGTAACAACAAGCTTTAAAACCCTGTGAAGAAACATTGTCTGCTCTGCAGCAGGGGACTCGTTTTGTTGTTGTCATTTTGCTGAAAATGAAAAAAAACAAATCAAATGGGCACAAGACATTTCTCCAAAAATCCAGAGGGCACCTTGGAATGTCTTTGAAAAAATTTAAAAACCCCAAACAACAAGCAACAAACACCGTGGCAGATTGGGCAAGAGCTCCATCTCCTCCTCCTGGAGGGCTCATTTAGGATGGAAAGGAGAATGTTTGTTGTGTCTCCTGGACACGCTGCTGTCCCTGCACTGCCTGCTGSTGTGAATTGCACAAGCATTTCAACAGGCTCTGAAATCTGGATTGGAGTGTGCAGAGCCCAGCTGCTTTTGGCTCAGCACCTCTGGATCCCAGAGCTTGGGAATGCCAGACTCAGAGAGGCCAAGGAGTGAAAGCTGCAGGGTGAGAGACAGGGATTTCCAGTGCCTGCACTGCCCTCCAGGTGAGCACTGGGACTTTCTGTGTCTGTTCCTTTGTGCAGAGTGCAAGGGGTGCATCAGGAAAGAGTGGCAGGGAGATTCCTGCAGTGACCATGGTGCCTGCTGGACTGAGGGACATTAAATTCCTCTACTGTGGCTACAAGTAAGAGTCTGGCTGAGCTTCACAAGGGCTTTTTTTGCTAAGGCCATGGCAGTTTTGAGCTCATTTCTGCCCCAGTGCAGACCAGAGCCTGATTTTGTGGATTGCATTGGGCTCTGCTTTTGCAGCAGGGTTCTCCTGTTTCCACACTCAGCATGAAAAGTCCCTGGAAGTTCTCAGCTCCCCCACCCTGAGCTGCTGGGAGAAGGCTTTGCTGCTCCTGGAGCTGCTGGGAGAAGGTTTTGCTCCTCTGGGAGCTGCTGGGAGAAGGTTTTGCTGCTCCTGGAGCTGCCAAGATGCTCCTTGAGGTGCCTCAAGGCTGCTGTGACCCCAGGATGGCTGGGGAGGGCAGGAGCAGCCCCTGCCCTGGCACAATGGGCCTGGGGGAAGGAAATGCTGCTCTCATTTGTATCCTCAGCCCCTTGGCTGCAAACCAARGTGCCAGAACTCTGAGCAGGACAGGCACTCACAGCCAGCAAGGGCCAGCAGGATGCAGGGGACAGGAACTGGGGACAATGGGAAGAATCTGGGGTGCAGCAGGAGCCAYGGGCTGGCCCCTGCCCTGCCCTGGCACTGCTCCTTGTGCTCTCAGGAGTGATTTGAACCACCAAAGCAGGCAGGCACCTTGGGAGGACAACATCTCCCCTCTCCCCCTTCTTTTAATGATGCCCACAACTGAATCATGATGTTCCTGCAAGAGGAAGTTTGAGGATTCTGGCTGCACAGAAAGAAACTTCTCAGCCACTGGAATTCAGGGAAGTGTGAGCCCAGCCCAGGATTCACACTCTGCTCATGGCAACCCCTTTTCATTGTTTTTAATGCCTGGTTTGCTCTTCAAATCACTTTGCCTCTGCTGTTCTTCAGACATCCCTCCTGCATGTTTGGGGCAGGTGTCCCCAGTGCTCCATTTGGGATCAAATCCTGCTCACGTTGGGCACCCAAACCCTCCTCCCTGGGAGCCATGAAACTCCATTCCATGGAGGCCAGTGCTCCCAGTCCTGGCTCAAAGAGCTCTCCTGGAACCCTTGTGTGACTGGGAGTGAGCACAACCCCCAGCACAAACCCTGAGTGTGTCACTTGTAACACAAATGGGATTTTCTCTACACAGGAGCAGCTTCCCCATCCTAGGCTTGATCCAAGGCTGGAGGCTTTTCCTTCCCTGGGCATTTCCATGAACTCAGGGTAATTGCATGCCAGGCTGGGTGCTGGTTAGGCACAGCTTTATTGTGTACCAAAGGAAGTGCAGAGCAAACAGGGAGGAGAGGTTGGATATCAGATCCATAACTGGGTGCTTTACAGCCCTCTGGTTCCTCCCTCACAATCCACCCCTGCCCACAGCAGGGGAACTGGAATTAGATGTTCCTAAAGGTCCCTTCCAGCCCAGCCCTTGCTGGGATAATATTTGGGTTAAGTTGGATAATTTCCAGTGCTGACAATTTCTTGTGGTACCCCTCGTGCTGGAGCTGGCAGGTGAACACCTCACAACCTCCTGCMAGGAGCAAATGGAGAGTGATGGCTKTGGGGAACCAAAACCAGCTGAGAKCAGAAAATACCCTCTTTGTGACACAGAATTTTTACTGCTGGGTGCTAGAAATGCCCCCTCCAACCCCCAGGCTCTCCAGGGAACTCCCACAAGCCACCTTTGCAACCCTGTTGGGTTTTCAAATCCATTTCTTAGCATGACTTCATGCCCTGTGACTTCACTSTGGTGTGATGCCATTGCCAAGGCCATTTTAGCATTTGAATTGCATTTGCAAGCAGACTCTGCACCTTGGAATTGCAATGGGGAATGCAGAGTCCTGACTGTAGAGTCCACCCAGGAGAGAAGGCAAAGAACTTCTGGTTAAATTTCCACCACCTTGGTTTTTTTTTTTAATTTTTTTTTGTCAATAACAACTGCAAAATAAAAAGGGATATTAATTTACTAAGAATTTAATATGTTTTATTTTCAATATTTAGRAAAAGCCTGTCCCTGATAGTAATTTTTCATTGTCTTTTTCCACAGAATTGCCAGTGCAAGCTTAATAGGAGGACTCAGGGAATTTTATTCCATAAATAGATCTTGCAAAGGCAAAGCACTGTRGAAGTCCCATCTTCTTTGAGGATGGCTTTATTACCCCTGTTTATATTTTATTGTAAAAATGCAATAGACTGAAAATATCCAATATTTTACTTAAGCTGTTCAGGCAGAGCCCAGATGCAGAGGAAGCTGCACATCACTGTGCCTTTCCTACCAGCCTAGAATTMATCACATTCATCTCCATTAAAACTTGAAAACTGAAAAGTTATATAAAAGAAGAAATATTCAGCTGGGGAGCTAAAGATCTCCTGGATCTTTTGATTCAAGTTCAGGTAAGAGACAGCAAGTTGAAGATAATCTGGATTCCAACACACAGCAACAAACCCATTCCTTTGCATTGTACACATCTTCATTTACTTCTGACTGCACCACTCTGATCACCCCTTTCCTTCCATTTATTCTGGTTTGAGGCTGAACTGGCAAGGAATTTGTCCAAAAGGACCTCCCTGTGCAAAAGGAGCCCAGCTGGAATKGTGAGTGTGGGCAGCTCTGGGTTTGTGTCTGTGCACAGATGCTCAGGGTGCTGCCCATGGGTCAGGGCTCGTGGTCTGTGTCATGGGCAGCAAGAGAAGGAACCCAGCAAGCAAAGCTCACCAAGAGCAGCTGACCCAGAGGGATCTCACTGATCAGGCCCTGATAGGATCCTGTTATCAACAGAGACCCAAATCCATTTTTTAAGGTCTAGAACCCAAAGCTTGCCCTTGTTACAGGAGCCAGCTCCTTCACTCTGCTGAGAAGTTTCATTTATTAAAGCAGGAAGAAGACAGATCTCCCTTGCCAGCAAGCAGATGTTCACCAAGAAGGTTTTACACTGATCAATTGCAAAATCCCTCACTGCAATCCTTTAGAAAATCAGATGCCCTCTGTCCTTCCTCCCACTCCAGCTTAGTTGCCAAAACTTACATACAGAATTATTACTGTAATGTTTTATAGTCACTGGGAAAAAAATATCCATTTGGTCTTACAGAATGATGTGAAATGAATCTGTGGCCTCAGAAGAAAAAAAGTCTATTAAAAGTAGCTCTTTTCCCTCCCTCCTCCCTCTCCCAGGGCCCTTTCACTCCCCTCCCCCAACAATAAAGGATGTTTTGGAACAGCCTTTTCAGGAAACATTTCCACAGCAAAATGCAGCATCATTTATAATATTTAAAGCTACATTTTTGTTGAGATGGCTTGGCAGGCTTTGCTTGCAAATCTGGCAGGATATGGCCAGCTGAGAGTTAGCACTAACAAACCGAGGATATGCTGACACAACAGAAYGCTTTAATCACCCTTGCAGCAAGCAGGACAAGATCTGCTCCTGCACTGCCAGCTCTTCCCAGTGTGAGAACCAATGGTGCTGCGTGTTCCTCCTTCCCTCCCCTGCCTCTGGAGAGTTCCCTTCTCCCTTGCTGTCTCCACTGAGCTGAAAAAGCCTCGTTGGGTAACAGCATATAACATAATGAGCAATGGATATTCCTCCTGGCCAAMGCTGTGATGAAAATGCTCCCCATTTCCAGCACAATAAGGAAGCTTAATAATTAAAAAAGAAAGCCCTTAACCAGTTTGTGTCTCAGCAGAAGGGCTATTTTCACTAGCAGCTGAAGCTCTGGTTTGGCTTCACCCTTTTCTGAAGCAGGGCTGAGAGCCACGTCCAGTTGGCAAAATCCTAATTAGAAACTGGTCCCATTTGAGAGCTGGGAACCGATCTCAGTCACTCACAGCAATCTATCAAGGAGAATTAATTTCACATTGAAAAGAGCTCCTGAAGCATTTAACCCCAAAATTCTGAGACTTATTGCCTTGACTAATGCTTGCCCAGAGCAAGACTTGCCCAGGGAGTTCCTGCTGCACGATCCAGCCAAGCTACAGACTTGCAATGCTTCAATACCCACCACGTTAGGCAATAAAGAGATGTAGTGAAAGAGTCTGTGGATTGAACAAACCTTCCCTATTTTGGGAGCATATAAATTTATAGGTGCTGTTTACTGGCTTTGGCACACTGACACTTCTTGCAAACACCAGGTCCAAGGAGCACTTGGCTCTTACAAAGAAAGAAAGGTGAAGTCCTGTAAGACCCTGCACACACACCTATCTAACAGTGTTACATTGCATCCAAAGTGTGGAATCATTTCCTCCTCTCTTCCTTTGCTGGGTCAGTCGTTGCCYCCTGAGTGTTTCCTTCAAGCCACTGAAGATGTGCTGCCTAATTTCCTCTCCATCCCCTGCGTATCCAAATGAAAATCCACAAGTTCAGAAGTTGTTTTCCCTACAACCATCATTTCCAGGGCTGGGGAGTGCTGAGGAGAGTGAAAGTATATTTCTTGTATCTGTGGAGTTGGATACACCCCTGTGCAGCTGATTTTTAACCACTGCTTTTCAGACAAGGCACTTGGAACAGGATTTATGACACCTATAATTTTTTCCAGTGCTTGAATGAGAACCTGAACTGTTTGTTGGGAGTATGAGGGAGCAGCTGATCCAGGAGGTGTTTGCTGGGGTTGTTCCCCCTCAGTTCTGTTTTCCTCCTCCTATACAAATCTCCAGCTGCAGCTTTGTGTTGCTTGTGTTCACAAAGCTGATATTACATCCATGTAAAGGTATTACCTCTCATTTAAAAGAAGAAAAAGTCCCATTAAAATGGATTCAACCTCAAGACAGAGTTTGCAGCTACAAATCAAATATTAAATCCTGCTCCCTCGGGGTTTATCTGTGCCCACAGTGACTGGAATTGTGGTGTGCTAGCTGGGGGAAGGGGCTCAGCCACACAGGGTGGGACAGCAGCTCTTGGGAAGTCCATTTGCCATTTCCCAGGGCTCTGCAGTGCTGAGGGGTGGCTGTGTTGGTTATGGAGTGCTGGGGGCTGGCTGTGTTGG
>CADDXX010000510.1:315556-326836 GCA_902810485.1 Alauda arvensis | reverse complement strand
TGGCTGTGTTGGTTCTGCAGTGCTGAGGGCTGGCTGTGTTGGTTCTGGAGTGCTGAGGGCTGGCTGGGTTGGGAGGAGGTTCTGCTGAGTGCTGAGGGGTGGTGAAGTGCCTGCACCAGGGGGCAAGGGGGGTTTCCTTGCTGTTACAGAATCCATGACTGGAATGGTCTGGGCTGCCTTTGCCACAAGAATGGGGATGGAAATGCTGGAAATGCTTTTCTCTCCTCTCAGTGTTCATCCCAGGCCCCCACAGCAACACTGGCTGCAGCAGTGGTCACCAATGCTGTCTGAAAAAGGGAATTTCTCCCAYTGAACAGGGACCTTTGAGCTCCTGCAAGGAATGTTCTGATGCCCAGCAGGGTGAGGGGGATGGGCTGGAAGTGTGCAGGGACACCAAATGACTTCTGTGGACTTAATTTACCTCYAGTTTTTCCACAGAGAAAGCAGATCAGTGTGAAATCCAAGGCAGAAGAGCRGCCCAGAAGTTTCAAAGCCTGTGGGAAGCTCCAGGATCCCACATCAYCCCTGAGGACAGTATGATGCAGTGCACAGATGACTAAGGAACAGCAYAGCACCAGCAAAAGCAAGCTCTTCAAAGGCAGCCATGTACCAGCTGACTGCTTCTAGTTCTGAGTTGTTAAATGTTTTTAGTAGCACCGAAGATCAAAACCCAAATTGTTCATTTATGGCGTAGCCCATTCTACCCAAAACTCCAGAGAGTCTGAAAGTATTACAACCTACTGATGAACTCCCATTAGCAAGTTCTTGTTTTTAATAAATAAAGTCCCATAGAAACAGAAAGTATTTACAATTAGATAAAATTCTGAATATAATTCACAAGAGAAAATGCTATTTTTTGAGAAAATGTTTTCATATCCTCATAACAGTCATTTGTTCTAAATTAGTACATAGCAATTGTCCATTAAATGAACATTTTTCCCTTAAGACCTATTCTTGTAGAAAAGTATTTCAGGCAAAACTTCTTAACCATGATGTAACCACTTAGAATCAGAACATGCCAGTGATTAGTAACTCACATAAAAAATTAACACTTTGCATGGCTTGAGGAAAACATGGTGAATAATATCAATATGTGAGAGAAGACAGGGTGTAGGGAGAACAATATATTTTATTAGAGCAGCTGATACAGTTGAAAGAAAAGTAGAGGGTTGTGGGCATTCAGTGCCTTCATCCTCATGAAAGATAACACCCATTCCTGTAAAACTCCTCTGCCTGTGATTACAGTACCACTCTCAAAATACAGGGATTTTTGGACAGAGTGGCTTAGACACTGTCACTGCTGAATGGACAGTTTCAGAAATATTGTCCCTTGCAGGAGTGGGATGAAGCTCTTTGGTTCATGTGCTGCTGGGTTACACAGGATTTTTTCAGTACTTTAACAAAGTACTGAACTCAATTTCCCTGTCAGAGCATCTCTGCCACTTACTTGCAAATAATTTGGAATATTATTTCTGTAAAGACATGCCCTAGAATCCCTTTTTCTTTGAAACTGCTTCTGGACTTCCATTTCAAGGGAAGCCAGTGGGAAATGGGATTGTTTAAGAAATGCAGGCTCAGATTGGTGGTTCTTGCTGGGTGTTGCTGTTACAGGAATTCAGAGTTGGAGCTGGGGTCCATCCCAGGGCCAGCTCATCCCTGACCCTTCCTCCACGGGAGGGGCTGAGCTCTGCAGAGTTCTCCCACTGAGGCACGGAGGGCAACACTTCAAATGAACCGTGGAAAACAACTGAAACCAGAGAGAGGATATTTTCTTTTGCATTGTAACAGCCATAGGAGTGTGCATGTAAGTCCTGCCACCAGTGCCATGCTCAGCTGGAGCCTCCTGAGACTGCAGCAAACCTGCAGTGCTGAGCATGAACTGCAGCCTTGTGTTTGCTCCATCCTCTCTGAGCTACCTGAAATGACCTCACTGCAAGCCTGGCCAGGATCAAAGCTGTTCTCTCCAGCCTTGCTGTGACTTCATCTCAGTGCAATTCCCCCCGTGGGCTCCAAACCTGGAGGCTGAATGATCCAATCCCCCAAACTTCCTGGTGGAATAACGCTCACTGCTGGCTCAGGGCCCAGAGGTTACCTGGAAACATTTCCAGGTGTAGAAGGCATGAGCTGAAGGATTAATTTTCATATTTACCTCTCTCAGCTTCTTTATTGCATCATTTGCATCGGCTTAAGAGTTTCAAGGTCTACATTAGGAGCAAAGCCGATTTCTACTCCCTGAAGATCCTACTCACACCTACATCACCTCTTGGTTCACTTAGGAATCACCACTCCCCTTCTCTCAGTTTAAGGCACATTTTTTGCTACATAAATAAAATACAGGCATGGGGAGGAAACCAAGGATATTGGGGACCTCTCCTCATTTTGATAAATAAGTTACAAATAGTGGCTTTTTTTCCCCCATTTTCCCTCTTCTGGTCCACCACTGTGGGTCTCCCCTGCTTGATTTAGTCAGGGGTCACATTCACAACCTCTCAAATATGGGCAGGTGAAATGTGAATCTCTCACCCCAGTACCAAGAATACCCCAAAATGATATTGTTAGGAAATTTATCTTCTGTGAAATTTGTTCCCTCTGCTGTGCTCTCCTCCCTGTGGAACCCTTAGGTGACATTATGGGGCAACACATGCAAGAAAACCAATGATCTCGAGAGCAGGAACAACTCCCAGCACCCTTGGATGCACATCTAGAGCTCAGGGTGCAGGGTTTCCAGCACAGTTTCATCTTTACACAAGAATTAATCCAAACCTTGCTTTTGTTTAGGAGTTAATTTGTCACAAGATTGCAAATTTTGACTGGTGTTCAGTAGCAGTTTCTCARGTAACTGGGGAAGGTCTCAGGCCAAGAGGTTTGTGCCTATTCCAGCTCAGCTCTGGCTGCTGTGGGGTGGGAACTGGGGTCGCTGCTGCTCCACCTGTGTCAAACCTGCACGAGCAGAGGAATCCAAAGGACTCTGTTTGCTGAGAGTGCTGAGCAGAATTAGATGCCATTTCAAGAGCCAATTAAGGCATATTCCTGCCTTARTTGGCTCTTGAAATGGCATCTAATTCTTCAGTTTGCCCACAAAGGAGTGGCCTGGTTTTTCCTTACCCCAAGCCCCCTTTACAGAGCTCTGCCAGTGTCAAATCTCACTGTGGAAGGCACGAATATTTCCAGACCTGACACTTTTCCCTTTGGCCTTTGAAGCTCTCCTGGGAAGTTACACTGATCTGTGACTGAATTTTATTTTGCTGCTGCCTCGGGAGCACAAAATCGAACGTTAATACTTCAAACATTTCCCTGGGAATGTTCAAGGAGAAAGGTTTTTATTTAGTGGAAAATTGAACTGCATGCTCGAGTGAAGCATCGATCATACTTGGACAAGCAATCTTAAGAAATAACGTAGTTAAAAAATTAATTCTGAAAATACTGCCAACAATTTMATGATATAGATACTTTTAATATTAAAAGTAAATTGTAAATGTGTCTTTATAAACAATATGCATAAAATAGATCTACTATACTAAGCTCTCTCTTTTTTAAATGCTGTTTCACAGTAATCTCTTAGGTACGCAAAGTTTTTTTTTTTTTCCCTCAAAGAAATAGTGCAATCTGAAGAACATACATTGTGTCAGGGGATTAAGGACTGCTCTGCTCATTAATACAAGTCCTTGTAGATCTCCTGTAGCAGTGGATGGAGGCTCATGTCCGTCTCAGTTTTCTTGATGACCTGCAGGAGCTGCACGTGCTCCGTGACGATCTGCCTCAGGTCCGTCATTTTCTGCAGCAGCTTTGCAAACAGCTGCGAGGACTCGGGGTGGTTCAGCTTCAGCTGCAGCTCCAGGGCTTGCAAAAGGTTGTCCTGGATGTCCTCGATGGGCTTCACATTCAACAACCCCGGGCGGTCTGGGGGGGAAAATGGATTGTGAGTTCATCATAACATCCATCTCCTGCATGAATGAACTCCTTGCACATCCCTCAGCAAATTCAGGGGGCACTTCCTGGGAACTGCCTGAGCCTCAGCTRGTTTGGAAGATTTCTCTGGGATTTGCTCAAAGGGGTTTTAGGACTAGTCTTGGAAACATTTCCACTGGGTGGTGTGGGGAGAAAGAAGGGTTGTGGGTTTATCAGCATCACATCCATCTCCTGCATTAATTAATTCCTTACACTTTTCTCAGCAAATTCAGGTGGCACTTCCTGGGGGCTGCCTGACCACAGATTGTAAGATTTCTCTGGGATTTGCTCAAAGGGGTTTTAGGACTGCTCTTGGAAACATTTCCACAGGGTGGTCTCAGGTAAAAAAGGGTTAAGAGTTTATGAGCTTCACAACATCCATCCCATCCATCCATTTAACCATTAATAAATGAAATGCATTAATTTCTTACACATTTCTTAGCAAATGAAGCCTTTACAGATGGCATTTCCTGGGAACTGCTTGACCATCAGGTAGTTTGTAATATTTCCCTGGGATTTGCTCAGAGGGGTTTTAGAACCAGTTTTATATTCTAAAACCAGGCTTATACTCCACAACAGTGGATTTTCTACAGCAAACTGGGAGTGTGTCGGGGAAAAAAAGAGTGAGATAGTTGGGGCATAAACAATCTGTATCAGGTAATTCACTTCTGGAAAACCAACAAATGCTCTGATGGGTTTGTGTGCAGCTGCTGCCACTGAAAGTGTTTCCTGCTGAGGTGGATGTGAACCCTTCAGAATTAAAAAAAAAAAAAAAAAAAAAAAAAAAGGGCATAAACTCAATGTCTGCAGTTTATTTGATTCTCCAGCACTGAAAGTTAATGAAATGGTGATTGTCTAAGCAATGCAAGCTGCTTAACTTTGTTAAATCCTCACATATACAATGATCACCATGCATTAGTTACTGCTAAAATACTTAATCCTGGGTAACACATCCCAAATATCATAATACATCATGAAAAGAGTCAATAATTTAAATAAAATTTGCTGTGTAGCTATGAAATGGATTTCATAGGTTGATCAATAAAAAGCAGTGCCTACTGCAAGCCTTAAATCACTTCCCTAAGGCAATAATTCCATTTCAGCAAGGACCAGAGGTTGATCTCTATTAAAAACATAAAAAATAAGCTGTTATTTCCTGTGATCTTGGTAACCTTTCTGAGCACTGAGTTCTCCTAACTCAGCTCAACTTGTGCTGCACACTGGCTGAGAGAAAACAAAGCTCTTTATAAATACATCGTGGCTTTACTTCATGGGGGAAAAACCTGCAGTGTAAACTAAAAGGCAAAGCTGGCAGGAAAACCCATGAGTGCACAGCCATGGACACAAAGGTCACTGAGCAGCAAAGGATACTCAGCTCTCCAAGAGSTGAGGTTTAGGCAGAGTGTTTCAAAGAGAGGAATAAAAGTAATTTTGAATGTGAACCTGGATATTTGTTTGTCAATGTGCTTGTCTTGCACACATCATTTATTTATCCCATTCAACTGACAACCCCATAAAATTATCAGAAAGTCAGGGAATAAATACAACAAAAGGTCTCCTTTTATGAATTTCCTCTGGCAATGTTTTCAAGCAAATTTTTAAACATACCTAACGAATTTTTGATAAATGTTGGATATTTATTTTCCAATTACCTGAGTGCATTGCAAGGGCTGCAGAACTGACATCTTTTTGAAACTTGCCAAATTTCAGCCCTTCAAAGCTGGTAATAATTAGGGGTTGTGATAGCTTTAAACGTTCCTTGAGCACTGCAGCTGAACTCTGAGCCAGCTGGGCATGACTCAGTGTCAGGGACAGAAAACATCAGGGAGCAGCAAGACATGGCCTCCATTTCCTCTGAGATCCATCCCCTTCTGCCCCCTGCTCCTCTGGGGTGGGAATTTGTTGGGGTGTGAGTTTTTCAGGAGCAAATCCCAATTCAAGTCTTGTGCTTCTGAGTCCAGGAGGAAACTCCACTGGGTMTGGAATTGATCAGGAGCCCCCCTGAATTGGGGTGCCTGAAGTCAATTGAAGTTCAGTGAGACTGCAGGGGCTGAAATCCTGAAACCCCTTGAAAAACCCCAATCTGATGATTTTCTAATGACCCAGTGGAAACAGAGGCAGAAAGGATGACTCTGACAAAAGCCTAGGAGATCATCAGATGTTATTTTTAAATAAACCAATTCAAGAGGAAGGAAAATTCCCATTGAAGGCAAGGGAGATTTTTCATGAATGAGAACTTGAGGATATGGGCAGTGTTTTTTGGGTGTTGACAGTTTGCTATACTTTCTCAGTAAAAACCTCTTACTGAGGAAAATGCTGCTTCTSTTCCAAGAAACTTATCTAAACCAGGAAAAAAGGAAATAAGAGGCAAAAGCTCAAACATCCAGCTATTATGGTATATTTCAAGCTGTTGAAATGCTCTTACATATATATGCTCCAGACTGATTTTGTTTTGTACTAAAAGCTGAGGTTTGTGCAGTGAGCAGCTGCACAGGGATGTGCCTTGCAGGAAAAAGGAAAATGCCAGGAGAGCACCATGGCTCCCTGTTATTTGTTATGTTTCTTTATTCACATTTTCCCCACGTTTTCACTCATTGTCCTACAGCTGCTTCAATTGCTTTGAAAACTGTGCAGGAAACTCCTAAGTCAGAAAATGTTCACAGTGACTGSGAAAAGCCAATAACTCCAAAGTTCTGAGTGCCAGCAGTACCACTTTGTGTAAATGGATATTCTATACAGTCTCAGGGGAAAATACTTTATTTGTTTATTTACTCACTTATTTGGCTGCCTCTTTCATGTTCCTAACAAAAATTGCAATCTTTTTTACCTGTTCCTCACATATGAAATTGCCACCTGCATGCCTTTACATTTCATTAGCTGTGAATAAATGCATTTTGCATTTAAATGCACAGTCCAAAATCTCAGTAGGAACAAACAGGCAAGGATCTGGCTGAGGGAACACTTGTGCTCCTTCTCTTTTCTCCTGCTGAGGCAGATGTGACTCAGCAGTCTGAGGTTTGTCTTCTGAGACTGTCACATGGATTGGAGTCACCAGGACTTTGGTTCAACGCCTCCAGTGATGATGTGCAGCTCCTGCTCTGATTACAAAGCATTTCTTTGTTCTAACAGAGGGCAGGATTTGCGTGGCAGTGAAATAGGAACTACTTCTTGGTGATAGTCAGTGATAAAACTGTAAATTTTGCTGATCTGAGAATGCAACAAAGTGACTGAATACAGTGTTTACACCAGGAGCAGGGACTTGTGGCTTAAAATTTAGGGCAAAAAAATCACCAAAACCAGAAAAAGTGACTTTAGAAACTCCTCTGGATTTAAATACCAGTTTGACTCCACATGGACTGGCAGAGAGAGGAGTCTTTACAGGGATACTCTGCCCCAAACATTCCTGTATCCAAACATTCCTGTATCCAACTACTGCAGAAGATAATACAAAAAATTTCAGTATCCAACCACTGCAGAAGATAATACACAAAAATTTCAGTCCATTCATGCTGCAAAGTTCCCTTCTGAGCTTTTCCTTTGTTTGACACCGGCCTGCTCCAGTGAATTTGCTCAGTTCATAAATGTGAATTGTCCCAATAGGGATTGGATGTTATCTTTCCTGCCCAAACAGAAACCTTCTTTGACAGAGCTCATTTTCAGCTCAGGTGRACGTGATCTTTCTAAAGATGCCTCAGTTCTTTTTCATGTACAGCAGAGCACTCACTACTGGCTGGGGATGAGTCTCAGTGGCACATAGGAAGAATATCTCCTGAACAAAGCCTTCCAAATCTCCTTTAGCCAAAGTGTGTCTTTCAAAGTCACCACAACTGGAAGGATGTTGTAGTGAGGGGTTGGTGCTGCTGCTGATGGCCAAAAGCATTTCTGTTGTACAAAGTGAAATCCTCTGCTCACACACAGTGTCTCTGTCTGATCAGCATCAAAATCAGAATACAAGATTTGCTTTGCCATTTACTTTGTTTCACAGCACCAACAGTAAGAGCAGCTCTYCAGAAACGAGTTCAGAGAAACATTTGGAATAGTTGAGGCAGAGAGAGGCTGCACTGAGCAGCTCAGGAACAATAAAACCAACTGTGGGAGTATTTTCCATCTGTTGCTATTACAGTTAATTTGTCAGCTTCTCATTGCTGTGCTTTGGGTTTTTTGCCTTTTTAGATAACATGCAAAAGCAGCTGTTTGGTTATCAAAAGGCTGAAGACTTTTATAGGATTTGTGGCAAATTCCAAATACTTSCCAGTGAAAAGCTTTTTACGTGTGATGTTCCAGCTGGAATTATCTTCCCTTTCCCTTCTCCTCTTCTGTCAGAGCTGCACAAGAGCCATCCCCCCTGGAGCCAGCAGAATTAGCATAATTTCACTAGCTAATAACAGATTCACTGACATTTAGAGCCCCTGGCTGGGATCTTTTGGGTTTCACAAACTGGTGTTCTGTTAGAGATGTTTGTACACAGGATTTCGTGAAGGGATTTGAGCCTTGCAGGATTCCTGCAGCAAGCCAAGTCCTCGAGGTGCTCTGCTTTTGAAATCCTGTTCTCAGTGAAATCATCCTGCTATATTCAAATAGTTCTTACAGAAATACAATTTTGCAAGGCTGGAGCTCTTACAGAAATGTCTGAGACAGCTGAGAAATGGGACTCAGCTTTATACCACACAAGATCTTTTAATCCCACAGAAAGCATCCAGTTCAATAGATATCATATCTGGCTGTAAATTCCATGATAAAAGCTTTCTTTAATTGGCAACAAAGCTTAATTGTTTTCAAAACATAAACTCTTTTTTTCACAAGCAGCTATCACACTTTTTGGAAAGAAAAAAGAAGTTCTGAAAAAAAGATTGGGATGTCTTTGTTATCAAGAAATTAAAGGATCCACCTAGAAAGGACTGATTTATATTTATATAGGTTTATATGTCTCTACAGATTTGTTTCGGASTTTTGCTACAGTTACTTGATTAAAATTCTTTAGTTCTTTACAGGCCCCTGTTTACAAATTATTCTGAAAAAAAGGAGATAAATCTGGTTCAACACAGTTAATTATTGTATGTGAACCAGTGTCCTCCTGCAGTCTAAAATGTGAGATTGGTTACATCATTCCTGTTTCCTCTGGTGGAAACCAAACACTGCTGAGGACAGGGCTTTGCAGAATACAAGTTCCCTTTTTGCAGTTAGGAGTGGATTTTGAGAGGCCTTTTTCTCATCTGTCACATTTCATTCTAATAAAAAGCACAGAATATTGGCAYGTTTTGAGCAGTGCCCTGATAGCCCTGTACCATTTCTCCTCTCCACCAMAACCAGCCCAAAACACAGCAGCAARGTGTTTTCCTTCCTGAGGTAATGCRGAGTCCTCAGGGATCCCAGTGCCYGAGGTTTGCACAAGGAAATTTCTGGCAGGAATTCTTTTTGGAAGCGGAATTAGCGGGATAAATTGCATTGTGACCCCTTCTTTTTCCTGAATGAAACACAGTGCCAGGAGGAACYGGAGGTGATCTGAGATGCAGTTCCACCTAAGAGTGCCCTCCCAGCAGCAGGGCTGCTTTCAGAACACTAGCATGAGGTTGTGTTTGCTTGCTGAAATGTAATTTAATAACAAAATCCTCGGTGTTGCTCCGCGGAGGAGCCGAATCCAGAGCATTCAGCACATTCCTGCCATGGATATGTGCAGTTCCATGTTGGGCCAAAATACACACACATCAGTAGGGCAAGATTTTATTTGTGCAACATCACTGCCTTGGGAGCWTTGGCCAAAGTAACAGAGCCTCAATGTGCCTGGAACAAATCTGAAGGTGTCTAAGTGAACKAAATCCTGGCTGGCATCACTGATTCACAAAGCAGAACGGTGACATCACCTCAGGAGCACAGAACACACTGACTGGCTGCACAAAAGCTGAGAGTCAGGGTTTTCTCAGTGAGCTGCTGGATGTGGGCAGTCTGGTACCTGGGATTTCAGGTTCAGGCTTTGCTCAAAGCACGATGTATGAAGACAAAGCAGAGCAGCTGAGGAAAGCTGAATAAACACACAATGCCTGGTTTGGCTTTTTTTTTAGGAGTCCATAATTTTCCTGACAAATGCATTTCCCCCTTCTTCTAAAGGCAAACTAAACYTTGCATGAATGAAAGAGCAATGAAAAGCACCATAACCCTGCAAGCCCAATATCACCTATCCTTTGGAATCGTTCTGGAGTCAAAGCTATTTGTGTTCAATTAGCAAGACACATAATCTATTTGCAGGTTCAAAAAACCCCAAATCTCCTGCAGAATTTTAGCTCCTTCCTGTTTTCCAAAAGATAGCCCTGATTTTGTTTTCTGTCTAAATCATCTGATGACTCAGCAGGCATTTCCAGCTCCATCACTAATATTGGGGTATTTCCATTTTCAGTTTCTATCTGAAATCCAGTAAAGGGCAACCAACAAAATGGAATTTGAAAATKACTAAAAAAGCTCAGCACTCACTCCCAGCCTGCAGTGCAGAGCACTTTGCTGTTTGGGCAGGAGTTAAAAGGGCCAATCCCATCCTCTAAAATCCCACATAAATAAGAGAGCACTCACCTCCACTCAGGATAATGACAGCTATAAATATTGCCAGGTCACTGTCATCTAATTCCAGTGCATTGAACTTCACAGCAAACTCAAACTTGGGCTCCATAAAGTCACAGAAAGGTTTCCTCAGGCTCTTCAGGAACTCCCGCGTCATGAACCCCTGTCCGTCGGATATGAGAACCCCATCCTTGTTCATCAGGGAGGCCAGCAGGGTGTAGATGATCTCATGGACCCCGTATTTCAGCAGAGTCACTTGGTCGTTCAGGTCGAGGCTGACGAAGCCGGGGATGTTCTTGGCGAACTCGGTGATCTCCTGCACGGCCTCCACGGAGCGGAACTGGCACCGCTGGAAGATGCGGATGGCCACCTCCTTGTTCTCCTCCTGCAGGGGGGACACGTGCTTGCACTTGATCTGGTCTTCTCCCATCATTAGAGAGTTCATGTCATAAATAACGAAGGGCTGGGAACAAAAGGAAATCCCATTTACTCCCAAAAGTCCTCCCCAAGAGCTCCYGGCTCCCGAGAAACCCAGAGGAACTCAGCAGCAACCCCTCAGACACCTCTGGGGAACCTGCCAGGGGTTCCCAAAAGAGTTTAATAGTCCTGAGCAACCTCTCAAGGGTTCCCAAGAGAGTTAAATTGTTCTGAGGAACCTACCAATTTTCCCCAAATAGATTGTCCTGAAGAACCTATCAAGGGTCCCCAAACAGTCAAATTGTCCTGAAGAACCTACCAAGGGTCCCCAAACAGTTAAATTGTCCTGAGGAACCTGTCAAGGGT
>CADDXX010000510.1:256160-315426 GCA_902810485.1 Alauda arvensis | reverse complement strand
AGTTAAATTGTCCTGAGGAACCTGTCAAGGGTTCACCAAACAGTTAAATTGTCCTACACCTATAAAAACAAATATCCTCACAGTGCTAAAATGATTTACAGAAAGGCCAAGTAAAGTGGGGTGGAAGGAACACTATTTTAAAGTATCCAGAGTTTTGTCTTTTCCTTTGTTTGTTTGCTTTTTGCTTTAGAAAATGTTCTGTAACTCCAGAATTCAAAGTTTGGAATGTTTAATGAAAGGCTAAAATGATTCTGCTTTTACCTGAATTATAACAGCTTTTATACAAGAGAACCTAGTGAGTGTAAAGGAACCTTCTTTTTTTGTAGAAAGACAGAAAACATTCCCATTTTGATTCCTGTATTTCATGTTCCTTTCATGTTCTATCCTAGGAAACACTGCAAGTAAAATCAACTTTATGGTATTGATTATCTGATAAATGTAACCTTTTGCTGTTAATTCCTTTAAAAATAACATTGTTAGGATATATTTAAACCCACTCAACTTGTCTTTGGGAAAGAACAAACAAATACCATGCTACAAACCACAATTCAGAACATAAGAATGAGGCTGACTGTGAAATAAACTCAACTGGAACAAATCAATTTTGAAAGCAGCTTAGAAAAAGTAGTGCCAGAATACTTTCATTAGGATCTGGAGACAATCTGTTCCAGAATATGCAAAAGAAGCTCCTGGGTTTAAAGAAGTGGTTTTGTGAGGATTTCTCAAACTCATTGGGAGAATCTTTCCCTCAGAGGATTAATGACTGAAGAGTTCATTGCTGCCCTGAACAAATCCCACTGATCTGAACAGGTTTGTTAACRTGCTTGATTAATTAATTAAAATACACGGGATTACACTCCAACAATGGGACTAAAGAAATAGTTTTTAAAACTGAAGGTCATTTAGGATTGCAGATTCTAAAGCCTTATAGGGATGCTCCTTCTCATGGTTTTATATTTACAGCTCCAGACCACGGCATTCCAGCAGGGACAGTGTGAGGGATTAAATMATTTTCCCACTTGCACTGAGGATTTCAGTGTGAAACTGAAACAACAAACACACTGCACTGAGAAAAGCCAGGAGGAGGAGGAGAAGGAATTTTTCAGGTAATGACATTTTGGCAGCAGCAAAGCCATTAAAAACCTATCTGCAGATATGGATATGCACACGTGAACAGTGGAGTAATGAGACTGCAGAAGATGCTTTTAAAATGCATATTTTGGTTCTAGTAGGTAATTTCTTTCTGTTCTTTCTGGTGGGAGCACCAAGGACAAGAAGAAGTCATTATCAGTCCATGTCCATGTGCTTTAGAAAGCCTGTATTGCACCACTGGCCTATTTGTGATAGACAAAAATCAAGGAAGAGTTCAAAATAGGCAAATATTTGTTTTTAGTAGAAAGATTCAGATGAACTTGAGAGCAGAATCTTATGTCAAATGAGCTCTGTACATCCCAGGAGATGATGAATAACTCATTCTAGTTTTGACATACTCACTTGCATATCCAAATATTTTAAATTAATTCAGCTCATACAGTAACTAAAAAAATAACATGAATTTAAACTATGCCCACAGTAAACAGTCTGATGTTCCAGAGCACCAAATCCATTGATAAAAACATGGAAGTTGTAACCATTAAATACTGAGTGTCACTCTTTCAGTGGTATTTTCAAAAAAGACTTGAAAATTGAAAAGGTGGATTCTGTCTAGTGTTTTATTGCTGTTTCTAATGTGCCAAGGTTTAAAAAATTCCAAGAAAAAAGGAGAATTAATTGATGCAATTATACATTTACTGGGTGAGAACTACAGTAGTGGAACTTGCAGGTATGAGCAGGTTGGACATCAGCTTCTGCAGAATAAATAAACTTAGATAATTCAAACTTTATATATAATTTCAAGCTGAAAAGTTACTCACACTGCAAGTGCCTACCACATCTAAAGCTTTTATATGGGGTGTACAACCAATTTCTGGACAACATTAAAATTATTATTTTAATTGCCCATAAGGAAAGGAAGAAATACCTTTTGGAGCCTGGAATACCTCTGAGTTCTTTGCTGTCTTTTAAATTATTAAGGAAAATAAAAAACAGTCTCTGTTGTGATCCTGACAATAAAATTTCTGCCAATGATTCTAGAAAACACATCAAGCAAAGAGTTATATGTTTTGGAAAGCTATTTTGTTCTTTAGGTATAAAGAACATAAACATATAAATGCTGTTACCAAAATGGTCAGGTGTTATTTGTCCTCCTCTCACTGATACAGAAGATTTTGATGCATTTGCAAGTGAAGTTTCCAAGGCAACCCACAAGCACACTCATCACTGTTCCTTACTTTTACAAGATTTTCCTGTCCTAAAATTCCAGCTGCACCAAAGCAGGAATTCATCAGAGCATCACAAGGATGAGCTGCTCACTTCAGCCTTGTGGCTGCGCTGGGGCTGGAATCATTTACCCCTTAGGAAAGGGAATATTCCTCCGGGAACAGCAATTCCTGACAGCTCGAGAGCCATCCTAAACAGATAGTGTGGGAGATAACCTCTGGGCAAGGAGAAGGAAAACGGGAAGAGAGGATCAGGGAATACAAAAAGGTTAAGGTGACCTTCAAATTCTTGTCCCGGTTTCAAGTATTTTATTAGGTGAACTTGGAGTTTTTTCAAATAATGTTTACTTATTCTATCCAAAAACATTTCCTGTGTTTCAGGCACAGCTTGAAATGTGTAACTGCCAACAGCAAAGTGGGGTGGTTTTTTTAGCTTCGGTGTTTTGTATTTTCTTTTTTTTTTTAAGAGCTGCGTTGTCAGCTTGGCAAATCATTTACTGGGAAAAAAGGAAGAGACAAGAAGAAGAGGGAACTGACTGATTTGTCTGTCGTCTTTCCTGTCAGGATGGCCCTCGCCTTGGCTTTGGTGAGAGGGAAGGACTTGATGTAGGAGTCGTACAGGTGCTTGGCCAGCGCGCGCAGGTCGGCGGACTCGGGGTTCAGCTGCTCGATGTCGCTGGAGATCTCTGCCAGCAGCTTCTCCTTCTCCGCCTGGGGCATCCGCCCAAACCTGATGGCTGGGGAACAGCACAGCAGTTACCAAGGAGCACATCTAAGGGGCTTCTCTGCCTCCTTCCTGTCCCTGCAGCTGCACCTCAAAAAGCACGTTTGAATTTCCTGCCACCTCTCAGCTCGTGTTAAACAGGGTTGGGCAAGCAGGGAAAGAGGGATTTCTGCAGTGGTTTGGGCAAAACAGCTGAAGACCTCCAAAGAAATGCAAACAAATCTCAAAGAGGAGGAAAGCATCTCTGTGCCCATTATAATACCTTGCTTAGAAATGCAAACCTGCTGTCAGCTGTAGGTGAAACCCCCTGGTTCTACCTCCAGTCTCCACAAAATGCAAAGAATATTGAAGATATGAAAGTTCTGTTGGCTCAGGGTGGGAACCACCATTGAGCCTTGTATTGTTTTGGGCAAATCACTGCATGGATCTGAGATTCTTCATTTGTTTAGAAACAAAGCCCTCACATGCCTTTGCAGGAATAAATTCCTAAATAGTTCAGCAGATTTTAACGTAGCAAGTGCCATAAAATGTTAACAGCAGAATCGAGGAATGTGGAAGAAGGTTGTGCAGGGAATAAAAAGCTGGAAAAAGCTGAGTTGTTCATGGTACCTCTATGTATGTGCAGTACTGAAAAACCAGAAAATGGCTCTACCTCATCATATGAGCTCAAAACTGCTCAAATCTCCTCTGCACCTCCTACTCTTCTGTCCAGGAGCTTCCTATCCAAGATTATTTATTCATATGGGGACTGACTGGAGAATGTTTCAAATGAGCTATCAAAATCAAGACTGATTTATCATATGATATTTCAGTAAACAGAATTTATTTTGTTTTATGAAAACAAAACAGAGCAAGAGAGCATCCAAACAAAAAAGCGGAAGGAAGAAATCAAGGTTTGCATTTTGGCCCTAGGGGGAAATAGAAATATTATGAATATTTTTTCAGTGATTAGTGTGTTCCTTGGGTAAAGGAAAAGTGCTGCTGAGATCATATAGAGATGATTTTACTGGGCATGTTTATTTTGGAAACAAGCAGCCACTTTTCTGAGTTTGCTGCAATGTGCTGATGGGCAAACAGGACTTTTTTTTTACCAAGAGCAAATAATTATGGTAGCACACATCCCCCCTCTCCCTTTTTCCTGTATTATATTTACTGATCAGTTGTCTTATTTCATGGCTGTAGAAACAAAGTTGGTTTTTTTATGACTGAGCTCCTCTTTCAGCAGCCTCAGTCTGTGAGTGACACGTGCTGGGTATTTCACAATTACTTGGGTGTCCTTTATATTTCATTATCCTGACCACCAGCAGGGAATGGTTCTGTTGTGGGCCTGTTCCTGAGAGCTGAGGTTTGCAAAAGCAGGGTCATAACCTGGAATCCCTCTGGCAGAAGACTCCATTACATYAAAAGAAAGGTGATCAGGACCCAAATGTACTTTAAATATAACATTTCATTATAAAGTAYATTATAAATGCAACAATTCATTAACAACAAGGAGTGTTGTGAATCAAGCATTCCTATCCTATAATTTCGTAGACATAGGGTTTATTTTTTCATAGAATAAATTATTCTAAATACATTTAGAATATATTTTATTGGTGAGATGCAGCAGATTCTGTTCAATGTTTATTAGCATTGCAGGCAATATTTGGGGCAAAATCAATTTTGTGGGACTAACCTAGCAGCTTCCTTTTGTAAARATCCTTGTCCCTGCCATTTCCAGGGGGCTGAGACAAAAATCAGGGAGAGGTCAGGCAGGGAGAGGTTTATGGRAGGAGCTGGCAAAGGGGGATTTTGGATGACAGAAGGAGGGGCTGCTGCTGCTGGTGCCACTTCCACAGGTCAGGCTGGGAAAAGGAGAGCCTGGGGAGGGATCACTGGGTGGGAAAAGCCTGGGAGAGCTCTGGAAACCCAGCTCTGGCTGAGAGGGGTTCAGGTGGCAGCTCCCCTCCCAGTAATGCCAGACTCTGGGCAGGAGCCTGCAGCTGGGACGTGGATTTCTCCCTTTCCTTTGGCAGTTCCTCCTTCTCCTTGCACTTCCTGGAGTCTCCAAATGTCAGGAACACAAAGCCAGCAGTGAACACAGTCAGCCCCTCACGCTGCTTTCTATCCCTTGGCTTTCTGTGGAAGAACTACAACATTTATCCTTCCCCCAGGTTTCACTGCTTGGAGAAGTTACATGTAAAAAAGATGATTGTTTATGGACTGTTCTGTAGGGCAYTGCTCTCCTGATTGTCTGGATTATTTCTGTGCATAAAGGAGGCTCCAGATAGCCCATAAATGCAGTTTGTTACATTGGAAAACCCAGGGTAAAGCCAGGCTGGATACCTGTCTGATTTCAGTGGAGATGTGCCCAGATTGAGCAACCCCCTGCTCCCAGAACTGATGAGAAAGACATTGCCATGTGTTCTTTGTTTCCCATTCCAAACCAGCAGTACTTTTAGCAGAAGAGAACAAAATAAATGACATTTTAAAACTAAAAAAGAACYGAGCTTGTGCTCAGTGCCACTTGAGAACACAATCTGCACAACTCAGGGTTAAGCCCAGAGCAGCACTGTGGCTTGAGAAGGAAAGGAAAACAATATTCCAGGCATGAGAACACCACTGTCTTTTTTAACCTTTAGCCAAGTGGTATGGAGCATTTCTACGTGAAAAAATGTGGCTGTAGCTGCTGAGTGTCTCCTTGCAGTCCCCCTTTTGTCCTGATCCTTTTGCAATAATGCATCCACACAAGGGCAGGCACAGACTGGAAGCCTCAGGCACAAACAGCCCACATTCTGCTTCAGAGCATTTAAAATTCTGGTAATGTCCCTACCCAAGTGGCTGAAGTGTAATCTGGAGGTGCAACATCCAAATGTGKCTCAGAGTCATGGGTGAAACCCCCTGGTTCTGCCTCCAATCCACATAAAACCTAAAGAATATTTAAGATATGAAAGTTCTGTTGGCTAAGGGTGGGAAGCTGGGTAGGAACACATGCAGTGTTGCATTTCTTGATGCTTCTGGGTCCTCAAAGGTGACATTCAGCTCTTTTTTATAAATTAGTTTATAAATCATGGAGTGAGTGTACTTCATGCAAGGCAATGCAACCAGAGTGGGGAAAAGAAAAAAGGCAAGTGTGGAAGGCAATGTTTGAATGGAAACACTGAGTCCTTGTTGGGAGAACTCCTGCTTAGAGCAAAGGAAAATGTTCCTTGGAGCCCTRGGGCAAATGGCTTTGCCCTTTTCCTTCCTCCCCTAACTCCCAGAACCTTCTTGGTGCCACAGCTTCTGCCTGGGCAGTGGCTAAAGGGGGCAAAATGCAGGGAAATGTGAATTTTAAAGCTGTTCTAGATGTTGTAAGGCAGAGAGAATGGTCTGRGCCATCCCTTCCTGATGGAGCTGCCCATGGATCCCACGGACACAACTGGGAGCTGTGCTGCCAGGCCAGGGGACAACTTGGCATGCACCTTGAAAATAATAATAAAAAAACCCCTCCTGAATTACTATAAAAATACCCACAGTAGCATTTCAAAATTAAATTTATTTTTAAGTGTTACTGTTGCATCCCAGGAATTTGAAAACCATATTTTCTATTAGCAAAACATTTCCCAGAGCAATTTATATTCAGTGCATGTATTAACTTTGCAAACCACAGTCCAGCTTTCCTCTTGGGGACAGCACACTCATTTTTTATATTGAAAATAATGAAACTTCTAAAAAAACCACAGAGAAATTATTTTCCCAGTCATGTTTGCAATTCTTTACCCTTAGAATTACATAAGTCTCTATGTTATGACATTTAATTCCTGTTTTTACTCAGCTTTGCCAAAGCAAGGCAACAAAGAATCTTCATTATGTCCTTCTGCCCAAACATTCATAAGTATTTCCACATGAATTGCTCTGGTAATTTTAAAGTTCAGGGGGATTTTCTTCTAGAGCAGTATTGTGATATTCTTCATGCCATTACTCATGGTAAAGAAGGCAACCACAGATGTGGGTGTCCTAGGGAGGAGGAGGACAGGGATTTTTTTAAAGTGTCCAGTCCATGAAAATGAATATTTTAATTTCAAATCTGTTGTGTTTCAGTATGAGAAGAGCTAACTCAKGGATGCCAACAGCCCTTGGTAAGTGCCCTGTGCAGCAAATTCAGGCTGCTGTTATACACAAAGCTTCAGATTCTCTAATCCATATTTCATAATTAAGTTTTTGGCTTCCAGGAAAGGCATCTTGAGCTCCAGCAGGCAAAAGGGTCTGGTCAGAAAATAAGACAGTGAAGTGAAAAATAGCAGTAACACAAGGAATATATTCAGGAAGAACCAGCAATTACACAAGGAATGTATTCAGGAGGAACTACCAATGAGCAGGATTGATGGAGAGTAAAACCAACTCGAGTTACATTCTATAATAAAGCAAGAAAGGCAAATCTCCATCTATCTGAATTTGATGTTAAAGCAATCTCAAGTCCCAGAGGGGCTCCTGAAGTCAGGGCAATCTCTCTGACATGTGTTTCTGAACTGGGCATTCCAGCAGCACATTCAGCAGCTGTGTGGATGTTCCATGCTATTTTCCAGAGGAACCACTGCTGGCTGGAGCTCCCCATGCACTCACCATTGTGTGACATCCCAACAGCCAGGCACTTCTGGAACCTGCAGTACTGACATTTATTCCTGCTTTTCTTATGGATCCTGCAGTTCAGGTCACACCTGTCATACATCAGCTTTAACCTGATGGTTCTTCTGAAAAAGCCCTGCAGGAGACAGGAAAAACATGGGAGAGGGTGCAGGGAACTGCCAGTGCCCCCCTGGCCCTTCTCCTCCCCTCCAGAACAGCTCCAGGTGCAGTTCCAAAGGCAGCCAAGCTCCTGTGGCCATCCTCTCTCTGCTCCTGCTCTGCTCTTCTCTGCTGTTTCCCACCCAGTTTAACAGAGGGATACAATTCTCAGAGCAGGAGGAGCTTTAAGGAATCAGTGGGGTTTAAAGGACATCAGGGATGCAATTGCAGAGCACAGCTCCAAAGGAAGCAAAGCTCTGTTCATCCCATTGCTCGTGGGACCAACGAACCCAAAATTCAAAGTTCACTGCCAATGTAAAAAATTTGTTGCAAACCACAACAAACCAAAAATTCTGCCATRAGCAGATGAATTTCTAGTAAATGAAAATGGTTCTGGGTTATTTCTCTTTTGGCAGCTTGAAGATGATTTTTTTTTTGATCAGTTGTAATTAATTAATAAAGCTTATCCAGAGTTATCACCCTTTTTTCCTTGTAAAAATTATTTTTTCCTCACAGGGAATAATAACAGTAAAAGCATAATGCTCACTTTTATTTATATAATTAACCGTAATTTAAGTAAGGTACTTTGTACTTATGGCTTTATGTGTGTTCCTAATTCACTGCTAAGAATTTTATTTAAGCTCTGGATTGCTTCTTTCCTTTTAGTTATTTTCCTCAAGATACTGAAAATGGAGAAGATGGGAATTTCACATTAAACTCTAATGTTTTTCTTTGAACTCAATAAATTATTAATGATTTAATTCTCTGACATTTCTTCTCTCATTCTTTAGGACTGCAATTTTTACACCATTCATTTGTCCTTTACAAATATCACTGACATTAAAAAATCAGTGGGGTTTGACAGAAGAAAGCACACTCCYCAATACCATCAGACTTCTCTGTAGTCACCTAAAATGTGTAAAATGAGTCAAGAAACTGGAATTCATCAGAATAAGAGAGCCTGAATTTTAATTGCTCAAAGTTTTGGAGTTGGGCATGAGTTTGCTCCGGCTGTGTCCTAACAATTCAGATTTTCTTCCTATGACCTTCAAGGCAGCAGGAATGAAATGTGCTTGCACGATGGGGAAAAAAGGGAGGAAAAAAAAAAAAGCACTAAAAATTTGAACAGATCAATAACATCAACAAGAAAAAAAAGCCAGCTGGGTTTTGAAAACCTCCTGCTTATTACGCCACAAATTATACACGGGAAAATTGATGTAAAGACCTAAATCCTGGAAAAAAAAAAAAAAAAAAACAAAAAAAAAAAAAAAAAAAAAAAAAAAAAAAAAAAAAAAAAAAAGCACCCAAGTGTGATTTTGCCCAGTGGCCATGGGGATGAGGACAAGGCACAAGGACAGCTGCTGGGGCAGGGGATGCTGTGGCACTCACCTTGCAGCCCTCGCAGGCGTGCACGCCGTAGTGGAAGCCCGAGGCCTTGTCCCCACAGACCCGGCACTCGATGGCCATGAGGGAGCTGGAGGCCTCCTCGTGGGCTCTGTTGTACAGCTGCACCTTCTCCGAGAAGTACGGCGGGGACGGCGGCTCCATCTTGATGGCACCTGAGGGCGGTGAAGGGAGAAACTGCAGTGAAAGGCGCGGGGGAAGCCGTGAGGGAGAGGCAGCGGCCATGCCGGGCATGTCGGGGTGGCATCTCCAGCTCTGCCCACAGCAAAGGCCGCACGAGGGGCTGCAGCTGCACCTCAGGGCCTGCAGAGGCTGCRAGGGGCAGATTCTGGTGGAGAAAGGATAATACAGGTGCAGCCTTCAGCTCTGGAGCGTGGAATGGTTTAAAGAAAGGGATATTAAAAATTAATGTGTGGAGAACTCAGGTTTTACTCAGTCTGTACCTGGTTYATTCCTTTAAGGTGTTGAAAACTCCTACAGGGAGATGGGCTGGGGTGTCTAATCTAGTTTAAAACATATTCAAGTTTTTAAGGTGTTGAAAACTTTAAGGTGTTGAAAACTCCTACAGGGAGATGGGCTGGAGTGTCTAATCTAGTTTAAAACATATTGAAGTGCCTAACAGAGCTATATATTCATTATTATAACATTCAATAATATATATGTTGATATGATAAAAGAATTCTGGATATTTCAAGAAATTCYGCTCTCTCCTGGCTAAAACTGTTGAACTCTGGGTGCAGTTTAGAGAGAAATTTTATCTTCTGAAAGTTTCTCATTACGAGAGCAATTTCTAATATTGAATGAGCTCAACCAAGTCAATCTGATGTCTTCAAATCAATCCTCACTTGCCATAGGAGAGARCTGTGACATTTGAGTGTTACATTACATCAGCAGTGATGTAACAGAGTATTAAAGAAGATTAACATTTTTATTTTTCCAGATTGGTAATACTATACAAACTAGAAAGATTTATCCGTATATAAGCTGGGAAGAAATTACCTAAGTAAAGATGAGGAGGATTTATGCCCTCCAAACTCTGCTGCACTCTTTGAAACTACTTGGCACTTAAGTGTTATGAATATTTCTAATTAAACTAAAGAAAAAGAAATTACTAGCTGGAAAAATGTCCATTCCTTTATTACAGTAGTAGTGCAGAGATACACAGCACCTGCTTCACTGTCCCACCACAATGAAATACAAGAATTCCCTGAAAGAGTTCTTGCACAGATTACTACAAGCAGAAGTGAGGTCAGATCTAAGCAGAAGTGGATCCTCAAAAGAGTTCCAGGCACAGCAACCTCACATTCCTACTCTGAGCAGGAATGCAGGAACAGTTTATTTAGGAATAGGTCACTTCCTTTCCTAAAAGGAGGATTTAGTGTCATTTTGTTAGTGTAAGTTGTGAAGGAGCAGCATGTTTCAGAGCAAGTAAATAACCCAGGAGCTGTGATAGGGTTGGAACAGTGCTGTGGCTCAGATGTGGCCARTATTTCTACTCCATCCATTTCTGAGGCTGATTGGAATTGAAAAGCTGCAGATATTAATAATTCAAATGCTCTGTATGCTGGGCATTCTCCAACTCTCAGGGTGTTTATTCTGCATGGTGTGCACTGAGCTCCAGAGGAAAAGCTGCACACAAGGTACAGGAACAGAAGACAACAGAGGGCTTCATGTGCCTAAAGAAATGTAATTTTGGATTCTTCATGACACCTGTCCTGAACTCCAGCAGCTGCCCTGGCAGGGGRAAGCTCTGCTATGGGTATTCCCTCTTTCCTCTCTGCCCTGCAAGGACACCTCTGCTGACACAGGAGACCTGAATCCTAAACCCACGTGCTGCTAGCACACGTTCCAGGGAGTGAGGGGAGCATGGACATGAGGGGAACACTTCAGGAAAGGCAAAGCTTACTTTGGCAGTCCTGCAGTTTGATGTCATATTTGTAATCCAGGCCTGACTGCTCAGCTCTGGCCAGAGGGAGATCCTCGTAGTGCGGGGAGGAGATGCTCGAGAAGTCCACGGTGGTGAAGGGTTTGATGTCAAAGGAGTGTGTGTGATCCTCCATGGCTGACAGATCCACGGGGCTGATTCCAAAATTCATGGGCCAAAACGGCATTTCTGTGTCAACCATTGTAACCCCTGCAAACAGCAAGAAAAAGGCATTGCAGAGGGAGTTCTTTGTCTCCAGTTTGGTCAGCCCCAAGATGAGGTCCAAGTGCCCCATGTTCACAGGCTGGAGGTGAAAACCTTAACTCCATCTCTCCATAGCATGTATATCAACAAAATTAGAAGTCGTCCACAAATAATTATCATTTCTGCAATTTCTAAGCACCATTCTTCCCAAGTGACAATCTTAACAATTTTTATATTAAGAAAAACCCCCAATGCAGCTGGTATTAAACAGTGGTGGTTTTCCTCCAAATAACCAGAAATATCTGAAAACTCTGCTCACTGGAGTTTGCCAAAAGTTGAATCCCAGTCTTGAACCCAAGGATCAAGGAAATGTAAGTCATGACTTTTCAAACTCCATATACATCTATGCAAACCTTGAGAGCAGCAAACAAATAAGAAACTTCTACCTGCAAAAATCTTYTGCAAATTGAGTGAATTTAGATTGAGACATGGGATGTTTTTCCAAGTCCTCTTCTGACAGATAGCTGAACCAAAATCCTTAACTTAGACGTATTTCAATTTTGAAAAAGTTTGTGAGTTACAGCAAGTGAACCAAAATCCTTGATTTAGACAGATTCCATCTATGAAAAAGTTTGTGAGTTACAG
The DNA here is from genome assembly GCA_902810485.1 of Alauda arvensis. NCBI lineage: Eukaryota > Metazoa > Chordata > Aves > Passeriformes > Alaudidae > Alauda > Alauda arvensis. The sequence goes on along the minus strand of CADDXX010000510.1, from coordinate 303,461 downwards.
CAAGTGCAAAGGCTATTTTATAACCAGTGTCTGTGTTTAATTTTCCACAATTTATAAAAAGAACATTCTACCCTAAAAATAGAAGAGATGTTTCAGAGCTAAAATAGCTTGGTCACTTTGGCTGTTTAATTTGGACTTCAAACCCAATCAAGTGAGTGGCCTTTAACCTCCAGATAACAGAAACTTCGATTTGATCTGCTTTGAATCAAAACTACTCTGTCACACAGCCAAAAGTGCTGCTGCAAAATGAAGATCTTGGAACAGAGGTGCTGCAGGATTTGGAGCTCACCCTGTTTGTGACAGGTGAGTGAGGCTTTGACAGCTCGCCCCACCAGCTCTGGGGAAATGCCAGTGCCTAGGAATGGTTGCACTTCTCTTGCCTTCCCTCAGGAATGTCACCAGCATTTTTCCCAGCATTTTAGGACTCCCAGCACAACCCTTCAGCTCTTCTGCCCTGACCTTGACAACAAAGGCTGCAAGGGATCTTTAGAATTCTGAAATTTGAGAGGAGAGGTTCTCACTGCAGCAGGAGTAAAGAGGTGCTGCTGCATCCCAGCCACCCCCAATGCCACTGGGTGGGACAATAAGGATGTTATCCTTAATGAAAGCAAGGGAACAACAGGATTTCCAATTGCCACAAGTGACAAATCCCTGGGGAAAATCCGTGACAGCTTGTCAGGGTGCCTTGGTGTTGTGTGTTATCTCCCAAACGGTCAAGTTTCAAGTCCCGGGCTCAAACCATGAGCTCTGCCCAGGCTCCCCAGGGAATGGGCACGGCCACAGCTCCAGGAGCTCCCAAGGGTGCCCAGGGTGGGATTTTGGGGTGTCTGTGCAGGGCCAGGGGCTGGACTGATGATCTGTGTGGGTCCCTTCCAACCCAGATKATTCTCTGATTCTGTGATATTTTCTGTGAGCACAAAGTGCAAATCCCTGCCCATCAACACTGGGAAATGTCTTCCCAAAACACATTTCCCAACAAAGCAATAAACCAGAACAGACTCCTTCTTCAGAGCCCATTTCTTGCAATGACCAGACACATCTTTAAAAAACACAAAAATCAAGAGACACTTTAAATTGTGTTATATTCCTTTAAGCAAGTGCCATCAAGGGTTATTACTTTCCACTGGAGCTCTGCCTCAAGGGTGAAGGATGGCTCCAGCTTCCCAGTCCCAGCCCAGGCTCATCCCAGGAACTCCCAGGCTGCTGTGTGGACAAGGAATAACTGCAGGAAACCAAACCATCAAAAGGCAGGAGCACTCACAGCCACAGCTGCCCTTGCACTGACACCTCCCTGCTCTGAGGCAGCACCTGGAGAGGTTCAGCACCTGCTTAAAGGCAAGGACAAGCTCAGGCACTCACTGAGGAGAGCTGATCTCAGTCACCTGCCACTGACCTCACTGGAAAATTCAGTTTTCCTGCACTCTCCATCAAACCTCTGAAAAATACTCTCACAACCTCATCACTTTGTCTGTTCAAGTTAAAAACCCCTGTGAGCTGAACAGCAAGTTAGAGCTGAGCTGGATTTCCTTTGACTCAGCCCATGGCTGGGATGTTCTGGAGAAGTGGRTGATGTACAACATGAGTAAATCTGTGAAACTCCTGCATCATTACAACCCAGAGTGAATGACCTTCCCTGTGTACAGAACCCTCACAGCTCAGAACAGCTCAGATAAGCAGCTGAGTCCAGAGGTCTGGCTTGGCACGCACAAGTTCCAAAATCTAAGAGCTTGTAGTAATTCCTTATCAGGAATCTTGTTTCCCAGTCAGCACAGCCAAATCATTTCAGCAAAGTCTACCAAAAAATGCCAGAGTGGTTTTGTGGTAAAAGCATTTCTAGCCTGGAATGGTGATGGTTTAGATTTTTATTATGATTTAGAAGAAACAAAATAAAATTAAATAATTAACGAGTGACCTGTTGTTTTAAGCATCACTGAATACAAGGGATTTGGTTTCATGCATGCTGTTTTCCCCCTACTAATGKTTTTTTTGTCCTGTGTCTGTCCAAATCATACACATGCCCTGTATGCTGAGAACAGAGGAAACACAAATGCCAAGATTCCACTGAAGAGAAACCCAGGGAAYTGTGGCTGCACCTACCAGCCACTGCAGGTCACTGAGTATTCTGCCCTATCCCACTCCTATTTCTGCTGCAAGGCAAGAAAATCTGGAGCCAGCAGCCATTTACAAATCTTTAGTCAAAAGCCTATAAACTCCTCCTTTTCCAGAGGTTAATACCCCATGGCTCTCAAGATCCCACAGTAATATTGTCCATAAGCATTTCTGAATGATGAGAATTTCCAGGTTTGCTCAGGTTTTGGGTACAAAACACAAAACATCCTGTCACAGTTTTAGAGTTCCAATCTTCACACATGATTTAAGCAAATTATGGGTATCTTGTTCAATTTAACAAAATTTTGTGTTACAGTGGAAACAATGAATTTCAGTTTTCAGATTAATTTGTATTAGAGATACTAAAATGAAYGAAATGTTTCCCATGCTGTTTTTATTCTTGCATTATTGAAAACCAAAATGTGAAGACTGTTCCTGTGTTTAGTGATTATTTTACAAATACTTCTGTTTTGCATGTGGCTTAATTTTTACTGTGTACTTTGTCTTTTTCCTTCTCTAGGAAAGAGGAACATTTCCCTCTGGAAAAAAGAAAAAAAAACAACAAAAGAACTAATTGCAGTCTTCTCATGGCTTTAAAAGAACCAAGAAACAACAACCAAGATTTTAAAAATCCAATGGACAAGTCCAATGAACAGACTAGAGAATGTTTTTATAGCTCACAACTGCTTGTGTGACATCCAGGTAATAGATCTGTAAGTATTTCTCTGATTTAGAAGATTTTTGTGCATAAAAATCCTTCTCAGCCAGCAAGAGGCTGTGCAGAACAGCAGCAGAGATGTTATTTGGGAAGTCAGATGGAGGAGCTTGGACATTTAATCCTCCAAGAGAGCAGGAGTGAAAGAGATAATGCTGCTGAGATCAATTTAATTCTGAGATATGGAGCTTTCTAAGTGCCTTCAGTGTGTTTAATCTCCTGTGGAACTGCTCAGGGTTATGTGCAAGGTTCCAAAGGCACTGAGCTCACCTGGCACAGCCACCCTTGGTTATTCTGCTGCTGATAGGCAGAAATCTCACCTCATTAATCACCCCATCCCCTAATTGATCTGCTCTCCAGTTCCTCAGACAGTTATTCCCTGCATTTCTCCTATGAGGAAAACATACAACCCAGCAGAGGAGATTGCCATGGTATGAAAAACATCCTGGATCACGAGCTGCTCTGTACCATAAACACTACCTGTGCTCAGGTAACCTGAAGGGCCTGTTGTGCTGCATTCTGGACACGCTCTTTCCAGACAAAACTACCAAAATATGACCCTACAGGTATTTAATGAAGCAACCAGAACATCCCAACTGACAGGGGTTACAGAAAACAAGAGGACAAAAATAAATAGGTAAAAGCCTCTCAGCTTTGAAACATTATTAAAATCAAGGAAGGTGTAATGACATGGCATGGGCAGGTATAAATATGGACAAATTGATTGGTGAACTAAATAATGCTGTGGGTTTTTCTTAATCAAAACAAATTCAGTGGAATAGATTGGATTTCCTCTCATGTATAAATGTGTCAGAGTTTGTCAAGTAAATTCATATGCAAGTCCTGCAGAACTTAATGGGACTTTTGCCAATTAATTTAATTAAGGCAGCTCAGACCCTCTGTGAAATAATGTCCTACATAAGTTGGTTAAAATCCCAAAATCATTCTCAGCTTTTAGGACAAATTTACAGATGGTGAAGGGGCAGCTTGATACCCCATAGATTCAGTTTATTGATCTGTTTGGAAGAATAACCACACATTTTATGTGTGCCTTGCAAAAACACATCTCCCCTAAATGATGGCACCACATCCACTGAGCTACAGAGCTGCARTAATCTTGTGGAGGGGAAGGCTGCAGAAGGGCTGTCAAAGGAGCAGACAGACTTGTGACAAGCCCCTGGCACTGCCCTTGCAATAACTCAGCTCTCCCGTTGCCTCTGACACACAAATTCTGTGTGGCAATGGGCGAGCAGCTCAAGGCAGCATTTTGTCCCTGCTGCTCTCAGGTCCCAGATGTGAGGAGTCACTGAACTTCAGGTTACTGAGAGAAAATCACATCTTACTGCATTTGCCTTTTCCTGGCAAAAAACCCCTCAGATTTTTGTCTGTCTTTCCAGTGAAAGAACATTATCTTCCCTCCCTACCCTGCATTCCCTGTGCTCTCCATAAAACATCACCCCTCCTCAGCAGGTGTGGCATTACTCCACAGATTTATAATATCCCTGATAAACCCAGAGTACAGTGGAGCTCTCAGCTTTAAAACTTTTCGGAGACACCTTYCTCAAGAGTTAAAATTATCTATTTTTCACTAATAGCAACTGCCACTATAATGGTCTATACCTAACAGACAGCATTTGTATGAAACAGAGATAATTTTGTTTTGGATTAACCGAACTCTGTGAATTTTTTTGTACCCCAAACAATGACTCAGAGCTGCTGCCCGTTGTTGTTTCCTACATTCCTGGCGTGCAGATTCCCGGTTTCCCCCCCGTTTCCCGGCACGGGACCCGAACCTCTCTGTGTCCTGTTGCTGCAGAGTCAGCAGAGGGAGCACAACGTAACTAAAAACACCACCTCTTTCCAAGAACTCTGCTGGCACAGCCAGTGATGCTCCTAAACAAACAAACAAGCAAAAAAAAGGACGGAAAAAGAGCCTCGGTGGCTGATGCCCCCAATTCTGTGTTGGACAAAACCAGAACTCTGCCAAATGCAGCAGGAAAAGCAAAATAACAGCAAGAAAACCTATAAAGCCTTGCTTTAAAAAAATCAGTTACAGAATTTTTGTGGTTTAAAAGAAGAGCTACAAAGATTTTTGTTTTGTTTTTTTATCCAAGCACACACTCAAAACATTGTTAGAATTCAGAAAATGTTTCAGTGATGTGATGGGGAACAAGCACACCAAACAGCAATATTGATTGGATTAACACAGTTATCCAAAGCAGTTGTTTCCCAAACAAATTACACATTAAAAACCACTTTGGATGTGGGGAACGGGTCCAGGCTACTGAGGGAATAAGAATTGTTCAATTTTTGATTGTAAATTCAAAGGGTTTCTGAAGCCATGGTGCTGCACCCAGCCCAGAGCCAGGCACACTCCTGGGGCACCACTGCCTCACCACACCTGGGAATTCCCTCTTCAGGCATGAACTTATCAAAAACACTCACAGGAATGAAAACTGACCTCACTACAGGACAGAAGAAGCAAATTTTTATGGGTTTGTTTCAATTAAAGAACTGTAAACTAAAGCTCTCCACACCTTAATTTAGCTGTGAAAACAAAGAAAATACCCAGTGTCTCTAGCAAATGTTGAGTGTCAAAATAGCTCCATAATAAAAAGTGACAAGATGAGTTCACAAATGACCAATAATGGCATTTTTTAACATAGATGACTTTAAAAGTACTGCTGACTCCAAGCACTTCGAGACAAGAGATGGCATTTTCTTCTCCATTCCACAGGTCCAGCTCTGAAGCCACCTAAAAATGGCCCCCAAAATGAACAAGTTGTGGTAGTTTGGGAAGGAAGTTTCTCTCTTGTAGTTGTGTTAATAAATCTRTCTTTATACCTTTTTAAGTTTGGGGCTGCTTTGCTGTTCTCCTACCTCCCAGCAGAAACAGAGTGAATGGTTCTGGCACACACTCASTGATTGTAGGAAACACAAACTGCTGAATGTGAATTCACCAATTCACATTTCCACCTGGAAATCCCAACAAAGATCCCATAGAGAATATGCTTTGGAAAGAAGGGAATAAGCACTCTGTGTTTATAAGAAATAGAACAAGTGGAGGGCTCTGGACCAAATGGATTTGTCAGGCCGGGGCACAAGGGTTGATCAGCCCAGCTCAAGGGTTAATCACGGAGTAGGAGGGGCAGCAGCTGAGCAGAGGCTCCTCTCCCACCCACTGTCCCAACCTGCAGAACCTGCACAGGGCCCAGATTCTGAGAGCAAAAGCAAAAGCAGCGACCTGGGGCTGAGAGGAATGTTAAAGGTGTACCAGCAAAYCCAGAAACTCCTCCAAGCACTGCTGGGGGATGCTCCTTCCTGCCCCCCCTCCCAGTCTGACCAGTGCTGGGGGGCTCAGAAATCCCAGTGCTGCCAGGGCTGCAGAGCCCAGGGACAGCCACCTCCTTCCAAAAGCCAAACAAAAGGCAAAGGGGGAGGCAACCCATCCATCCTCTCAGCAAGGCTGCACAGTAAAACACCAGGAGAGACTCTGTAAATCCAAACACTTGGAAAGGCCAAAAAAAAAGCAACTCATAAATCAGTAGGAAATGTGTTTTATTCCTATAGCTGAATTATAACTACAAGCTGTGCTCTCTAAAAGCACAGTCCATAAAATTTACCACAGTGTTTAAGAGGCAGTTGTTAATGGAAACAAGGAAGAAAAGCCCATTCAGGGAATAATAGAGCTGTTTAGTGTTAAATATATTTTCTGTTCCATGGAATTCACACGGCATGGCCTGGGTTACTTGGAATAGCAGCATTTTCTACCCTTGCAGCAACATAAACCCTTGTAAATATAATTGCAAATGAGAAACAAGTTCAAAAATGCCACGGGCTACTCAGAKACACTACAAATTCTCCCATCCTATTTTAATTTGTAATGTAGGGTTTGTTACATTCTGATACTGGATAGAGATCCATGAAACTTCAGGTTATTCCAGGGTATGAAAGAAACTGATCGCAAGGCTGTGCTCAAGTGGCTTAAATAGAAACTGGGAATATTGGACAATGGGAAATTTCTGTGTAAGAAATACTGATTTATAGATCTAAAAGCTCATGGGCAGGTAGGTCAGATTTAAAAGGAACAGCACTTCAAAATCATGGGGAACTTAACCACAAATTTCTGGAAGTGCCAGAGTTGGGCTCCTGCTGGTAAAATCTGACTATGAGAGAAATGAAAGTGTTCTACTGCAGTCACTGGCAGAACAGTGAGATGAGAAAGTTCCTGTTAAATCAGATTCAAAGTTTGTGGGAAAGGATCCTCAAATGTTCTTAGAAATCCCTGAGCAGAGAAACTGCACTTTCCTAGTTCCAGTCATGTTTTGTGAAGCAAYATGAAGCTGAAACTAAAAGTAATCCTGATGAAAGGTTTCTCTTCCAATGCCTTTGGTTCAAAAATGCCTGAAAAGTCTCTCCCACTCTTCAAAATAGAAAGGATTGTTATTTTGCTTCTTTGAACAAAAAAAAACCCAAACCAACCAACCAAGCAAACAAGAATACACCTCCAGAAGCATAAAARTCTGAAAACTAAGGTAGCATCTGGTTGGTAATATAAAATCTGAATAAACCTCAGTAGGGGCATAAGCTGGCATTTACAATGTGCCTTGGTAGGACTGAAATGTGGCTCCTGATGGTTTTGAGGGATTTGAGGAAAGCAGAAACAAACAGCACGTCCCTGCCTTGTGCTGGCAGTATTGTAAAACTACCTCATTATATAAAATGTAGGCGTTGCTCTCTATGAATCATTGTGATTTAAAATAGGATCCTGATAGACAGGCAATGAATCACTTTGGATTTTGTAATCAGCAAGGGCTGACTTCTTGGGAGAGCCCTTTGCCCCCTTTGGCAAGCAGCTGAGGGGAAGGTCTGCTCCAGCCCTGGAGGTGCCTCCCGAGGCTGAAGGAAGTCATTGATTCTAAAACATCCCCCCAAAATACCGTGTGGGACACAAGATAGCAGGGGTTTGTCAGCTGGAACAGCCCCACACAATTCAATTGATAAGAGTGGCAACGTTCTCAGGACTGTGCTTGGCTCCAAGGCTCAACACACTTTAATAATTGGCATTTATTTCTGCTGGGCAGGCTTTGTATTGCTGGCTCTGGCAAAAGTTTTACCAACTACAAGAAATTAATATCGTTCCAAAGTGCCACATTTGCCATTTGAAGTATTTTAATAGCAGGTGACCCATTCAGGAGTTCCATCTGCATGAGCTGTGACTGTGCTTTCAGGTGTCACACTTGCTGGGAAGTCAACAGAGAGGTTTCCAGCTTCAACAGAAATCCAGTGTTTGGGTCAAAATTAAGCAAAACACTCATTTTGAATATTGCATTCCTGCTAATGGCATCCAAACACCTGCCTAAAGTTAAGCACTTTTAAAAACTCAGTGTTTGGCTAAGAAAGGACTTTGTTAGCTAAGATATCTTATTAAATTACACCTCATGCAGACAGATAAATCAATGTGTGTTGTAATACACATCCGTAAGGAATTAGGGGCTCATAAAACGCCCCATTTCCTGTGTAAAACCACTGCTCCAGTGGCAAGGCTGTGCCCAGAGCTGATCAAACAAACTCCCAGCACCACACAGCCCCAGGGGCACTGCCAGCCAGGAGCCTGCTGGGCTTTCAGTGGGGAGCAGCTCTGTCTGAAGCCTTCAATATAGCACAAAAACATTTATTGAATTTATCCTGGGCTCACACAACCAAAAACATTCCCTGAGTTTCTGCTGTGCTCACACATGGTGTGTTACATGAAAATCTGCCCGTTCCTCTGTGGCTCCCAGAGCCTGTGTAGGATTTTCCAGGATTTCAGTCAGTGTGGCAGAGCACAAACCTGTGTGGGCACCACAGCTCTTCCCAGGACACTCTCCTGCCCCACTGCTTATCTGGCTGCATTAGGGCATTATCAGCATGTCCCTTAATGCAGTTTAATATATTAATGATAGACTCCATTCTTTGGAAATGCTGCTCAGCCAATAATTAACAGCTGAGGTATCAATTTAGTGTGGAATTTTAAATAGTTGTACTCCATTATGGAATTCAGAACACGATGTTTGTATTTGTTTTTGAAGTGTTAGTAACTCTAATAGCAAATGTTACGTGCACGTAATCCTCTACAACATCACAGATGCAATAAATTTGGTATTAGTCCTGAAGAAATTTTGTAATCTAATACTGAAATAACCACATCAGGTTCTCTCAATCCATGTTGTGGCAGTGGGGAATTTAGGGATGCAGAATACTGTTGGTAAGAAGCCTGGGATGTTTCCCTCCCCTCAGACTCTGTCATCCCAGTGCTTTTTAATGTTCACAAGACAGTAAACTTCAGGATAGTTTCCAGGAGATGAGCTAATAAGGCACACAACTGGAGTGGGGTGAAATACACTCATTAATATCCTAAATGCAGTTCCCTGCCATGGCAGAATACTGAATACTCCCACAGGAAGAGGAGGAGGAGGAGGAAAAAAATGCCATATGAATTTAAACTCATTCCTTGAAYTAAATCCCACTTTTGAAGCTTTTCCTGGCACTCAAACACACTGCAAATAATCCATAAAAGTGCTTCTCTCCTATCGGGATGAGTCGTTTCCATCCCATTTTCATCTTCCCAGCACTAAAAATGCAAAATGTATTTGAATACATGAGACTGGATGGAGGGCCCACATGATTTGGCTGGGTGCTGGGTTTTGGCAAAATATTTAATCTGTTGGACAATCACCAAGTTGTAAGAGTGAAAAGCATCACGTTGCAAAAGTCATTCATGAATGTAAACATGCTGAGCATTATTTCTGCATTAAATACAGAGAGCTCAGGGAAAACAGCAAATACACTTTCCTATACAGAATTATTTGGAATTTCTGGTACATGGCAGGGTAAAATAATGTTCCCTGTGCCTCTACAGCCACTGTGATGTCGAGGTAATTCAAACTCACAAAATCCTGAGAAAGCAGATAAAAAGTACCAAAGAGGGCTGAACATTCACCACTCTCCTCTTTTAGCTGCCCCCAAATTCATCATCTCACACACAAACCACAAATCACACTCTGCAGTTTTGCCCATAGACTCTGGGATATTTGATAACTGGCTTAGTTTATTTTTAATTTATTGGGGATCCTCAGATTTTGTGGGGAATGCAGTAATTTACACAGTTATTGAAGGGTATTTTCATTAGGGGCTGAAATTCTTCAAGCAGACCTTCCTAAGCTTGGAGGGGAGCCAGAGGTGACACCCCAACCTTATTCTGGGAAGAGAAACACCAGGAAAGTAAAAGGGACCCCCAAAATTGATTATCTCCAGCRGCAGGCCTTCTACCCTACACTGAGCACCCAACTAAATCATGGAGCCATGAAGACACATGAACTTTTGTACACCCATCATCTGTTGCACAAATGGATCTCTTTCATCTCAGAAAAAAAAAAATAAAATTAACCTTCTCAACTGTATGAACTGCAAAGCATCCAACCTGCTCAGCCACTTTTCAGCACCACAGCAATCCCCTGTCACCTGACTCCTGTACTTTTGACCCTCCAAAAACTTCCCAGCTGAAACATGTTGACATGTTTTCACAAGTGATCCAAGAATGATTGCTCTCAATAGTGCTGGATGCTTATCACAGCTGTAGATCAATGTTCTTTGCCTCTCCATCTTTCTAAATATTAATTTTTCCGGGGAGCTCCTGAACTCTCCTGAAGTCAAGGTGACTCCAGGCTGGGAGTGTGGGCTCAGGGCACAGGTGGGTGTTGTAACTGCAATTGCAACACTCTGAGGAGCATTTCATGAACAGCAGGAAATTAATGTGGAGTTCTGCTCTCAATTGAAGTTACCTCCAGCAGTTCCACTTGTGAGTCTTCTGCTGCACTACAAGGGAATCTGCCCCATTCTTCCTTTTTTGGGGGTCAGTATAAAATACAGCGTTTAAGGGACATTGGGCTCAGTGCTTTATTCCAGAAGAAAAAGAGGTGGGAAATCTCTGAAGGAAATGAAGCATTGAGAGTTGTTTTTAGAAGTATTAATTTTAAAGCCAGTGTTTGACTCCATAATAGCAAACCGGGAGAAAGAATCCACTACAAAAACTGGGAATTGAGTTAGCACCAACATACCTCCTTTTGTGCTATTGCATTTCTAACTTTCAGCAAAAAACAGAGGAATTTCAGTAGGATTTTTCTGTTTTACACACTTCAGAAAAGCTGTTTGCAAACTGATACTTAAAACTGTAGTAACTACTGAGCAGAGGGAAAAATACCCCAAAGATCCTCAGATCCAGCACCCAGGASCTGAGTTACTGTGAAATAATGATACCAGAAAGCCCCAGAAGAGAACTGCTTTGTCTTGAGTTCTGAACTCAATAAAATGGGTTAATATTGTAATTTTATGGGCCAACAGCATCCCTTACAGACTCCAAATAGTCCTGGATGCCACTTTATGCATTGGGCAAATCAAATTATTTCCTGTGATGTGATTTTCCTTCCTGCCATCTGAAACTGTTAAACTCAACACCCTCTGCCACTCMAACAGAAAATGCCACAATCCATGGCTCAGACAGGGAATTATCAGCTCAGCTTTAGGTGATAATTAAAGAAGGGGACTTGAATCCTGCCACCCATCCCTCACAGTTTTCTGAGAAAATCCCCCCCAACRCAGCACAGAATTGATGGAAATATTGAATTCTTTTCCAAATGTACTTTTCAAGGAAAAAAAACCCCAAGAGACCATTCTCTTCAGAACACAGAAGTAACTTACTGCAAGCGCAATGGGGAAGTGCTGTCTGAACCTGAACTAAAAGATGAATATTCCCCCTGCAGCCCTTTTATAACAATAAAAAAGACAAAATATTTGTGGGGAAAGAACACGATTTCATCTTTTATTTAATGTCAAAATCATTAATGCACTTCAAAAAGAAAAATATAACGTGCATAATGATGATTCTACAAAGTCCTGACTTTGTAACAGTTTCAAAAACCTACTGTATTTTCTAATAAGGTATCTGGCATGGTTTGGATTTTAGAATGTGTCTGAAAATGAAAAGGAGGATATTTCTTTGAACTTATTTTCTGTAGGGTTATTCTTTCCCTGTGTTATTAATATCCTAAGAACATGTCTGATATGATTTCTTCCTACTTTTGTCACCCTGTCTATTTTAAAGTAAATTTTTTTCCAGCACCCCCATGGAAGTTGCCTTGCTTTGTCCATGAAGGAACAAACATTTTCACCTGGCAAGGTGTGGAAAATGACTCCACCCTTGTGAGGTGCCTGCCACTCCTGTAAGTGTCCCTCTTCCCCAAGGCAGGGGCTCTCTACATTCAGATTTGTTTAAAAATGCATTTAAATGTGAGTTTAAATATYTGTGTCTGCCAATAATAAACAGAATTCCGTGCCTTTTGCTGCTGTTCTTTGCCCCTGCAATAAGCCAAACATTTAAAAATCTGTGTGTGATGTTATTCTTAATATGGGTGATCTTCAAGCCCCAGTGTCAGCCTGTGGCTGGGGACACTCACAGGGCCACTGTCACTGCCCAGCCTCTCTGTTCCAGGAAGATGGAAACTGGACCTGCTGTTTTTGACAAGAACTGTTCAAGAGTTAAAATGACATCATTTGAGGACACAAATGGAAAGCAGAGGATCCAGGGCTAAGAACAGTTCAGGACAAGGCTATTTATGTCTAATTTCACAATTCTGCTATTTTTAACAGCTCACCCTAACTGGTCATTTTTGGAGATTTGTTTGCAGCTGGAAAGGATCTACCAATGCTTGACTGAGTCAATAAAGGCCCTGCACTTTGTATGTGGCACAGAAGTGTTGTGGAGTGTCAGGGAACCTCAGTGTGCCCCAGCCACCTCTGCTCTGGAACCCTGAACATCAGATGACAACTGYCCACAGAGATCCCAGCTCATGGAGTCTCACCTCCCTGCATGAAAAATCTGAACTGCCATCCTGTCTTTGACAGCACTGGCTGCTCTCACTTGAGCAGAAAAGTGTATAATCAAGTTCTAACCATGTTTCAAAAAGATTAATAATTATAGGGTTATGCAACATTAACAATAGTGGTACCAGCAAAGCAGCTGTGTTAAATTTTAACAGCATTAAAAAGAGGGGAAGAAAGAGATTGAGAAAATTTCAGTTCCCTTCTCTGTCATGTGTTCTTGTCATCGTCTTGGGTTTTGCTATATTTAAATTGCTGTAGGAATTTCTTCTGCAAGGAATCTGAGAGGGCAGTGAACAGCAAATCCTTCAGTTTCATGTCGTGATAAATATAAGGATGCACCACGATTCAAGCCAAAAATTAGAGCTAAACTCTATGATTGATAACACTGATAGCCAATTTCTTGCCTTTTTTTATCCTACTGAAAAGTACATTAATTTCACTTCCTAAGAAGTGCTATTTTGAATAATTATGTGTAACTATACTTCTTTAATCTAAATAGATGTGCCATTCTCACACACAAACCACAAATCACACACTGCAGTTTTGCCCACAGACTCTGGGATATTTGATAACTGGACTGGTTTAATTTTGAAATCAGCAATTTCTCTTCAATTGGGCCAGAATACCAACAGTTAACTTTGCAATAAATGATTGCTGCCATACTCCCATTTTCCTTTTTAAGGAGATTCCTTTTCTGGGCAAGCAAGTTTGGTGTGAGGAACTAAAAGTCACTGCAGTGACTGTTTGTAACCCCTTGGGCAGGCGTGTCAACAGCTCACCATGAGGCTCTGATGGGGACTGAGGGTCAGCTCCTGGCACTTCTGACTGTTCTCAGTTTTCTGGAGCTGCCAAACAAATCTCAATAGTTACAAATTTCTGTGTGCTGATGGTTGAGCTCTTTAAAGATCCAGCTGTGTTTMAAAAGAAGCATATTAAAGAAATGATATTAAAGTACTATTGAGAAAATCCCCAAAAAAGCAAATTGTGAAGGGACAGCTGGATTCCATCCAGTGAGGTGGAGGGTAACAGAGCACTGAGTATCAGGGCAAGACACTCCTGATGCAGAACTCCCCCTGGAACCTCTGGGATCACCTCCAATCCACGAGATCAGGAGGGGTCTCCAGCGGCTGAGTGCTGCCCACACCCTTCCCTTCCTGTCCTTTGCTAACAAAGGTGAGAACATCTGCTTTAAACCTTATCCCTACACTCTGTACAAACTGAGGAATTGTTTTGGTGGCTCTTCAGCAGCAATGATGTGCTTGGTGTGGAGGGATGTGGCCAGGATGGAAATCAATAGAGCAATGATCTAATTCCATTCCACCCACCCAAACTGGCAGTTTGAGAGTTCAGAGCCTGGTGCTGATCTCTCACTTCACTTTCTGCTATCAATRCAGCATCACAAATGAGGCTAAATCAGAATATTTGTAAAGCAGACTGGTTTTCACAGTGTTAATTTAACCTCACCTTCCCAACACAAGGGGAACCTCTGGGGTGTGGTGTGCAGAACTAATACAATCAGAAATTGGTSTGATTCTGATTTCTGCACCATTTCTGGTGCAATCTGGTCCTGGACTTGGTTCATTCCAGAACTATGGATTATTTTTTACAGCTTTCTCTATGTACCACTGTGTACTATGACTCTCCATGGCCACTGAGTCAGACAAGATGATTTGGAGACAAATACTGGCTCCTTTGAACCTGGCTGTAAAATTTCCACGAGTTCACAGAATTTACCTTTTGCAGGACAGCAATGGCAGCATCTATTCTGAACAGGAGTGCTGGGCCTCCTGGTCAATACCTGACCATAACAAGCCAAAACCTCCACCAACACAGAATTCAGACCACCAGGAACCACACAGAACCTCTTCCTTCCCCAGGCAATCCCAGGGAATCGCTGCTCTGTAACCTGAGACTGGCAGGAAAGTGCAAACTATTGATCCTGCCATCACAATCACACATGGAGTGAGCAATAAAAAACTCCCTCCCGAGATTTCCATCTCAATGAAAGCAGAGAAAGTTGCCAATTCCACTGTGTTTGTCAGCTCCCCTGGATTATCAATGGGCCACGTGCTGTGAATCACAGAGCTCAGCCGGATCTTGGATCTTGCCAGTTGTGTCTTGCTTTTACTGTTTGTGCTGGGATGTTAAAACCACTATTGTAAGCGGTTCAAAAATACATGCTGGAAAATTGTTAATGCCCTAGTCATACAATGTCATCTCGAAGCTCCCTGGGAATTTAGATTTGCACAGCTTATTAGGATATGACCTTTCCCTTGATTTTTTATTTTAGGATCAAGTTAAGATGAAATTTCCCCAGTGGGAGTTGCTGTGTTTCCTTCACAGATAAGGAAAAGAGCAATGGCAGCTCTGCATAGAGACAAATTCATACATTTCTGCAGCATGGACAGCCCTGTGGGCTTGACAGACATCCAGTGCATTCCTGGAGGCTGAGAGGGAATTAACCAAAAAAACCCCAGAATATTAACAAAGGTATTTCCCTGAATCATTCCCCTCTTTTTTTTTTTTTAATTTTTTTTTCAGTGTCATCTGAGAGTAAACTGTGAGGAGTTTTAAGACTTGTGGGCTTTCATTCAGAGCACCAGGGCAGCCCTGGCATTCTGGAATACATTCCTATTTCTTTGTGCAATATCTACCTCTACAGCACTGCCTTTTCCTCTTCACAATATAGATTCTGTCTCAGAAATTCACACACTTCCCTGGGATTTCATGAACCTCAAAGCACGAAACTGTGAAATTTATTCTCAAAATTATGGGCTTATTACTAGCTACCAATCACAGTGGCTAAATACTTAATATATATTTATATGTAATAAAAATGTTTAATAATTTAAGACAGGGGTATTCCAACACTTCCTAGTCTTTTTGCCTCTATGTCAATGAAGCCAACAACGAGATTTAGTTAAATAACTCGAGGTTGAATGATGTTGCTTATATTTTCAAGTTTTCAAATGCTCAAGATGGTAAAACCAACAACTGTTAATAAGTTCTTATTTAGGAGAGAATAATTTTCTCTCTAAAAGTAAAGCCCATTGGTCAATTAAGAGATGACCAAAAAGAATTACATATTTTGCTTTTTGGGTGTTCAGGGTGAAAGCTTTGTGCACTGAACCTTTGCTGGGCAAACACCGTTCTTTGTCAGCTATACAGATGCCAAAGGAGAAAAGGAAGTGATGATGAAGTAAAGTGAATTACTTTTTGTAGAACTGGCTGGCTTAATGGTTTGGGGTGGGTAGTGTGCATAAAACTGAGATGGCCCAGTGAAAAGGGAGGGTTTGGAGGTCAATGACAACAAAACCCTACCAAGATTCAAAGGGCCTTAAATCAGCGCCGCCGCCTTTACGAGGTTCCGTGTCTGCRGCTCTCCAGGAGCGATGCCCAGCCCTGGAACTCTCAGAACAGCTCCTCTGCACTTCCCTGGCCCAGCTGTGAGCAGGGGGATATCCCCACGAGTTCAGTTTGCATTTCCAGCAGCAGCCCTTCCTCCTTGCCTGGCTGAGGAGAGTTCCGGGCTCGCTGCTCCCACAGCAGGTAGCGGACAGCCTTCCCACGGTGTCAGGCTCTAGGCAGGCCTTAATCTGCAGTTGACCCCAGCCTAATCTGTCTCTCCTGGGCAAGTCCAAAGTCATTCTCTGCATCAGCAGGCCAGGACCTCTCTGACACTCGTGTGTCCAACAAGAGCGCAAACAAAGGCGCCGATAGCGCCCGGTGCCTCTGATGTCAGCCAGGCTGAASCCTCCTGCCAACACATCCAGCACAGCTCCAGAGAAATAACAACACAGCAGGAAAAATGGCCAGCTGRACACTCCATGCTCACAGGAAGGAGTCTAATGGATAACATCTCTTCTGACCCGGCAGTGTTTGCAGAGTGATTCAGCAGACACCCAGGATCTTTTTTACGGTGGTGACACAGAGCCAGTGCAGATGCAGTGTGTAAGTACTAAAAGTTTATTTACAGAGGGCAGGACTGAACATTTCATGTGAACACATTCAGGCCATGATAAAGAGCTTTGTCTCCCATTAGTAATTTAAAGGATTGTGATTTGCTACTCCCAACACACCTATAATTGAATTCCTCAGTCATAAAATCACTGGTGCCAAACAAGTCCCGATATCTTTTATCAAGCCTCTTTTTTTCTTGTCATTTGTTAACATATTTCTTATGGAGCTTTTCTTCTTTTTATAGATACATTTGCTTTAGTTATAAATTAACCCTGGAATTTACTCTCCCAGAGGCCACAAACTGCTTTTKTATTCTCTTGGAAAAGTTTCAGGCTCTATGAATTGATGATTTGAAACAATTTTTGAATAACAGCTCGTGGTTCAGATACAGAGGAAGGAAATTCAAAAGATTGACAGAGTAGTTGAGACTGAAGTGGAAATGTTTAGATGCCTTTCTGGGCCTTCTGCTMTGCAAGCCATGATTGATTTACCAAAAGGGAAATGTTTCCCTGTGGGATTTCTGGTGCTTCCAGTTCCCTGTAGTAAAATACTCAGATCCATTCTGAAATGAGGAACTTCTTAAGTGGCTCCAGGAGCTGGCCAGCACATCCCAAAGGTATGCGGAATGCTTCGAATTTTGGAGCACATTCTAAAACACCAATGTTTGTTTAACAGATTGATTCATATAAAGCCCATTAAAAAATAATTTTTCAGTTGATAATGCCATTGTAAAGAAAAAAAGCTCATAATATTCACTGTTTCCTGTCATGTCTTTGCAGGGCTCTTTCTCTTCATCCCAAGGGCTTTGGAAACTCTTGGCTTTTTTCAGCCAGAACTGATTAAAAATGTGGAGGAGTTTGAACACAAAGGGCTGAAATAGTTGTTGGTGTCACCACTGAAAGAGCAACGATTTGAGCTCAACTTGTAAAAAAAMCCCAAAAACAAATAATCCAAATGAAGAATTCCAAAAAGATTTATCCATAGGAAACTAAAGGAATTGGTTCTACTGCTCAAGGAACTATTTGGATAAGGGCAAAGTGATACTTTTTAACAGCCACAATAATTCCCACATTATTTCCTTTATTTCTCCTTCTGTGTTACTCTTGGTCTTATTACAAACCATTGAAGTTGGAAAATTTTGGTTTGATATTAACCCATCAGATATCCATTGTTATGGTTTAATTCCCATGTCAGCTCAGGTAAATATGAAAATTTTGATTTGATATTAACACACCAGATGTCTATTTTTATAGTTTAATTCCCATTTTAACCAAGGCAGAGAGAATTTGAAAAATGTGCCTTAAAGGTTCAGAAAACAGGARAAGATCTTCCAGAACTCTGCATTTCTGGTTTACTCTTCCCATTTAGAATATGGTTGTGCTGCTGCCTCACCACAGGTAACGAGGGGATGACTTCAGAGCATCCCAGAGTGGTTTGGGTTGGAAGGGACCTCAAAACCCATCCACAAAACCATCCCACAGCAGCCAYGGGCAGAGACACCTTCCACTGTCCCAGGTGGATCCAATTCCTGTCCAGCCTGGCCTTGGGCACTTCCAGGGAGTGCCCACAGCTTCCCTGGGCACCCTGTGCCAGGGCCTCCCCACTCTCCTCATTCTGAATTTCCCTCTGATATCCAACCTAAATCCACCTTCTTTCAGTTTAGCCACTTTGAGGTGGGTTAAAAGTGACAAGTTTTGTTTTTAAAAATGCCTTTGAAAATTACTGTTTAATTAAGGATGACAAAAGGGCTTGAGGAGCACGGGGRTATTTTTCCTACATAAATAAATGCTTTCCACTTATATACTTCCCACATTCAAAAGTAAACAGAGTTTCCTCCTCTTCATGCTGTTTCTGAGGTTGCCAGTCAATTACTTGAAGTTCAAATATTAAAATTTTCATCTGAAATTGTGCTTTGAGTCTCTGGATTGCCTGGTTTTTATCACGAAGCCAATGTCTCATTCTTTTGAAAAATCTTACAACTCATTCTGTGTTTCCTCTGGAATGCTTCACCTGTTTAGTTCCCTATAAAAGGTTCTTGGCGTTTCTTTTTTAAATCTCAACAAAACATGATCATTTCAGCTCCTTTAACTGAGTCRGTGACCACAGAACTGAAAGAATTTAACACTTGAAGTATTTATTAACTTTTATGGCACAAATAAAATTTAAAGTGGTGCCAACACTGTCAAATATTTTAGGTCCCAAATTTTCAGGTGTTAAAATACACGTTCATCTTTGAGATTTTACACTTCTATGTAAAATGCTTTCTGTTGAATTGCCAGCAAATTAAAATTCCATGGTTTATTTGTTGACACAATTTGGGGTAAATCAGTGAGCGTGGCTTGGCCCTGCTGCCCTCTGCAATCCCACTGAAAGCAGGAGATGGGGAGCAGGGCTCAGGCTGCCCTGAAGGACCAGAACCATGAGTTAGAGCCAGGTCTAACCCCTTCTCTCACACCTTGTGTACACAGCTCAGAACTCTGTTTGCCCTCTGCGCTCTCACTCGAGCCAGGAGGAATTTTCAGAGCAAACAGTTTGTAATATATCCTTTCCAGGTGAGTTACAATGTTGTCTCTTGCTCTTGGAACAGACAGTAGGACAATAAAAAACTCAAATTATTTTTCAGAGTGTTGACTATGTCATGTACAAGTATTGTACCAACAGCTGCTCAGGACAGATGGATAAATGGAGAAAGAGCTTTGCCATCACGCCACAAGCTCCTGGAACTTGTTTCACCAGGGGAGAGAAAAAAATTTGGAGTAATTTAAAAGAWTTTGGGCTTTACTTCTTTAATTTATTTACATGGCAGCCAAATGAACTGACAACACAGACTAAAATGACCTAAGGAGATTTTTCTTTTAGTGAAATTCCAACCTCTACTTTACCAAAAACACAATTTCTGTCTTGTGTGCCACAAGCTTTCTTAGAAAGATCTCCTCATTACAAATCACTCATCTTTTAGAGCTAAAACTGTGTGAGTGGAACATCCAGCACAGATCATCTTGCTCTGAGGGCAGGAAGAACCTTTAAAAGAAATGACAACAAATCTGAAAGGCATGTGATTGTGTTTCAGCTGATTCTATTTCAGCTCTCCCAACACACTGAAGGGCACCAGGRCTCCCACTGCCATCATCCAACTGGGGGGCAATTTGTCAATGGCCTCTTGCTCATGGCCCATGGCCCCTGCTGGCTCCTGAATGATTTCAGGGAAGTGCTTGAATGGCTCTTAATTAGGTGAGCTAAAACTGGAGCGGGGACAATTCTAAGAATTCATCCACTGAACCTTCCACTTCCTGCACCTGTGCCCAAATTCCAGCACTCTCTGATTTGCTGGCAGGGTCCAAGCCTTTGTGTTCAATGAGACTGGGGAATATCCATTGCTTTGGGGGTTTGTTTGGTTTTCCTCTCATCTACACAGTTATTTAATTGTCAACCAGCTTTGCTTCCTACCTGTGGTCCCAGTTTCTGCTGGGAGTGCCTGTGGTGGCTTCTCACAGCTCTGGAGGTGCTCAGCACCAGTGTCAATGAGACAAGACTCCTAAATCTCACCAGAGATGCTTTTCTCCTGCACACCCTTTTACTAACCCCTGATAAAGGCACTCCTTTCCCCAGATCTGAAGTTCATTTTAGTGAAATATCTGTGCAGAAATCCCTGTAGAGATGGAAAACTCTAAAATACGAGTTCTGTTCTCAATAATGATCCAATTCCTGTAAGTGCCATCCAACAGAGGCATTTGCCCATCCATCTTTGAGTCTCATAAAAACACAGGAAATATTTTGCTGCTTCAAGGCTCCAATATAAAAATGGCAATATTTCAGCAAAGTGGAAAGCAGTTATAAGTATCCATATTTCTAATTATTCATATTTATTAATATTAATCTTGTCTCCTACTCTGAGAGTAGTGAACAATACACTGGCACCTCAAGATCACCCCCAGCTTTTAGGATMATCCACATTCTCCATGGATAAAGAGGACAACTCCCTCTCCATCAGATTTGCTGCTCAGCACCAAAGGAAATGAGGGAACCAGTTCTGAAGAATGGCTTTTAGAAGATGCAGGGAGGAAAATCCTCTGGGCTCTGTCAGAAACTCTTCCCACTGCCACACTCCTCCCCACAGCATATTTCCCAGTTTTTTCTCTGTTTTAATTTCAGGAATAATTTCTCAGAGGATGTTTCCTTCCAGGAGCTGTACAACAGTTTAAATGGAAGTAGACAACAGTGCTCTTTAATATTTAGCCTACATTGTCTTTATTCCATTCATTTCATTTCCATATTCATAGCTAAATGAGTGTTCTGTCACTCTGGCTGTTTGGAACTCCAGAGAATTCCTTTCTTCCCCAGAGTAAGTGCCAGGTATAATTACTACATTCATTAGCCCTTCCTGGAGTAATTGTAGGAAAGTGGCATCAACTTCTTCTCCCTCCTTGCCTTTTCCTGCTTTCCTTCCAGGACAATGAAAGGTTCTCTCTCCTTTCTCTTCCTTTATTCACCCCAACCTTTTCCTCCCTTCAAAACTTTGGGGAGGAAAGGGAGAGATGGTCCCACTGTTTTCACATCACAATTTGCTGTGGTTTTGGGTTTTTTTAAACTCAWATCCACTCCCTCTGCCTTTCAGTGGAGATCCCCAGCCCAGCTCTTCCCCCAGTGCCAACAAAAGAGCCGCCCTCATGTGTAAGGGTCAAACTGGAGCAGAAATTCAGAATTGCCACATGCTTTCTGACATTGTGCTGTGCCTTCCTGTTCCTGGAGAGGGGAGGGGACAGGAATCTGCTGCCCAGCCTGCGTCACAGGACGTAGGCACCCTCCAGCACAGCAAAGTCAGTGTGTGGAGGAGTTATTGTTATTCTAAACTTCCCTCAGCAATACTCACTGCCTGCTCTGCTGTCCCCAGTGACAGGAAAGCTGTCACTTGTTGTTAGCAGATCAGACAGTTCCTGTTCTCAGAGGAGCCATAAGTAAGGCTAGATTTCAAAAACAGAGCAAACTTGGGCAGAAAAAGAACAATGAGCAGGGATGCCAAAATCCAGTGAAAGACCACGTTATGGCATTGTCAGCATATCTGAAACCAAGAAAAGCTGAAAATCTCATAAGAGACCAGAGAGAAGAATTCAAAATCACGAGGGTTCCAACAATAAACTTGAAGCTTTGAGAAAGAAATTCAAACATCTGTATTTTTTTAAAGAATTCCCCTGTTTTTTAATAGTTTCATTGGCAAAAAAAGGGCTAAATAAATAAAGAAATCCAGCAGGCATAGCTAATCTGCCCTCTGCCTTCCTCTGAAATTTCCTTTAATTAATTAATTAATTTCCTTTCCTGATATTCAGTGTGGACAGCTTCTTCCCATTTTCCCAACTCCCTGCTCTGCTGGGCCTCCAAAGTCCCRCACTGGCCTTAGATCCCTGCCCTAATCCACCACTGCAATTAATCTAATCACCCTGCACACCAGTAGCCTCTATTAAGATTAAAGATAATCTTGCTATTTCACAAGATGAAAAAAGCCAGAGCCAATCTTGACATTGCACATTGCTCCACCTATTCTGCATAAATKCTATTTTATGAATATTAGAAAAGAGGAGGGCACTGGAAAGACTGTTATCCTTTCAAAGCAGAACTGAGGAAATGCACAGCAGCTTTCTGGGTTTTTGTCTGATCTCTCACCTACCCGAAATTGGCACCAAAAAAAAGGATGGAAAGGAGTGCACATGACTTCCACATCCTCAGTGTTACATCATGAAGGATGAAACAGCAGATTATGTACAGCTCACAGTGCTGCTGTGCTGTGTGCAACTCTTCCCTTGCATAAAAAATGCCCTTCTCAACACAACTGTGACTCATGAAAAAACTGACAGATACCAATGAAAACAGTGATAGGCTCATTTCATAATGGGACCTGTCACTGTGGACTCTGACATTCCCCTGCTGAGTGGTTTTTTTTTTTTTATTAATACAAATTAAGCATGAAGATCTTTAACATTCTATTTTTGGATTATGATTTTCATTGCCAAAGTTTTTTCAAGAAGACGTCTACAAGAAAATATCTTTGCTGTAGGGGAAGTGGGCTCTTGATGCTGAAGGGTTTCCCAGTACTTCAAGCACTGTCAAGAACTCCTGCCCACGCCAGCTGTGCTGTAATCACTGTTTCTTAATAAATCAGCAAGCCTGATCTAAGAAAATAATTCCTCAAATGTCATTACCTGTGTCAGAATGCAGCTTGCATAACCTGATGTGTTACCCTGTCTGAAAACCTGCAGCAGTGCAAGGATTTCAGGTGGGGGTTTCATCCAAGGGCTTGGACTCCTGCAAAAAGCCCGGCCCTAAAGCAGATTTTGGGRTCACAGGAAATGTCCTGGTAAAGCTGGACACAGGAGGGTCAGGGAACAAAACCTGGGCAGTATCCAGGAGCCCTCCTGAGCTTCCTGCTCATCATGGCCTGATGCTCTCCCCTGTGTCACAAAAACAATTCACCTGTGTGGGACAACYGACAAGCTCACAGCACAAACCATGCTCCAAAAGCTGGCAAAGCAGGGCTGGAGTTTGCTTCCATAACTTGTATTCTTACAATTGTTATTAATAATTAACAATAATAATAATATTTATAACAACTACAATAATAATCCAAAGAAGCAAGGTAGGAACTACTAATTAAGCTTCTGTCAGCTTTTTAAAAATTATTTTGCATTGCCTTACTCATGAAAAATACATTGCAACCACTGGTAAAAAAACCTGAGCCTTTCAATGGACTTCTTGAATATTTGCTTTTTTCCCCATTTTAAATCCAAGACCTGACACTTTYCTAGCACCAGTTTGGAAATTTGCTCTGTAGTCAAAGGGACAACTCCTGTTTAGATGAGGTCCTTACTAAAGAATCCACTCCAGGCCAATCCAGCAGTTCTGGCAGTAGCTGAAATGTAAATGTAAAAACACCCAAACCAAAAGCAGGAAAAGAAACCTTTCAAATGGTGCTTATTTCATTCAGAGAACTGATTTAATGTGAAAGCCTTTTGTTTTAAATAAGGCCTGAAGTTTCATCTTGTTTGCCATCTCAAACCATCTTCAGCAACAGCTGGGAATTCTGAAAGTGAAAGCACATTTGCAGAACTTTTGTTTCCACATTCTCTAATCCTGTTCTAGGCAAAACTCAGAGAGTCTGCACCCCTGTATGAGTACCCTCAAATATGCACCCATTTGTAAAACTCAATTTATATTGCMAACCCTATGGGATATTTAAAAGAAATAAAACCCTTGCCTGTTTTTCGTAGTGTTTGTAATAATTTCAAACCTCCAATACGTTACCATGCCTTGATGTACAAACAAGCTTAAGTGCAAATGTTGGCATCTGGGAGTGACAGAAGGGGAGAAAAACAGTGAAACCCTTGCAGAAYGTTGGTGACTCCATGAAATAAATCCATCCCCTATTTAACTGTAGGGGGATTGCATCATTTAGTCAGCGCAAGAACTTTGTTTTAGACACAATACCTGCTGGAAAGCAACTAAACATTGTAATTTTTTCCTCATCCTGAAGGGAATGAGACCCTCTGCTGTGGCCTCTTCAAAATTTCTCCCCGAATATGGTCCTGAATAAGTTGAGAGATAAACTCTGAGTAAATAAAGCCACCTTTTGCCCTCATGTACTTCTGTACTTGCTTATCTATAGATTTCTCTGGGTGTAACTGAAAATAAAATTTGGGTTTCTTGTTTTTTTTATATTCGTAGGTAGGATTAAAAATCAATTTAGCAAAGTACCACATAATAACATGCTTCCATGAAGCTTAAAAGCTGAGATTCAGCATAAAATACTGTAGCTGAAATACCACTGTAGGGAACAGCAACTCCAAGGAAAACACATCTGAGATGAAGGGATAAACTCTCAGTTTTATTTACTGTAGACATAAAAAGTCAGGACCTAAACCTATCATGAGGAAATATGTACATTATGAAAGGCAGTAAATAGAAGTGGCTGCATTTTTCCACAAGCCCCCACATTAGATAGCACCACAAAGCACCAGGTCCAGGTAGTAAAACCTGTTTTTCTGACCACCCCTACTAGAAGATCTTGGTGTGAGTGTTACAGCCTGTAATTAACATTTTTCTTTCCATAGTGCCCTTTTTTTGGTGGAACAATCGGAGTCTTTTGGTAGCCTGACATCTCTCTCACAGCACCATGGCTGAGCACTTAGTTCCCAGCAATATTCCAATATTCCCCTGGCACAGGGAGTGAAAATGTTCATCACTCTCTTTGTATACAGATGGCAACCTTAGTTCAAAGCTCTCAAACTTCAAAATTGCTGCTCCACAGCCACAAATAGTAACAGCAGTTACACAACCTCTCTGTTCAATAAATCTAAACAAACACACAAGTACTATGGACTTCTCATGCAATGTTATAACATAAAAACCCCACTTTATGAAATGTGGTGTAATCACGCATTGTGTAAAAAGTTTAAGACGAGATCATCACTCTGGGCAGGCCAGCTTTGTGCAAATATGAAATTCTCTGCAAAGCCAGCTCTGAAACTCGGCGGAAAAACACCCGCTGCAATAAGAACCCTTCCACTGCTCTGCCTGGCCCTATAAATATTCCATACAGCTGAAGGTGCTCGCATGCAAATCACAAATTTAGAGCTTCACACACACAGGTGAGCTAGAGGGATTGGTGCTGGAGGTCTGGAAAGAATTCCAGGATTCTGGCAGAAGGGAATCTAAAATATGTCACAACGCGGTCTGTGATAACGAGGAAAGACATCACTCCCCATGGAGCTCATTAAATTCCAACAGCCCGTAAAGCAGCACCAAGCAGACTATTTTATAATGGCATAATAATAGCTGTTAGAAGACCAAAAGTAGAATTCATGCCTAATTTGAAGCCTAGAATAAACTGACACCAACTGCAACGTCTGCACCAAAATGTTGGCGTTTCGTTTGGAGTTGGAATAGGTTAAGAAATCGATCACACACAAGGCAGATAAATGTRCTCCTCCTGTTACACTGGCATTTCTTACAAGTTTACAAGAAAAATATGTAGGACTTTAGCTGTAATACATACTCATGGTTATTTAATTTCAGGCATTCAGTCTCACAGAGCAAGCAGCAATTCCTTTAGAGCCAGACCCGCAATTTTGAGCATTCGAAACCCACAGCCACGCAGGAATTCAGCTGTAATTGCATGGAAGCAAACTGTACAGAGGAGTAAACTTTTATCACTGCAAACCTGATCCTACTGAAACAGCACATCCACCACTGACCTCAAGGAAGCTGGGATTTTATTTTTTTTCTAAGATTCTATGCATCTCCCACTAAACCAAGAAGTTTCTCTGCTAGCGCGGAGCGTTCCGTGAATTTTCTGTTGGGACATTACCTAACATTTATTACCCAGCATTATCAGAARTGACACAGAGCCTTTCAGCACTGCTGAGATCAGTAGGAAGCCATTGCTAGCACAGGGTTAATCCCTTTCCCACACACACACATGCCCTGTAAGCATGTCCAGAAGCACACACCACGGGCACCCCAGCAGCCACGCGGTGCTGGACGAACACCCCCAGAGCTGCGGCAGCTCTGTGTTTTGTAAACTGCTAATTATCAACCAGCAGAGTAGACTTTGGGATTCAGAGACTTGAATCCATAGACTTTGTCCTGAATGTGCAGCCTGCATGGCATGGAGGAGATTGCTTAGTCATGAGGGAAGGGGGTGGCTTATGCAAGTCCACAGAGCATCTCCTGCTAGTCCCTTCCAGAAATTCCCAACCCGGCTTTGGAGGTGCTTCCTTGCCCTCCCCTGTCCAAGGGGGAGAGTTTTCCTATTTCAGGGAAAGTTTGAGAAACTGCCACCTAAAGAGAAGAGGATACTGCATAGGAGTTGAGGAGTTTTTTGCTGCAAATTTGGGGTTTTACCACACAAATCCCTAACTTTTTCTGCCATAATGATGATTAGAACCTATTACCACTGTCAGCATCATTTACTCTTGTAAGCATGAATGGACACACTGAAATTTCAAATTTCATTTTCTGCCTCAATCTCCCTCCTACACTGTTTCTCCATTGCAAATGGGGAACTCTTTGCATTCTCATATCCCAGATCACCCAGTATTGAGGACAGGGGCAATTACTTCATTTGAGTAAGAAGATGGCCCCAATCTTGACTAGGCTGCTCGGTACTACTGCAACACAGGTAATTAAAAATATCTATATAGTTCATGTATCATGAATTTTAATTGTAGAATGATGTCATTGTTTAGTTCAATTCTATAGAGTGGTTTATGAGAGGGCAAACAGGCCAAATAATATAATGGAAGGTGTGGGTGGAGTGGGAGAAAAATGTGAACATCATCAAATTGACTTCAGTTCTGCGAAAGTTTCCAGATAGGAAGACTGAAGAATAGGCCTTGCTTTATTTTCTTTTCCCCCCCCTCTAAATTTAAAGAGCAAAACTCTAGGACAGATTTATTATAATCTGCCCTGCAGTGTGAGAAGAGCTGACAACTTTGTAGCGGGAGGAAGAGGAGAGTCCACGTTGCAGAGCTGATGCTGAAGTAGAAACTTAATGTTTCCTACGGTTGCCACATTTATTTTCTCCTTCCTATTTCCTTATACCTGCAAGACCTGGGAGTATCCCAAGCCCACTCACCACAGGGCTGAGTACCAGGGTGATCATTTGCTTAGCCCCAGCATTCTCTACATTGTCCCTGGAACCTGAAAGCTGCACCACTCGAAATAGGTGGACAACCCTGCATTTAAAACAAAGCACAAGTGAAAAAAACTCCCTGCGCTCTTCCCTCTGTGGAAAATAAAAAGTGGAGGGGGGAAGAGACCAAAGAAATATTAAAGGTTTATCATTTAATGTGGGAATCAATTTATGTTTCATATTCCTGAGAATCCGAAGACAAATCTTACGGCTCTTTCATTTTTCATTCTGCCTTGGAAAAGCCTCCACAGAAAAAAGACAGGGGCAAGGAGGAGATTTTTTTTCCCCAAGTACTCTGTAAATGAAGTCCTTCTAATTGACCCGTTAATGGGAACCCCCAAGTTCTGTTTGTGGCATGAGGAATAGGACTTGATTACAGCAATTTTCTCTTCCTTTGGATAATTTCTATCTCTTTTTCTTGTCAGTTCACAAAAACCGAACTGGCACACAAAGAACATTTGGCATAAAGTACCTGAGAAACAGATCCTGCTGCTAAAAAACTACACACCATTATGGAAATACAGAGTGGAATAATTAGCACTTATCATCTAGTATCATGCTGGATTTAATAAACCTATTAGTGATTAAAAAAATGAAGCCAGTAGCAATAACTAATGAAAATTGTATCCATGACTTTRAAGAACCTAGCATGGAGAATTTGCAATTGTGGGATGATTCTTCTTGAGTACCTGCACTGAGAAACTTTTACTGCGTGACAGAGAAGGAGATGGGAATAACCCTCGTGAGAAAGCTTGTAAAAGAAACCCAGACTCTGAATATCAAACATGGACCATTCGTGATTCACTGTTAGGCTACTGAAAAGGGCTAGGAAAGATATTTAACTCCACTCTGAGCATATTACAAATAAAAAAATACCTGAAGAGAGCCTCACCAATCAAGGTGAAAAAAAGGTAATTTTTATTCATTATTTAGTCCAGCTCTGTACAAGACAGAGTTTTGATTCTACTTTTAAATTTATCTCGTTTTTATAATAAAATTGTTTTAAAAATTCATTTTATTAGCCATTCCTATAAGTAAGAATTTACAATTAAAAGTAATTGAAACAGTGGCTAAATTTATTTTTTTGACTTGGAAATAGACTTATGGTTATTTTAAAAAGCCCACAGAAGAGCCTGATTTAGAAGAAGTGTTGATAACGGGTGCCATTATCAGTCCCTTAAGGAAGGTTAAAAGGCATAGTTTTAACATTCTTCAATCAAATTCTAATATTTCAGAATTCATTACAGGAGATACACATTTATATCAGGAAAAAATATGATTTGTATAAGCCATTTTGTAATGGAAGCTTCCTGGGATGCTGATGTTAAATGTATTATCTGGGAATTTGGCACTGAGGAATTTCTAAGGGACGCAGACCCTCCTAAGGCTGTTTAGGAGTACAGAATCTCTGAACTACTCCTGAGTGAGATATTTTACAAAACTGATCCCTAAGAAGTTCAAGTTCAAAAGCTGTCTGTGTAAAAATACCTTTATATTATATTTCTGATTGGTTATCATTCAAAGTCAGTGCCAACTATTTTTTTCAGCTCTCTCTCCCCCTGACAAGCCCATGCTTATATTGTGCCACATGCCTTAACACACTGCTAGGAGTGATTTCTTGTAATCTCATAATTAAATCTCTGAGCAATTTTTGCAGCAATTTTTTTTTTTTGTGACAGCCAAAGTGAATAATGATGTCAAACACATCACTTGATGCACCAAATTTTGATATTACTGAGAGCACACCACGTGAAACTYCTTTCTGAAGGAGAGCACTCAGTATCATGCCACAGTCGCTTGGTGTACACTGGGAATTTTTGGTTAACTAGTAACAAATTATAGTAACCTTTTAAAAGGTAAATTACTTATTAAATGATGGACTAATTGCTACCAGAAAATAGATATTTCAAGATGGAAYATTATAATCGCGTTCTACAGCAAAAGATGGGGCAGCAAGTCCCAAATACAAACCCAACCCCTGGTTATTTCAGGGAGAATTATAACTGGTCCATCTGATTTAAAGGAACCTAAACTCCACAGGACATCCAGAAATTGATAATGCCCTCAATGTAATCGCAATGAATGCCAGCCTTACATCACTGATATTAATGCACGCATCCCTGTTAAGTCAGCATAGCATTGTCGTGTGTACACAGGGCCACAAAGTTACAACACCACAGGAACTTGCACTCTCTAGCTGCAGAATACCCTGGGGAGAAATGACACCAGGAAGATTACAAAACGCTCCTGCGAACCTGAGGCATGCCATCAAGACACAATATATTTCAACATAGCATCTCAGTTGTTGCAGGCTGTGAGAGGCTCCCCGACTTTCTGCGATTGGGAAATTGTGGGGAAAAAAAAAAAAAAAAAAAAAAAAGAGCTGTTCATTCATTACGAGAGCAGCCAGGTGAGCCCAGCGCTGCCCTGGCGCTGCTCTCCCCACGGGCGGCAGGAACGGACGGCGCGCAGCGGATCCACCCATCCCTCCGCGCTGCCCATCCCTCCGCGCTGCCCATCCCTCCGCGCTCCCCATCACCTCCGCCCGCCGCATCCCCCGGAGCCCCGAGCATCCTCGGCTGCCGGGCGCGGTGCAGCACCATGGACACAGCGCCCGGGCTGCCCCGGCCGGAGCGCGGGGAGCGCACCGGGAGCGCACCGGGAGCGCACCGGGAGCGCACCGGGAGCGCATCAGGAGCGCACCGGGAGCGCACCGGGAGCGCACCGGGAGCGCGCCCGGGCCGCTCCGCGCACCGCATCCCGCCCGCGGCCGCGCTGCCCCGGGGCCGCGCCGAGCGCTCCGCTCTCCGCGGGGCCGCCGTCCCGTCCCGCCCGGCGCTGCGAGCATCCCCGGGGCCCGGGGCTCCGCGCCCTGCCCGCCCCGAGCCCCGCAGCCCCGGCAGCCCCGGCAGCCCTGCCCGCACCCCTCAGCCCCGCGCTGCCCCCTCACCTCGGGGACGGTCCCCGCAGCCCGCACTGACCTGGCGCTGTCAGTTCTCCGCGGGAGAAGCTGTTCCCTTCCAGCGGGATAAACTCCCCCGCTCGGCCCGGCCTCCCGGGCTGGGCCCGCCTCCGCCCGGCACCGCCTCCCGAGCGGGGCCGGGCCGGGCTCGGCACGGGGCTGGACACCGGGACAGGGACGGGGATGGGACCGGGATGGGACCGGGACAGGGATGGGAACAGGGACAGGGATGGGAACAGGGACAGGGATGGGGACAGGGACAGGGATGGGACAGGGATGGGGATGCGGATGGAGATGCAGACGGGCAGCGGGGGCCGCCACGGGGATAGCGAAGAAGAGCGGGACGGGAGAGGCAGCGGGGCAGCGAGCAGGACGAGCAGAGTGAGGAGGACGAGCAGGACGAGGAGGAGGAGGAGCCGCGGCTCCTTCCTCCCCGGGCCCGCAGCCCGGCCGTGCCCGCCGTCACCGCCGGTACCTGAGGGCAGAGCGCCGGCCCCGCGGCGCTGCTGGAATTTGATCTCTGCTCCCTGTAATCTCCCGTAACTGAAAATTCACTTTTTCCGCCTGCCGGCTGCTTTCTCTTTTGCCTTGCCATTCTCCAGCCAGCTCCGCTCTGCGCTGGGTGCTTTGGCTGGGTCACCTCCCGTCAGGCTGTGTCCTGCCGTGACAGGAGGAAAGGCTTTTCTGAAAAGGTTCTTAGCAGTAACAGAGGTAAAGCAAATTCTTTTTCACCTTTTTTTTTCCCCCCCCCCCCTTTTTTTTCCCGCTTGAGATTCTCTCCGGGCGCTCTCCCCCCGCTCGCAGGAATGCGGAGCCGAGCGCTATGGGCTGTGCTCGGTACCTCTCCAGAGGCAGCAAGCCCCGACAAGCCTGTCACCTCCTCTATCGCAGCCTCTGAGGCTTTGAAAAATAAAGTCAGATGTGGAAAAAAAGGCTTAAGATCAACAGGCTTTAGAGAGCCGAACTGGAACTGGAGGTGCCCCGGGACACAACAGTTTATCTTGAAAAACTCCTGATCCCTTGGACATCGCTGCGAGGTTGAGAGGATCCCAAACCTGCCTCATTATGGTTCTTAGTCATCAAGCGTTTTGAAAGAGAGCCCACATTTGCTTTATTATTTGTATACTGAAGGCAATTTATAGATTAGGGTTGAACACGTCAAAATACCTGGACTACCTACAGATACTAACTTTGCCTCCAGCCTTTTGTTTATGAGAACAATCTCTCTGTCTGCAGAGGCTTGAAGCCTGGTGTTAATTTTTATGAGAATTATCTGTCTATTTGTATAGGCTTGAGGTGTTACCTCTGCCTTGACAGATCAAGGAGTTGTTTGGTTTTTTTTTTTCCAATTCCTGCTTTTTCCCTTTCATCTGAATTTTTTTTTCGCCTTGGAAATGTGGAAATTTATTTTTTAAAGTGGTTATTTTTTATTGTTTGGGTTGGGTATTTTAAAACTCATTTTAACATACTGCAGTAATAACCTATTCCAGTAATTCCCTGGCTCAGAATTAGGAGCCAGGTCCTTAAAACAAGTAAAACAAATCCTCAGAATTACCATGGATGAACAAAGAGGCAAATGTGGCTAAAACAATCTTAACAAGAAGAGGTTTTAAATACCTCAGTTATTAATATTTCTACCACTTTACAGCAGCAGCTGAGGGTTTCAGTGGAAAGTTAAAAGGAGAAGGATCTGAGCTGGAGACTCACAGAGCTCTGGTTTAGCCCTGGTGAGAACAGAGCTGCTGCTCTCTGTGAGCTGCTGGAGAATTCCCCTTCTAGTCTGAGTGTCTGAAAACAGAGGATCCCTCCCCAAAATCGAGGTTTTAACGTGCAAACTTTCCCAAACTCCACGCAACTGGAAGCATTCCAAACACTGGCAGGTATTGATGTCACCCAGTTGTGACTCTGCAGTCCTGCTTGGAGCCCAGGCTTTTCATAAAGGCAGAAATRCAGAGCACAGTTTGGATTTTAATTAAATGGCACGGGTGAGACAGATACATCTCAGTCAGCCCCGAGAAATCAGCCAAACACAGCTTGCACAGAAATATTACAAACACAGCATCAGTCTATTTCTGTTCTAACCTTTATTTTCTTTAGCAAGTTCACCTYCTGAACAGAATTTATAAGAAAAACCAGAATGATAACTTATGTAAAAATTACTTTGGTTCTGTAAAAATGCATTTTAGCAGATTAAAACAGGAAAGGAGTAGATTGCTTAGTCTGACTTCCTCCTTRACACAGACTTTCAGGTAGGATTTGATATCTCATTAAATGTTTCTTTTACACAGCTAATCTTAATTTGAAGAATCAAGAGATGAAGAACCCATACATTTTCTCTGGTAATTCATAGTATGCCTGATTTATGATTTGAATTAATCTTTTTTTTTTGTTTGTTTGTTTTGGTTTTTTTTGTTTTTTCTTAACAGAGAGGGTTTTTTTTTTTTTTTCAGAGAAAGCCAATAATTTCTGTATTGGTAAGGAGATAAAATAAGCTACAAATGTATTATCTATGCTGTAATCAAGTTGCTTTATGCAGTAATGAAATGGTCATAATAAAGACATTTATCAGTTTCTCGTAGGTTTTTGTTTGCATTGTTTGACTGGGCAGTTTTTGATGATCCAGACTTTCTCCCCTGCTTATCTGGGAGAATTCCTCAGTTTGGCTGGGACGTCTCAGAGTTATGAAACAAGAATGAAAGTCAGGCTCAGGCCTTCCTGAACCATGGGCAGCTCTTCCCTGAGTTCAAAGAGAAGCAGAAAAGACTCTCTCAGCATCAGTTCTGGTTTTAAAATTAGAAGATAATTTGCCTTCACACAAGATCAATTATCCTCTGTTTTTCCTATTGGGTATAAAACCATTAGTTAATTCTTTTCATGTGAAAGAATTGCATTTTATATTAACTTTAATCAGTCCATTTTGAAGTCTTTTTGAAGCATTTATTGCATCTGAAAAAATATTATTTCTGCTTGCAGTTGTTACTGACTGACTGCACATTACGTGTTTCAATTATTCAGAAAATTTGAAGTAGATTAAATTGAATCWTGTGGCAAAAATAGTTCTCACTGAGATGAGAAACTGAAATGGGCACTTTGTGGGATCTCCAGATGGATCAGGGTGTCAGCAATGACAAAATAACCTGCCTGGAGCAGTTCCATTTCCCTTTTCCATCTTGATGAAGGAATTTCTGTGCAACAATTCCTAAGGAATTCCAGGTAGGCGTTTATGGTTAGAAAAATGAATTTATTAGAGATGATTTTGTGATTTTTATAATTGGCTTGAAAAGAGTGGCAACCTTACAAGGATTTCTACCCCTTCCCATCTSTGCACAGACACAGACTCCATCTTTTACTGACACTTTGTGTTTCCCCTGAGTTCGTGCTCTCAGTCTCAAGTTTAGAATCCCCACTCCTCAGCGTGTCCCATCCCGGTGCTGTGGGATGCAGTGAAGGAGTAGCCAAACTTTTAACATCTAGAGGGCAATCTCCTACTCAGAGTGCAGCCAGGAATCTGACAGCCTGAGCAGCAAGCTCTGATTGTGCAAATTGCATTGCTTTAAAGGAATGGAGTTCCAATAAGTTAAAAATGTCCTGTATTGCTGCCTTTTTTCAAAGTTACCCCATGTTCTTTCTCTTGGGTAATGTAATATTTCAATTCATCTATCTGGTGTCCTTTTATTGATAAAAAGCATATCTTGTTTGCCTCAGCATATCTCATTCTGTCTTTATTGGCAGTTTTTGGTCTGGGAAGGCATGTTTTTGAGAAGTAAGTCATAATATCACCCCACACTCCTATCTGCAGCTTGCACACTCTTTACTTGAAGGGAATYCAATGTTTCAGCTGCTATCAGTGGCATTTTACACAGATATGGGGCAAAACCTGGGGTACAAACTGCATTCCTTTCAGTGCTGGGGAGGGCTGTGCCTGGCTGAGYTTCTCCTCAGATGCAGCAGGAGGGACAGAACCAGGCAGGGTGCAGATTCTTCACAGATAACTGAACTGCAGAGCGGGTCAAAACAAGAACCCCTTCAAAACGAGCCTCCTTTGCCTCAACTTCGAGGCTTGGATAAAAAGAGAGCAAAATCCAAACTCTGCCTGCTCCAAACTCACTAAAGCCAAGATCCCACCAGCCTGCCTACCTCGAATTGTAATGGTTTTTTTCCTGTCCTCCAATCTCCCCCCCAACTCTTCAGTTCTCTGATTTCATCTTGAAAGGAATAACTTCCTCTCTGGGTCTGCCTGGCTCTTCTGCAGTTGGAGATGATATTCCTGTTCCTGTCCCACTCTGATTAAATGGGCCCAAATTGCACATCAGACACTTAGCAGGCAAAAGAAAATCTAGGAATAAGGAGCTCAAGCACATACTGATCTCTGTCAGATGTGKTAATCCATCCCAAATTTAGTTCTGAAGGAATCCTTTTAAAGCAACCAAAAGGTCATTTTGAGCCTTATTTAAAACCAGTTTATCTGAATTTCTTGGGTGATTGAGCTGAGCCAGATTGATGAATGTAACTTAASCCCAGAAAGGCAGATTTCTACAATTCCACATGCTCAGACATCTGAAAGGAGCTGATGCAACCAGGGCTGAGGGTTGTGCTAATCTGGGATGGGAAGGAGGTGGCTGGGCTGTGGTTAAAGCATGGGACTGAGCTGCTGAGAGGTCTCACTTCTATTCCTGCTTGTGTCACTGACTTCCTGTGGCTCTCTGGAGTCACCCAGCTCTGTCTCCTGCACTCAGACATAAAATTGAAATAATATTGTATTGCTGAAGCACTGGGAGGAAAGTCATTGCTGTCTGTACAATGCTTTTATGCTCATAAAAGAAGTTTGTGTCAGCAGATCACAACCATATTCCTAAAGCAACTCCTTTGGGATAATTTGCTGTCTTACACAGCGAGTCAATGACTCCAGTAGAGACTAAAACCTCAAAAGTACAAATTTGAACTCAAAATATCTGGAGAACTTTGCTTCCAGGTTCCAATCWAACATTTGTTCATGAAGAGGGTTGTGTTTTCCTTGTAAGAGTGTGACAAAGGTACTGATTCTCTCATAATTGTAAAAATAATTAATTACCCCCCATTGTTTCTTTTGGGGAACTGCTCATTTTACTCATAGATAAAATAGCAATAATATTACATTGCTAAAGCATTGCAGGACATGTCATTGCTGTCTATACAATTGTTTTATGCTCATAATTTGTCTAGAATTGTATCAGCAGATCACAGCTCTATTCCTGAAGTTATATRAGTATATATATTTATAAAGCTCTATTCCCAGAGTAACTCCTCTGGGATAATTTGCTGTCTCACACAGCAAATCAAYGACTCCAGTAAAGACTAAAACCTCAAAAGTGCAGACTTTAACTCAAAACATCTAAAGAACTTTGCCTCTAGATTCCAATTAAACATTTGTTCATGAAGGGGATTGTGTTTTCCTTGTGAGAGTATGAGAAAGGTACTCACTCCCTCATAATTGTGAAAGAATAATTAATCCCCCCCCTCCCATTGTTTCTGTTGGAGGACTGCTTGAGGATCTCTTGGTACTTCCATTTCCTATAACCTTTGTCCTGCTTTATAGTTTTTATACATTGTTGTGATGGAGTTCATTTGAAGCACTATTTTTAAAATCCCTGCTTTTTACATATTTTCCCCAAATCTCCAGGGTGCTCAGATGGACGTAGGAAATGCTGATGATGCTGGAGAACAACAATTCACACTGCAGCTCCCAAATCCCAGGGAAAGCCATGGAATGGGCAGCATCTCCTCGTCCTAAGGAGCAGTTCCCAGCATTCCTGACATGGATCTCACATTCCCATCACCACAGCTTTTAKTTCTACTGCAAAGAGGTTTTAAACCAAGGAAATTTTATTATAATAATGTCTCTTATATATAATATAAAATATTATATGAGTATCAATAAAATATCAATAAAAATGTCTCTTTCAAATGTCTGAATTACATTTATTCATATTTATTTACTAAAATATTCCAAAATAATTACATTTATTCATATTTATTTACTTAAATGCTTAAACACATTTTAAACATTTTGGAATTATTTAGGGTGGGTATAGGTAAAAAAAGACTGAAAGAAAATTAGATGACACTCAGATTATCTTACAGATTTAATTATATTTGCTGAAATGCCTTCATTTCTTTACAGAGAATGTGCTGCTTGGCTTTTGATAAAAGACCAAAGATTGAATAAGGCAGTTTCTTGATTGTCTTTGTAACGAATATATATTTTTACAGCACTAAAGATCCTAAAATGATGTCATGTTAGTCATGGTAGTTCTGAAAGCATCACCAGGAGTGGCACAACAATAAAATGGGAGCGTCATTTCTCACATCTCCCAAGTTGTGCTGCAGAGGCTCCTTCATGCACAGATGTTGTGACCTAACAAAAAGCACCCCAATCTCTGCCCTCTGCCCAGGCAGGGCTGTGAGATCCAGACAGAACCCCCTGAGCAATGACCCCAGTGTTTGTCCTGTTGGGGCATCCTCTTTCCCAGGGGGGTTTGTGTAAATGCACACAGATGCTCAATCCAGAGGCCTCAGATGAGATTTTTTAAAGTGTAATAAATATTTCCTTACTCCCTGATTAAACCTTCACCATAAAAACTGTGCAGGGAGTTCTGCTGGGCAGAGAAGCAGGAACTTTAATCCTTACTTGAATTATGCTTTGCAGAAGTGCAAGAAAACAAAATATGGCCAGGCAAAGCAGCTTGGAATAGGTGTTACATTAAAGGCATCACGTTCCAGCCATGCAAATTGTTCTCTGGGTTTGTCTGCTCCCCTTCTGAACTGACTCAAATAAGTCATTATTTTCATTTAAGATCTGAAGGCTCCTAAAAAAATAAAGTTAATAAGTGGTTGTTAGTCTGTGCTGAGCATTGGAGGATGCCAGGTAACTTGAGCAGTGAATCAGGGGCTATTTTGGGAGAAAAATATTGCAATAATTTTCAGGAAATAACCTTTTTGTTCCAAAACAGCTGTCATTGAACACTATTATATCTACAACAATTAAAATTATCTTTGGTAACTTTTAGTAGTTGGCACTGCTCCATTATTGTTCAGTTAAATATTTTTCAAGTGYTTTAGGACTTCTGCCCACTGTGTGCCTGAAACCCTTCATCATCACTGGAGAAGCTCCTGGCTTTGTCATGTTGTGCTCTCTCAGGATATTCCACAATTTCTGAGGAGGTTTTGGCCATTCTATAGCAGCAGACTCAACCTTCTGCTGACTCAACCTGAGCTCTATAGAATTTTGCCTTTTCATGTCAAGGGTTGAGTGCCAAAAAAATAATTTAAAAATGACAAAAGAAGTGTTAGCTAACATATAAAGTGAATTAGGAAGCATGTGCAAACATCCTGGTGAATTTAAATAGCTGGTTGGATCAGAAMTGGAGGAAAAATAACACTGGGTCAGGAACAACACACAAAGCAGCCAGAAACCTGCTATTTCTAATTCAGGATAAAAATACTCCCTGCTAAAAATTTCTTTGTTACAAGATGCAATTGATTRAATGAAGGCAGGTTTAGAGCATGGGGTAGTGGTGGTTGATGGCTTTGATATGTTTCAAACCCCAACTACAAATATTTCCACATTGCTGGGAGTTTTTATTCCTTCAGATTGTAACTAGCTGATAATGCACAGAACATTTCTTTGTGTTTTTCAGAATGAAATCTGATTTATTTTTATTGTAATAGCACTTGTGATTGCTCTCTGTGGCTCTGAGTCCTCGGCATTAGCAGAGGAGAGCTGAAAAAGCTCTTCACAAAGTCTTTTATGCACATGTAAAGTATGGTAATTTTTTATTACCAGCTCATTTGCATACAATGGAATGTTTACTTTTATTTGCATAAGTGAATATAGGAGCATCCCTTCAATGGGACGTGCAGCAGATGTCACCAAACTCACTTTTTCTGCAGAACTTTGTCCTCTGTGAGCTTCTCTGACAGCATTTCCTTACCCTGTGGCTGTGTGAGCAGAACAAGGCAGCTCTGGGGCTTTGCAGAGGACTTGGGGCTGATTTCTGGGATTTGAGTTTGATATAAAGCAGTAAATAATAAAATGTAGCAGTTCAGTGCACCATGGAGGAGAACCCACTGTGGTTTCAGTGAACTGAAGTAAATTTAATAGAAACTGCCCTATTTTATTTGAAACTGTTGGAGATTTGGGCTTGGCCATTGTTCTGCTCTTTGCTCCAGCAGCTGAACCTGAAGCCAAACCTGGGCAAGCAAAGTGCAGAAAYGGGGGTAGAGTGGTGGGACAGAAAATCCAACCCAGTTGGGAAATTCTCATGGTATATTAGAATTTATTTTGCCTTTGATGTACTCAGATATGCTTAGTAACAAACTATACACTTATAAAAACTTCTTGTATTGTGTGGAGTTTGGCCCTTCACTGAATTGTTTTTCTCTGATGAGACTTTATGGGTAATTCAACTTCTATCATAAATCACTGAAAAGCAATTTTTTAAAGGATAAAATACAGACAATAAAGTGCATCAAGATTATCTTATCATAACCCCTCTCCTCAGAGTGTGACAGTTCCAATTTGGCCACATTGAAGTCACTTTTTGGGAAACAGCTGGTTTTCCATAATTTGGTTTTTTTCAAGAGTAATTTCCACCTGCTTCCAGTGAGCACAGAGTGAGCAAAACATCCCTTTCATTGTGAGTGGGAAAAATGTAAAAACAAGTTTTTCCTTGCAGACAGAGCAGAGAATTTCAGCTCACTGGGGGCAGCTCTTCCTTTCACTCCTACAAACAGATGGGTACTACTGAGGGGAGAGGGAAGCTGCCACAGGCAAGATTTGGGGGAGAAAATGGCTTTTTGTAGCCTGGGATTGGGCAGCTTTGCTCTTCAAGGCCRTTTTTGCAGGTAGGATAAAACAACAAGAATTCACAGTGGTTTCTCATGGGGTGAGAGCACAACAATGAATGGCCAAGGAGTGCAAAGCAGGATTGCAGATTTAATAYTCCATGCAGAAATGCAGAGCAGGAGTGCTGCAGGATTTTCACTTCCAGCAAGATTAGGAGAACAAAMCAAAGTAACAAAATTGTCTTGGTCTGTAGAGATACATGCAGAAAATCACCAGAAATTGGGAAAAGAGGTATTGGTTTTAAGAATTTAGCCTGTTCCTCAGAAGTGAGTTATTAAACCTGCTCATCTTAGCTCAGAAGAAAGAAACAACTCGGGGTAATTCTCTCACCTATGGCAGCAGCCTCCTCCCATTCTCTATTTTCTGCCTCCAGTTTCCTGTTTACTCATCACACAGCTCCATGCTGATTTTATCTGGAGTTTTATTCATAAATGTACCCTTTTTAATTTTTTTTGTTGGAAATCTCAGCTTCATTGATATTTTTTCCTCAGCTTTTTTATTTTATAATATTCCTGTTTTTTGGCTTGTGTGATGTGATCTCTCATGGTCTGATCCAGCTCAGGTTTTTAACTGCTCTCAAACTTTACTTTAAAATAATGTTTGTATTTTTGAGAAACAGTTCTTATAAAAATACCTTGTTATTTTTTTTTTCAAACAGACAGCAGTATCACTTATTTCCCAGAGACATTTATTTGGTTCTCTAATACTCTGAAACCACTTAAATTGAGAAAACAAATAAATTCTGATTTCTAGTAGCCCRGTGAGAGTAGAAATGTGCTCTGAGATCTGTGGGTATGGCAGCAAATCCTCTTGTTAAATTCACCTCTTTCCATATTTTAGAAATTATTATCAGAATATTTTGTATGTGYRTTTCTCCAATATCAAGTTATTTCTAAGACTGTACTTGACAATTCCCTCACACGTCCAAACCCCATTTTATAGGTATTTCTTCTGGGGTGTTGTTGGCTTCCAGCTACACTTTTCCTTCGCACTTTCCCACTGCTCTGCTTCTCCAGGAGCCAATTATGTGTTCCCCTTGAGCAGAAATAACAAGCACGGGGCTGGAGCTGGAGCTCTTCTGAATGACCATTTAAATAAATTATAAAACCTCCCCAGCACTCAYTTCAAATTCAAATGTGTGACTCAGAGAGCTGCCCTGGACCTAAGCCAGGCTTAAAATCCCTTTTAAGTGAGACAGGRCTACAACTGTTTTAGGATCTTTGCTTTGCCCAGCCCTCACCTTTCCTCYGTTGGGTTTCAGCTGCAGGAACATCAGCAGCCCTCAACATTTAAAAAAAACTTGTTTTTACTCTTTGTTTCTCTGGGAAAGGCACAAGTGGGGATTACAGACCAACACAAACCAGGTAGAAGAAACATTCCCTTAATCTAGAAATTGATGCTTATTATGCAGGGCACAAGAACAGCAACAAAAATCCCAAACACCAAATCAAAACCAAAGCAGCAGCCAGAAGAATGATCAAAAAGTCCTTCCAAAGCCTTTGGATTCATTTGCATAATGAGAACATCAGGAAAAGCCAAAATTAATTGAAGAAGGGTTGACTTCAGATCTCTTAAATTTGAAGTCTTGGTAAAACCTGGATTTCTGAGCCCCAGAGACACCCCTGGGAAGTGCTGCAGCTTCTCTGAGCTGAGAGAAATGACTCTTCTTCAGTTCTGGGGCTTTATTCCCTGCCTCAATGCTGCATCCTGTGACATCTGCCCCAAAATTCCATGGCTCCTGCTGAGCACCTGGCCAGTCTAACAGTGGGAAATGGAATTCTCCTATCAAAGGAATAATTCCCCTGAAAAATGAGGGCAGCTGAAGATTTGGTTATCACCTTCTGCCCAGCCACGTTTCAGAAAGGSCAGGCTGCAGGTGGGGAGAGCTGTGCTTTGGAGAGGAATTTTCCAAATCATATTTCTATTTTTATTTTATACAGACACCTGAGACCATTCCCATCAGGCCTTTTGCAGAAGAGTTTCCTCAGTTATTTAATATCCAGTTTGTTTTTTAATTTATTTTTTATTTTGTTGTTGTTGTTGTTGTTGTTGATCTTCTGGTGCTAAAATTTAAATAAGTCTTCTTTGAGCTTTCCAAAATGAACTGCACTTCAGCCATGGGTGGTGTTACCCCTCCTGTGATTAGAAAAGCTGGAATTAGTGAGAAATGTTGAAGGGAAGCACAGCCCTGAATTACCCATTCCACGCTCCCTGGGGTGAATGGCTCCCATTGGTGCTTTATGGGCAGAAATGTTAAACATTAAAAATCTGCTCAATTGTGTACAAGATCCTGAGAGCAGATAAATGACCCTGTAATAACTCCAACTCCTAAAGCAGATGTTAATWAGGCTGGGGGTAATTTAAAGCATTGCCATGGTGAAAGTTTCTAGAATGTTTTCTGCTCAAAGCAGAATTTTGGGAAATTCCTTTTGCCAAGTGGCTCCTGTTATTCCTGGAATATAAGGGAATAAAGACATTTCCATAAATTATTGGGTTTTMTTGTTGTTTTAGCTCCTGAAGCCAGCGAGGTGATTTGACCTTTTTATGGATTTCCCTAAAGGACAGAGCTGAAGGATAAAGCTGGATTTTGAATGCTACAAAAGCTTTCTGTCAGCAAAGTTCTCTATTTTCTGCCAGTTTGTAAAGTATCCTTGTAGTGTCAGTACTTGTGCCACCTTGCCACACGTGCTGACACGTGTCTGCTGTCACTGCCATGGAACAATTCCTATTCCTGTGGTGATCTGTGTGTCAAGGACTGCAGGAATCAAGGCTTCAGTTCAGGTCTGACAGAAAGATGAGCAGAATTTCTCATAACCATGGGCAGGTTTCAGGGGGTTCTTTGCTCCATCTCTGTTTTGGTGAGTGATCTGAGCCCATCACAGCAAACAAACATTCCTGAACTGAAAAGAACAAATAAAAATGTTGTTTTCTGCAGCTTTGGTTTCCCAGCTCTGAAAAGCCCTTTCAGGCTCCTGTGCAGCTGAAGTTGCCTGGATGAAATGTGGTGTGCAGACAAATATCCATTTCTGCTAAAACCCAACCCACTTTTGTCCAGAAAAATAATGCCTGCAGGAATGGGGGCTGTGAAACTGCTTTTCCTTGGCCCTCCAAGCACATGATTCCTTCCTGAGGGTGAGGAAGGTGAGTGACAAACTCCTGAGGTGACAGAAGCAGCTCCCAGGAAAGTTTGGAGTTCTGGAGATGCTCTGCACACMCTTGTTTGGCTCAAGGGTTAATTTATGTCTGGAAATGACCCTGCACCTTTCCTCCTCCTGGGCATCTGCCCCCTGACTCTTCTCTTCTCTGTCCTCCCTGATAACTGTGCCAAGGGTTCCTGCTTGCCTCCTTGGCTGGGGGCTCCTGATGGAGAGTCAGAACTGAGCA
Source organism: Alauda arvensis (assembly GCA_902810485.1). Classification (NCBI taxonomy): domain Eukaryota; kingdom Metazoa; phylum Chordata; class Aves; order Passeriformes; family Alaudidae; genus Alauda; species Alauda arvensis. The sequence goes on along the minus strand of CADDXX010000510.1, from coordinate 260,845 downwards.
GAGGCCCTGGCATCTTTCTGCACAGAACCTCTGCATGGTCAGAGAGCTTTTGGTGGAGGCAGGGCTCTGGTTTGTGCCAGGATGGCCTCACAGACACAGCCAGCAGCTTCTTTAGCTTCGGTTTCAACACCACCAAAGAATCCAATTAACAGTGATAGGAGAAGTGATGAAGTGCTGGTAAAAACAGGTGATGTTTTCTGAATTAATTAGCAATTCAAATGGGCTCCTACATTGGGAAGGCCACGGGAGCAGTGTTGGTACAACCTAAGGGGAATTTACAGTGTGTGGGAAGCTGGGCTGCAAGAAAGTGAAAGCAATTTACAGCTCTGTAATGASCTGCAGACACCAGGGACTGGGACTGACCCCCAGAAGGGAAAGGTCAATTGATTGGGATCAAACCAGATCAAACCTTGGCTGTTTTTAACACCACCAGTATCTTTCTTTATGTGCCTGAAYGTTGAAGATTGGTAGCACCAAGCAATTGTTTGCCTTCATCTGGAGTTGCTTACATCCATTCTTTCTCTAATTTAGTAAATTAATAAAATCCATGTAACCTTTCCCTAAACATTAAATTTATCATTACATTTCCTTYATTCCTTCCTGAATCTACAAGAACATCACTATCTCCATAGGAAACTTAACACAGAACACTTCACTCCATAGCTGCCCATACAGTAYTTTATTTATGTTATGTTTTATAATATTTATTATTTTAATGTATTTATTATAAAATATTCTGTTTTTTTCAGAATAGAAATTTCTATTTAAAATATAAATTTCWATTTTTTTCAGTATGCAATATGACTTCTGCATTCCAGCCTAATTCTGTGGAACTCTGTGTTTAATCCCAGCTTCCTGAGGCTCAGACCCACCGCTTTCTGCTCTTTATCTGGTTTTCCATAAATGTGAACCATTTGGCCTGTCTGACATCCCACCCTCTGCCAAACAGCAGAGAAACTCATTGGAATTCTCTGAGCATTTCAGCCTCAGCCCCTGGGCCAAACCCTCAGTTGTCATCAGCTGCCTTGCTGTGATTGTGGGGCTCCCARCAGCTCCTGGCAATCTGCTGACACAAACGGGGCTCCTCTCTGGCACTGAGAGCCRTTCTTCCCCTGGTGGGGAGGAAGTTTTTTGTACATCCTGGTGCTGTTTTGYGCAGCCTGCAATGGCCACCTTTGTCCCCCTGGTTGGGGAATGTGCTCAAGGCAGCAGCTGGGACGAAGTGCTGTACCATCCCCACGGAATGGGGCAGCGGTCACATCCACTCTTGGCAGAGGCTCCCAGCCTTGGATCCTGTTCCTTGCATCCTGATGCTGAAAGTTCTGTTTACTGCAGCTCTCACAATAGCCTGTGAGAACGAGGACTCCCAGAACACAATAGTGAACCTCSCCAGGATTGCCAAGAGGGGAACAAAAACCCATTTCCTCCTCTGGCAGTGGTGGGATGTAGGTAAGGCTGCACAGCAGCCCTGGCCAGCAAGAGGGGCACAACAACACTCACAGCTGCCATGAGGCTTCACTTGAGAAAATGTCTTTGCTTCTTGGACAATGGGAGTCCAGAATTTCTCATTCCAGGAGATTATGTGAAGGGAAGAATGAAGGATGGAATGCAAACATTTAAGGAGAAAGGAAACTGTGGATGTCTCCATTCTCAGGTAGCCAGAAGTGCCATTTAAAGYAGAGGGTGCCCTGAGTGCCTATGGAAAGCACAAGGACATCTTGCTTATTAGGCAGAGTGTGTCTGGAMAACAGACACTCCTGAACTGAAAACAGCCAATAAAAATGTTGTTTTCTGCAACTTTGGTTCCCAAGTTATAATACYGCTTATTAAATATCAGTAACAGAAACTCCAGCATGAGGAACAGACTGGGAGAAGTTTCTGGAAGTGTGAAACAGTCAAGAGAATKAAGCAGAATGCACAGACTGCTACTCCAGGCTTCTGCTGCTTCTTCTGGTTCCCAGAATTCCTTTTCTTGCATGGGRGAAGGACACAGGGGTTGAGGTGAGGAGCAATGATGATATCCATGGTGCTTTTCCTCCTTTTCCCTGGAGAGTGGGGAAAGAATGGCACAGCTCCCACTGGGGCTGAGCCTGGACACCAACAGCTCCTTTGAGAAAAGTGATAAAGTGACAGAGACAAAAGTGCTCAAGGACTTGGTTTGTCCTGTAAGGGAGAGTGAATCAGGAAAGGGCTGGAAGGACAAAATCCAAACAAGGACACTTCATTGGGAAAGGGAAACAGAGGAGACAAACACATGAGAAAGAAACAGAAAGAGAAGACAGATGAGTAGAGGAACTCCATCTCCTGGATTCTGTCCTTAGGGTTTCCCTAGATCTGGGAATAGGATGGGTGTTGATTTTGAGTCAGTTARCAAACGAGAGCTGTGCTCTCCCAGCTCGGGCAGGAGCTGAGGGAGGCTGTTCTGCAGGCATGAGGCCTTTTCTGGGCTTTTTTTTCAATTATAGTGTTAGTTTCGTTCATCTTCAGCAGCATTTACAACAGAATTAGTCAGACTTGCACTCAGCTCAAAAGACATGTTTTTTAAATTAGGCTTCAGTCGAAGAACAAATGGATTCAAATAACAGGAAAACGTGTTCCGTGAAAATTTGAAAAGTTCTGTAAAGCCCCAAACTTAAAAATTCCAGAGGTCCAGTGACACCCCCTATACAACCTCATTTCCCCCCTCATCCCAGCTGCCCTGTGCAGGACTGCTTGAAATTGCCAGTGCCTTTGGAAGAGAAGAGGGCTTGTGCCTTGCACACCTCAGGATCCTTCCCTGACTCCATCCTCTGCGTTCACAACTCCCATTTCGGTGTCCGATTTCGGGCAGCTGGGGCCGGGGACAGCCCAGGTGAGGGGCAGGGCCAGCCCGGGGCAGGTGTGCCCTGCTGGGGCTCGGGGGGGCTGCAGGCAGCGGGGCCAGGGGCAGGATTGCTCTGGGGAAGGGGAGGGTGAGAGAASGAGCGTGGGCGGAACACGGGAACTCGCTCTGGTTGGCTGGGGCCGCGCTCCGGSTGGAAATATGCTGACTTTTGTATGTATGTGATAAATGTGTTTTAAGAATAGCAGTGATTTCTTAATCCAGTTTTGCAAGTACAAACAATTACGATGCCTTGTAAAAGAGTTGCTTGGATTCCCCAGTCCCAATGTAACAAAGATCAAACTGCTTTCAGCTCCTGCTGGTCCCTTCCACTCCTGCTGGAGGGAGGAGGGCAAGGAATGCCAGAGCTCAAAATCAAATACTTGTATCTTAAATTTTTTTATATGAATTTTTTTGGGGAAAATACTCGAAATGGATCCCACTTTTTTATTCTTTTAAGCACTGGTGGCTTTAAACACGGTCGCTGGTTTGTGTGGCAAATTCCATCCCAGTGTGTGTTGAAGTACAAAAGACAGGCTTTTGAGCCCTTCAGGACAGAGCAAACCAATTTTCCCTGAACATTTCCTGCATTAGTGATGGGATTGGCTGCATTATGCTCTTTTTAAGACGTGGGGAAGACACAAATATTTTACTGCGATATGTACGCAGCTGGAGTTGAGTTTTAGAGAGGAAAGGAAAACACAGGATGCCATTTAAGCTCYGTGTGCCCAGAAGAGCCCAAATGTGGATGTTCAGTTCAAACACCAACTGTGCACTGCTGAGGTGCTCGCAGTGTGAGCCCAGTCCCTGACGAGCAGGGCTGCAGCAGCCCTTGARAACACACAGGGAATAAATCAGCACAGAGTGAGTGTTGGCAGGAGCATTTCTGTGTGTGCAGCAGGATCCCAGGCCTGCTCTGCCACATGTGCATCCCGGGGGTGAGGGGTTCCCTTCACACCAGGCTCGGTGCTGAAGGTGTTTATCCTTTTCAAGCAGGGATTACAGAATCCACGGTCAGAACTGCAGGGGGAAAGYTGTAAAAATGGGGTTTGTTTCTTTTAGCTGGGATGCTCCAGAGCTCTGAGTTTAACTGCAGTTGTAACTTCCCTAAAGGTAGCRTGGCCAAGATCTGTTTCAGAGCCCATGGGTGGAAAAAACCCCAATCCCTGTTTCTCTTGTTCTGTTCCCTCGTTTCCCTTCYATCTCCCTGGTGTGAACAGGGGGAATTGGCACTGAGGTGCACTTGGGTCGGGGCCCCAGGAACAGCCCCAAAAATCTCCTTCCTGCAGCTGCAATAAAGAAAGTGAAATGTGCTGTGTGCCTGTGCTCAGCCAAGGAACTGAACGTGGCATTTTTAATTGGATGGGTGTATTTCTTTTTTAATTTGGAGTTCTACCTAAAGGTTTTCCCTTCACAGCAGGCTTTTAAAATAATGCAACCATTTCCAAAAGGAATTTGTTATCAAAGGTAAGACACGGTGCATGATTTGGAAATATTTTTGTAGGTCACTCAGTTATTTGTAGCCTTCTCTCACTCTGTTACTTATTATTTCCTCTTTTTGCAAACCCTTTTCATATGATTTCTTATTGTGTGCACATGGAAGTTTCCAGGCTGAGGCTGCCCAATCTGAGTCTAGCAAAAGAGGAAAAATGAGGAAATGATTAATTGTGTTTGAATTTGATCATTCTTTCAGTTTTAATAGCACTGGGGCTCTTAGCACCGAGTGAGTTTGGAACAAGCACTGACACGAGTTGGTTGCTTTGTGACACCGGGATAACCTGAGGTGTCCCTGTGGCTCTGGGCAGTGGGATTGGAGGGATGTGGG
>CADDXX010000510.1:234710-255189 GCA_902810485.1 Alauda arvensis | reverse complement strand
CGGTTCGGTTCCCGGTTCGGGCCGGGCTCTCCCCGGACCGGCCCCGGCAGCTCCGCGCGGGGCGGGCGCCAGCGCCGCCTGCTGGGCAGTGGCGGGAGCGCAGCCCCGGGAGCGGGGACAGATCCCGGCCCGAAGGGAGCGGGACCAGCGCTGCTCAGCGCCGAAACCGCTCGGGAAAYGCATTCAACCGCAGCCACTGCCGCGGGGGAACTCACAGGAAGCTTCGTTTTAAAACTAAAGGAGAACTGAAAGCTGCCTTGTCGAGATTTGCTCCCTGTACCCACAGTTCTGCTCTTCTCAAAAGCATCTATTTCACTTTCTCTGTAATATTTTACACTCTGGCTCAATAATAATAAACAGTCGGTCTAACAGATAGCACAAGTTCAAATCCAAACCCTAGGTGGAACACTCTTACAAATAATTACAAATGAATTAGTGAGCAGCCATCTCAAAATCAATAAAATTGATCTCCCCGCTGCTTGCATCACTCRGATTGTAAGAGATGTTTGCCTGACGCTGGTGGGGCTGGGTGTGGTGGCAGTTGTTGCCCTGGTGTGCTGCCCGGGAGTTCGGTGATTCATGGAAGTGCCAGGAACTTGGAGCACTGAGGGATGCGTTCCCAACAGCCCAGCCAGCAGTGGGATGGGACAAATCATTAATTCTACATGAGCAGCACCRCTTCCAGGAGCTCTGTGCATTGCAGGAGGGATAAGGCAGCAGACAAGATAATTAATATATTCTACTAATTTATCTTCTAGTTTTGATTTTTTTTTTTAATAATATTGTGATCCAGTGTTCTTACAGAAATTTTCACTGTGAGTTTTCCTTTCCAAATCCGTGGTGATTATATGAATATCAGGAAGCCAGCAGCCAAAGGAGAATRCAGAGTATCTCCAGTGAGAAGTGGAGATTGGCTGGGCAAATCCATCCTGACCAAATCTGCCTGGGGAAGGGACAGGGTGGGCCCTTTCTGCTGCAGTGAGTTTATGGCACATGTTTTCTGTACACTGTTACAAAAGCTGATGTGCTGGAGTAAGAGATAGCACAGGTCAGATGGGTTAGTGACAGATGGGTTACARATATTGTGTGCTCTGGGGGCAGGAGGCTGATGTGAGCTGCCCACTCTCGTGGGGGTCAAAAAGTAGTTCTGGACTAAGATGCACAGAACTGGCAAACATTTGCAGATAAGGCTGGAAAATATTCYTGACAGCACCTCATCCTGACTTTTCTTTCTTTTTGAATCTATTTTAGGACAATCCTCTTTCTCTCCAGGGGCAGGAGGGGCTTGCCCAGAGCAGGGCCCTGAGCTGTTCCCTTGGGTGAGGACGGCACAAAGGGACCCAGCCTGCGTGTCCCCACCTCCCCTCAGGGCTCACCTGCTGCTCTYCAGGGCTTATCCTGGGAGGGTCCCAGAGCCTCTTCATCTCTGTAGGCCAACATTTGGTGCCTGAGGTTTGTGTCTTTCCCAGCAGAACAATCCATGAGGATTTGCTGTGCTGCAGTGTCAGGGCTCCTTTCCCTGTGCAGCTGCAGAACTGCTCAGGGGCAGCTGCTCCTCAGGAGCTCCTGGCAGGACAGAGAGGAGAGGTGGCCACAAAGGAGGCTTCTGCCTTTTGGGTCCTCTTCAGAACTGAAATTCTCTCTGGATCTTGAAARTTACAGAACACAGTATTTGCATTTGGGAAATGGGGTTCCCTGCATTATGAGTGTACCTTGTGAAGTATTAAATACAGAGTAACCTACACTCCTGCTGGTTTGAAATGTGAATTCTCCCTGTGCTGGACAGCAATCCATTCAGCAACATTGTGGCCTTCTCTGGCTCCAATCCTCCTCACAGCACACACAGGATTTTTAGCCTTCATTGACATTAAAGTGCAATTGGCTCATGAATGCAATGAACTCCTTTTGGTTTGGGTTTTCTGAATAGAAAATGTTAGCCTGAGTGAGCAGCAGATTGGGTGCCAATATTTCACTCTCCTCAAAGCCCACTCTGCTCCAAGAAAGTGACCAACTGCTCCAAAACKGACATAAATTAGTTTAATTATTGCAAAACCACTTTCAACACTGTTGCAGTGAGATCAGCTAAATAAGCAGAAAATCTCTTGGCCTTTGGTGAGCGTGTGAGGAGCTCAGTGAGAACTGAGGTTCTGATCAATTGTGCTGTTAAATCACTTTGGATGCTGATTCCAAAGGGCATGGTGCTGAAAAGCACAGCTGGCACGAAGATGTTTTCTGCATTAGGTGATGGATTGTATTTTGGAGCTGCATTGTGCAAACTGGGCACAAAAGTTGCTCTTGACTTCATCATCATTTCATCACCTTTTCCAGACTTACTGATCTCAGTGCAAARGAAACAGGCAGACTTCACAATTGGTTTGGAAGTCCCTCCTAAACTTCATKAATAGAACTCAGAAAATGCAATTCCTGCTTCAGGAGAAGGAGTGGACTTGCTGGAACACTGTATAATAAGTGACAAAGATTGATTGGTTTAAATGAATGGTTTTGGTTTTTTTCCTTGTCCATGKCAGTTTTATTCCCATATGTTTGCAATCACTCAGGATTTTTCATTCCTCTTCTAAGAATGAGGCTTGCTGGAAATGTAACTTTGAGATTTTTCCACTTCTTGGAGGCCACAGTTTAAACATCCCCCAGCCCAGAGGAAATGTCTGTCACACTCTGATGACGAAATCCAAGCCTTGTGACATCTTGCTGAAGTGTGCACAGGCTGCTATTGCTGCCTGCCAGCACTCAGGGAAGTGATTGGGATGTCAGAGAGCAGGCACAGAGTGGCAAGGGGGGCTCAGTTGAATCAGGGAGGCTGCAGCTCTGAGAGCAGAGCTGCCAGCCTGGGCTGCACTCCGAGGTGAGGCACAAATGTGGGCAAAGTCCAGGCTCAGGTAGGAAGTGCCTGAGGTTTGGTCTCAGCACCTGTGCTCAATGGCAGGCCAGGAACAGGCATAAATGCTCCTGTATCTGCCATTCCTAACACAAACTGACCAATTCTGTGGGGACCAAACCCAAATACCCACAGACACTCCCTCTGCACAGGTCTTTCTAGTGAGGAAAGGAGCAGAAACATTCATTCTCCACTCCTGGCACAACCACAGTCCTGTTTCAGAAGAAATTCTGGCAACCCAGCCACAGTAACTTTAACTTGGGCTGCTTTAAAGTGATAGAGGGAAGAAGAGAAAAACCCTCAGAACTCTGCTGAATCCACCCAATGGTCAGTACAATTCATCAATATTCCATCTCTAATRGCAGTAGGAGAGGATGATTAAAAAAAAAGGTATTTTACTATTTTAGTTCAATATTTGACATAGTTACTTTTATTAATCGTGGTGCTTTGGTACAGCACCCAAAACACGGGCTCCTGACTGATGAGAATTTGATGAGGTGTTTCACTTTTCACACTTCTACAGAATGGACAAAATTCTGGTTTTTTGAGAATGCCAAAATAACAGGGAAAAAAAAAAACAAAAGGAAAAAGGGAAAAGGACAAACGAATCCCCAGAATCAGCAGGGATGTTGGGATGTTTGTGGGTTCCAAACTGGAGTCGGCTGTGCCGTGCTGCAGTGACTGCAGCAGTGAGCAGTGACTGAGCCGAGCCCTGCACACGCACGGCTGCATGGCTGCCTGGCTGCCTGGCTGCATGGCTGCATGGCTGCATGGCTGCACAGCTGCAGGGCTGCGTGGCTGTGTGGCTGCATGGCTGAATTTTATGCATTGCCGAATTTGCTGCATGGCTGCAGCAATGCATGGCTGCATGGCTGAATTTGCTGCAACACAGAATTTGCTGCATGGCTGAATGGCTGAACGGCTGCACAGCTGCGTGGCTGCACGGCTGCACGGCTGCGTGGCTGCATGGCTGAATTTTATGCATTGCCGAATTTTCTGCATGGCTGCATGGCTGCACTGCTGCATGGCTGAATTTGCTGCATGGCTGCGTGGCTGCACGGCTGCGTGGCTGCATGGCTGAACTTTATGCATTGCCGAATTTCCCGCATGGCTGCACGGCTGCACGGCTGCACGGCTGCATGGCTGCATGGCTGCATGGCTGCATGGCTGCACGGCGGCACGGCTGCATGGCTGAACTTTATGCATTGCCGAATTTCCCGCACGGCTGCACGGCTGCATGGCTGCATGGCTGCATGGCTGCATGGCTGCATGGCTGCATGGCTGCATGGCTGCATGGCTGCACGGCGGCACGGCTGCATGGCTGAACTTTATGCATTGCCGAATTTTCCGCATGACCGCACGGCTGCAGCAGAGGCAGCACTGCAGGGGCCCGCAGGGGCCGAAGCTGCAGCGCTGCTCCCCCGGCGGTCCCTGCAGCAGAAGGCAGCAGTGCAGGGGTTGCACGTCCCGGGCTGCAGGAACGCTGGCACTGCTGAGTCACGGCGGCGGAGGCAGCAGCTGATGCAAGGCTGCCTTATCAGCGGAAGATCTGATATCGCAGCCGCTCCTCCCCTGCCAGGAGCTCCCAGGAGCGCTCCCCATCCCCGCACCTCCGGAGCGWTCCCCGATCCCCATGGGCAGCAATTCTGCTGGGAAATGTGGGGAGGCTGCGGGGAATGTCGGAGTTCTGCCGTGGATCTGGGACAGAAATCCCCTCCTCAGCAGGGAAAGCTGCTCGGATGCTCGGGTGTGCCGGCAGCACAGAGCGGTCCGGGTTTTCATCGCGGCAGAAATCATTAAACTGGGTGTAAAACAGCAATTTCTCCGTTTGCAGTCGCTTCTCTGATTTTGCCCACATCGGATCGTGTCATTTAACGGAGTCATTTCTGTGTGTGACCGAGCCAATCGTGCTTGTCACCGGTGGAATGAGGACATTCCACTGCTTCATTTCCTTTGCCAGAGGAGAAACTGTGCTGAGAATGTTCAGCTTGAGCTGGTGAGAATTGTGATAAAAAYTGTTCCAATTTCTGCATTAAAAACAAACAAAAACAAACAAAACCCCCCAAAAACTAAACCAAAACAACCCCCAAAAAAAAATCCAAACAAAAACCAACCAACCAACCAAAACCCAAACTCCCCCCACAATCAAAAAAATAACAAAAAAGTCCCCACAAAACCCAAAAATCCAACAAAAATCCCCAAAAAGCTACCAAAAACCCCCTCCAAAATCCCTCAGCGCTAGCAAAATGTTAAGCTGGATTTTAAACTGGCTCTAGCATTAATATAATTAAAGTATTTTCTCACTAAATGTCTTTTCTTCCGTAAATTCTCAGTGAATGAAAAATTACATTTTCAAGAGAGCTGAGGGAAATGGGAGATCAATGYATTTATTGCTTGTTTTACTTTAGAAGCTCTCCAGTTTAAAGAACAATTGATATTCCTTCTTTCCACACCCTCCTGCCATAATTATGTAAAGAATCTGGATTATGGTTCCGACTGGATTTAACAGTTTTATAATAAGTCACAGGCATACCTTGCCTACTTGATGATATTCCTTTAAGGCTGTGCCAGTCTTTCCATTATTAAATCATGTTTGCTGTTATGTACTGGTGGCTTAAAAAAAAAATAAAATTCATTTCAAGCTTGAACTTGCCACGCATTCTCAGTTAGCCATTTGTGTGAGGGAGCACAAACCCCATCCCTGCTGGCAGCTCAGCACTCCATTTCCCAGCTTCATGGAAATTCTGGCCTTTTAAAAATGTTCATTAGTGAGGTCTTTAGTGTGTTAATTGGGGGAATAAGTGTAAAAATATGGAAGAGCTGTATTTTGTGAGTATAAAYTGTGTGCTGCCCCCATCAGAAATCTGAGCCACTCATAGAAAAACTGACTTTTGGGCTGATCTGTACGTTTTGAACAGGAAAATTCAGATACAAATGCAGGTACAGGAGCCCCAGCTACCCCCTCTCCTGCTGTGCACTTGTTGTTTATCTGAACCACAGAATCAGAGAATTGAAAACATTTGTGTGTCTTTTTGGGACACTTTGAGGTGCAGATTTTCCATGCACATCACCCATGTCCCACCCTCATCCCACAGGAACTCACAGGGACTTTGCCYCTCAGCATCACTGAGCAGTCCATAGGAATTTTTTTGGAGAAAAAAAAGCTTTGTGTTTTGTAGAACAAGGTAGAACTTGTTCATGGTGGAATTCATGTTCCAGGAGAGTTAAAAATTAAACATTTAAGTCCTTTATGTGCCACCAGGTTGAGCTGAGTGCCCTGGCTGCCCAGTTTTTTGCATGATGTGCTGAAGGTCTGAAAAAAAAGTGATTTAAAATATCTCCACCTCAAGAGGATGCAGGAAAAAGAGGAGAGCAAGGATCCCCTTCCTGGCTCTGGAAGAGGAACAAGTGTCCAGTGGCTTTAGCCATTGCCCAGGTGCTGCTGCTGGCTCCACCAACACCCAGTTCTGTGTCTTCAGTCTAAAAACTGACCTGCTCTCTCATAATTAYACATAATTATTGGGCATAATTATATTTTAATCCCCATTTGTCAGAACTGAATTCAAATTGAATTCAGCTTTTATTCAGCCAGCCTTTATTATCTGCTATTTGTAAAGAGAGCTGAGGCCAATTAAGCCCCCAGTTTGTTGGGTTTTCTTTTCATTTGAGGGGTTTGTTTGTTTGTTTATTTGTCTGTTTGGGTTAAGGCTTTTTTTTTTTTTTTTTTTTTTTTTTTTGGGGGGGGGGTTTTTTGGGGGGGTTGAGTTTTTTTTTTGTTTTGGTTTGGGGTTTTTTTGTTTGTTTGGGGTTTTTTTAACCAGTTTTAGGCTTTTGCTGCAGTCAGAGAGGGGTGGGCTGAGAAATGCACCCCAAAACCCCCTCGGTGTGGCCATTCCCTGTAGCTGAGTGCTGTGAGCACCCTCCCAGGCCAGCCAAGCTCCCAGCCCAGCTGCATCCTGTGCTCACATCTCCTGCTGTGTGGCATTGCCAAGTGCTCTCCTCTCCAAAGACTTCCTAGGCTGGGCTCTGCTATCTCCCAGATCAGGGAGACAGATTCTGATGTGGCTGGAGACTCTAGACAGTTAAATTCACACAAACCCAGCGAAGGCAGCTTGCTTTGCAGAAGTTGCTGTGGGCAAAATCTGGCTCTTTGCAGTTTGAGGGTGGGCTGTTGAACCTGAGCAAGTTTCAGCTTGTTCMGTTGTAATTTAACAATGCATTTTCCCCCCTCTCGCCGTGCTCCTCCCAAGGGATGCTCGCACCTCCTTGCTGCATGAAAGGATGCCTGTATTTAATGTACATATTAAACAAGTCAGTMAATTCTCACATAATTTTACATTTAAAAGTCCCACTGGATTGAGGGGTGTGTGTGTGTATATAATTTTGTGAGGTGCAGGTATAGAAATAAACCAGTCTTTGCTCTTCCCTTTTGTACCTCCTCGAGACATGTAATCTACAAAGCGGGAGAAGTGCATGATCAAATGTGCCAGAGTGGAATGCATAATTATTCCACAGGAGGGTAAGTCAGTTCAGAACTTGTACTGACATTCTTAAGGGCAGCAGGAGTCTTCTTGCCATGGAATTACATCAGCTCCCGTGGCCCAGAGTCAACACAAACGCTTTCCCTTTCTAGTAAAAAAGGTGTGAAAGATGCTAATGCCTTCAGAAATGTTCCCTGGAACAAAGGTGAGGAAAGGAATATTTATTGGAGCGTGGTGCTCACCTGGAAGTGAACCTCGGTGTGAGGGGATGGAGGCATTTCCAAAGAACCAACTCAGCTTTTCTGAGAGAGGCAGCCATGACTCGCAAACGGACAAAACCCATCTGAATAAGAAAAAGAATGCTTCCTTGATCCTAGTTCAGAGACATTCCCACAGCAGGTGGGGCAGAGGCCTTTAAATGGCAGCTCTCCTGATGCAGCCAGGTTTGTTCAGYGATGAGCAAACCCCGCTCCACGCCGGGCACGGCAGCGGCTCCGCGTTCAGGGGGTGAAGGATGGAGCTTTGGGATTGTCTGGTAACAACAACAGAGGTGGAATCCATTCCACGAGGAAACACCCCCCCAGTTCCCCAGGAGCTGGGAGGTGAAGCCTCAGCCCTCACTGCCAGTTCATTTATTGCCATTGTCACCAGGACAAACACGGCTCCGAATTAGCGGCAKTGCCAGGCAGCAATTAGCCCTGGTTCAGCTGGTGGCCAGGGAGTGACTAATTTCCATTTCCCCACGAGCAGAGGGGAGGAAGGGAACATTTCCTTTCTCTTAAGCTGCAAATCTGGCCCTGGGAGGTGTTGGGTGGATCCATTGTGTGAGGCAGCTCTCCCTGCACCGGGGCTGATGTGTCACCCTGGCAGCTCCGCTTGTTTGCACAGTTCCAGGGGCGCTGTGCTTGTGGCACATCCTGTCACTGCGTGAGGTCACTGCAGGTTGGGACTGAGGGTAAAAAGTAGCTGTAAGTGGGGAAAACCTGCCTGAAAATTCCCTGTGCTCSTGGCACTTGGGGTGCAAAGCAAGGAAAGGGGGAAAAGCAGGAGTTGGGCATGAAGCAGCCCCAAGTCTGAAGTGTTCAGTGRGGATAGACAGAGTCAGGGTAGGAATCTCCCCTTCCAAGGGCCCATCAGGAGGATTTCCATCTCCCCCAGCTGCAGAGATCTTCCCCTGGCAGAGGGGCTGGCTCAGCTCCTGCACTCACAGTGAGGATGCTTTGCCCCTCTGCTCCCTTGGTGTGTTAGARCCACTCCTGATTTCAGGGCAGGGGGATTGGAGGAGAGAGGCTGKGAGATGCTGATGTTATTACAGCAGGTGTGAATGAAACAAATGTCTCATTGCTCATTTTCATCACCTGAAAAAGTTTTGCCCAACATCTSCAGTTCCCACAAAAGGAGCCTTTGGTGGCAGAATTTGCTGTGAAATACCTGAGGGGCAGGGGGAAAAGGAGCATCAGCATCTTGCTTTTCCTTAGAACTGAGCTGTTGGTCCACATGAATTCCTTGGGGGAACACCTTGACTGCCCTGAGTGGCAGGAAAATGAAATCCCCTCTTTAAGGGGGCACACCAGGGAAGCCCAGCTCTTGTTAATTTAAATGTCAGTTCTATCCAGGGTTTCCTCAGCACTGCAGACACCCTGTGAGTGAGGGAGCTGATCCAGCTGGGGAATTTTAAGTCCTTTCTCTACATCACCTGTGAAAAGTGCCTGCCACTCAAACACTTGTAACAGACTGCTGAGAGGTAGCTCCTGAAAGAAAAAATAGTTAAATACCAGCCCACATGCTCTACTTGTTTCTTTTCTTYCTCATCTGCAGAGACAACAGTTCTTTTATATTGCCAGTGTAGGTGCTTTATAAATCTGCATGATTCTTTACCAAAAATTCATTCCTAGTGAAACAAAGCAAGAGCAGAACACAAGCAGCTTTAATTTTTTACTGCTTACTGTAACTGTCTTCATGGTGCTGGGAAGTGCAGGTCAGTACAGGCAATAATAACAACTCAAAATCTTGTGCTTAGGTAAAAAAAATGGTTATTTCTCAGAGGTGATAAAGCCTTGAAGGAGAATTTGTCCTGGGAAACTTAAGTGTTGGATAATGTGATGTGGATCAGTCTCTAAACCCCACATCCACCCTTGGAAGTGCTCAGCAATGCCACTGCTAAAAGAGCTTAAAACTTCAGGTCCTGTAAAAAACCCACAAATTCTGTTCATTTCATTTTGCATTGTTTGAATTGATCCTCTTTGTAATTTTTTTGTGTTGTAACTTGTGGTTAAAAAACTCCCAAATATGTCTCTCCTGGGCTACCTTAGTGTGAAACAGGGGATGCTGCTCCTGTTGTTCTTCTTGGCTAATTTTTTTGAATTTAAAACATTGACTTGATACTTAAGATATTATTTGAATTATTTATTTTTTTTTWAAAAGCTTAATTATATTTTCTTTCTTTAATTTGCATTAATTTTTGAGCTGCAATAATTTAGCTATGGAGGAGTAAATCACTGTTTCATGAAACTTGATGTAAGGTATCATCTCAAGGTGGAATGCTCTTCCTCAAAAAAGGGGAGGAATTAGAGAAACTGATGGGATTTTGCAAATTTGGCTGCTAATTTGAATAACTGACTCTGCACTTGGAAAACTAATCACTAATTTTAGGCACCTATTTTGAATCTTTTGATGGGAGATTTGAAAAAACAATGAAATTTTTTGCTTGTTTAGAGGCACATGTCTAAGAAAAAGCATTTCCKTGTTGGAGACAGGTTTTGTCATTCAGAACTTCAATCCATTTGTGGTGACACCTGGGACACTTTAGGTGATCTCTCTCCAATTGCTCTGAGTCCAAAATCACTTTTGGTATGGAAGAATAAGCTCTGCAAAGGACCAGAAAGTGCATCTGGTTCTTTGTTAGCAGCCCTGCCTGGCTGAGCAGCTTTGCTTTGCCAGGGGAGCAGGAAGGCAGAGCACAACTCAGTTCCTTCTGAGCCCATGCAAGAGTGGCCAGGGCCAGGGGATGGCTGCAGGGCTTGGGGTTGGATATCAGGAAAGAATTCTTCCCCCACAGGGTGCTGGGCAGTGCCCAGGCTCCCCAGGGAATGGTGACATTGCCAAGGCTGCCACAGCYCCAGGAGCCCTTGGACAGCGCTGCCAGGGTTCACAGAGGGGGATTTTGGGGTGTCTGTGCAGGGACAGGGGTTGGTGATCCTGTGGGTCCCTTCCAGCTCAGCATGTTCTGGGGTTCTGTGCACAGAGGATGAGACAGCTGAGTGTCAGACAGCAAAGGAAGCTCAGTCCCAGCCTTGGCAAGCTGTGTCCTTTGGGATGCCCCTGCCCACCCAGCCCAGGCCTCCCACTGACCCCAGCGCAGCCCCGTGGGTCCTGCTTGCACATCCAGCCCCTGCATCCCTGCTGGSAGCTGGTGTGGATGGACAACAGGAGATTCATGTGCAGAATTCAGCCCAAGAGTGGCAAGAGCCCTGGGAGTGCCCAGACAACTGCAGAGCTTTCCCCAATTCCATAAATTGGAGCTTCCCTGGACGTGATCCCTTCATGGAGCCAGCGCTGGCTCGGAGAAGGGGCTTTGTTTKTGTGAGGTAGGAAGTATGCAAAGTACGCACAGTGTTTACAAAGTACCTCAGTGCTATTTTGACTAATTTTTACTGGAGAGTTAGTGGTTGTTTCAAAGCTGGATTAGTCACTTTGACCATAATTACCATCTCTTGAAATCTGCTTCAGCATTTCAGATTGGCTTCAGGCCTGATGGTCAGAAAATGGCTCCATCTCAATCTCAAGACTAAACTTGATTAGTAGCTCTTATAGCTTTTATTGTAGCTTTAGTTATCTTGTATCTTTCTTGCAGCTTGTTCCTGATTTTGCAGTGCAGGATGAATAAAGATGGAGCACTGTGCACAGAACCCCGTGGCACTGTGAGCTGCCTGTGCATGGCAAGGTGCAAGTGCAGAACAGAGCAGGAGATGAGCCCCCACAGACACCCAGATTCCCTCTGGGATTCCCTCCACAGCATCCCAGGGTTAACCCAGCAGGGTTAACTGCTGCTCAGACCTCACACACCAGCTCCAAGCACAAGCCCTTGGAGAAGCGAGACAGAACACCATCCCTGCTGGAGCAGCCCTCCACAAAAGCTGCCCTTTTCCCCTGCTTCAGTTCCGGAGGTGCTGCACAKGGAGATGCCTTAGCCAAGAGGCAGAGCCCGGGGAGAGGAGCGTGCAGCAGCTTGTGTGTGACACTCCTTGGCAGGCTGGCACTGCGGGAGCAGCGTGTTCCGCGCTCTGCGTGGGAGGAAACACCAGCCACCTTGGATTGCATCATCCCCCCGGCTTTTTTTATTTTTTTTTTCCTCCCCTTTCTTTCTTTTTTGTCTTCCAGATGGTAAAACAAAGGCTGTAGTGAAACCCGTTTTCTCCCAGGAAGAGGTGGGAGGGAATTTTTTATATGAGCAAGAAACTTTGCCTGGAGTGGAAATCTGGGGCCCGGACTAATGAAGTACCTGTAATTCATATTGTACTAAATATTGCTGAAACCAGGCATGTACTAATCATGAACCGTGCCAAACTATGCATAATTACTATGCTTTCTCTGTAGCAGTAATTAATTTGCGTTAGCAAGTTTGATTAATCTTTCTAATCTAAAAGTAAAGTGCTTCTCAGACATGAAAGGCTCTCCAAGTGCTCAGGGTTGTTGTTGCAGCCTCGTGGAGGGCGCTTCGATCCAGTGAGGGGCAGGAAGGGGACAAAGCTTAAAAAATATCAAAGTCTAGCTGATATTTATGAACTCATAACTAATAAAAAAAATTATAGTGTCCTGTTTGGCCACAGGATTCATCAGCTAAGCCACTGGCTTTTGTCCACATCGCATCCCTCGTGAAAGAAAAGAGAATTGTCAGTCAGAGAGCTTCTCCAAGGGCTGTTGCAGAGATGAGGGGCTGGGATTCCACCTCACAGAGGGCAGTGAGTCAATGTTTCTACGCCTGCAGTGCAAACTCACCCAGAAATTCATTCTGGTCTTTACCTAAGGCCTTGCTCTAGGCAGGGTTGTTCAGCTCCAGTCCCAGCCCAGCTGTTGTGGTCAGTCCCACCAGGGCCAGCTGTGCTTCCTGGGGGACGTGGAGCTGCCCAGTTGCAGGAGCAGTGTGTGCTGAGCTCGCTGAGTGAGCCTGCTGACAGACAGAGCCACAGGTGCTGCTGTGTGAGCTCAGCTCTGACACCTCTGCACGGTAAAGTTTCCACACTTCAGTGCCAACCTCCCCGGCCCCGACACTGCTGGRAGGGTTTGTGTCATCCAAAGGTGCTCGGGATTTACCCAGGCTCCACCACAKCTCCAAGAGCTACAATGTCTGAGGCAAACAGAGGTGTCTCTGCAAACCCACTACAAATCCAAGTGGGTTTTTAAGTGGCCACGGTGTTGCTTTTTCTCTCCCTCAGCCATGGTAATATTATTGGGTTTTTTCCTTGTTTCTTTTGTTAGCACTGCTTCCTGGCAAGGATTGCATGTAATTAATGGTAAGAGATTCAGAATGACATGAAAATCACCTGGAAATGGATAGTCTAGAGCTTACTAACAAGCTTCACTTTGATTTAGATGACTTTTGTTAAAAATTGCTGCTACTGCCTCAAAGTCTGGGATCAATTCTGTTTGCACAAGTCAGAGAAATATTTTTAAGGCACACAACTCATTAGAAAATGTAAATGCAATTCCTACAATTTATAGGGGTTTTTTTATAATGCTGATTCAACAAAGGAATTCATTGTGATAGTTTATTTTCTTACAGTTGTAGCTTGTGCCCAAATATTTTATAATCATAAAGTTACCCTCTTGATATCAGTCAAAATAGACAATATATATTGGTGTCGAAACAAGCTTTGTAGAAGACATTTTTTTAAATCAGGCATGGGACTTTACATTTATTAGAAGGTGTTCACAAAAATAAGGGTAACATCATGCATATTCTTTGCAACTAAACCCAGTTATGGTTACAGTCTGGAAATAAATTCTTTAAATAGACATATGGAGATACAGTAGTACATATACACTCTATTTATGACATTTAGTGTACTGATAATTCCCAGCAATACATCAGAAGTCCACAACCAGCTGATGGAAGGATTGGATAAGGAGGAAGAAACTGCTTCAATTTCTCACATTATTTACGTGGCTTGACAAGAATGTCAGTGTGAAAGGCCCCCTGAATCTGGGAGGCAAGAACAAGTCAAGACTACACTCCTGCAGTACAAAACATTTACACACGAAATACACATGCATTGCAACRCATTGGAAATGGGCAAAGCCAGGAGAAACCCATTCCTCAACGCTTTATTAACACAATTCTACAAAGGAGTCTCAAATAGGATTATATACTTCAGTCACAGTAAGGCCACAAAATTACAATGGATAAGGACCTTAGAATCAGACATTCTGTGGGAGCAATGGAACCCTTCCTTCTTTCCAGATGTTCTCAAGTGTTCCTGGACTGGATCTCCCTCACCAAAGTCCTGCTGCTGTTGGTCTGTGTGTCTGGAGGTGGAACATATTGCTTGGTACAACAGTGAGCACAGTAGAGAAGGGAACTGGCACGGGGAGAACACAACCTATGGGACATTCACAGCGGTGTCAGACTCTATCAGTGGACATGAAGCTGGCTAATCAGAAAACAGGCTGGCAAAGGACTTCCTCAGGTTCCTGATGGTCTCAGCCTTGGCCTCGTCTTCGTTCACGGACGACCTGAAGAAGGAGGACTCTGTGAAGCTGAAGGCGTTGGTCAAGGACTGCGACTTGCTGCAAGACACAAACACAGCGGGTTCTGCATGGTCACACTGCCCCAGCCTCCACCCTGAGCACTGCCAGCAGTGGGGAGMAGAGGGGAAAGAGTCCCTGAGACTGGACTAAACTGGGCTTCCASCAGCAGCAGCAGCAATGTCCCACACAGTTATGTACCCCTGACTTGAGAGGAAGACTCGAGGGTGATATTTCTTTCAAGGAACACACCGATGTTTTGTTTTCTTTCTATGGATCTGAATTGGATGATGTAAATTAGAGCCTTGAGGAAAATGTGGGCCTGCCCACTAAATCCAAATCACAAGCCAGCAGGGTGATTAATAATTGTGTTTTGGTGAGGCTGCAAACTGTTGTGTGCAGAGAAAAATCAGGTATTTTACAGGAGTTTGAATCCTAAATTGTAATGTTCTCTCCATCTGTCTGGATGTATTGAACAGTAGATCCTTAATAGAGGCTTGAAGACATTTCATATCTTTGAAAAAATGCCTCAAATCAGATCTATTTTTTCTTTTCTATAGGCAGTGCCTGGCCATGCTACTCCACTCTTAGTGCTGTCATGTAACGCCTGTGTTAGTTCCCATAAACAGGAAAAACATTACAAGGAAAGCAAGAGGGAAAGCAGCTCAAGTTTCAAACTTTAACTTGTGACTTGTCAGATAAAATAACACCTAAAAAATAGGCTTGAATTGAAATAGAACCTGTTAGTGAGTTATCAGCTTTTTACAAAGTCATCCCCACATTGGTAAAAAATGAGTTACTCAGTTTCATTTTTATCTCAGCACAGTAGATTTCAGTTTTGGCTCCCGTAAAACTGAAGCACTTTCCTTATTCAGATTGTCTCAGACTCCTCATGGTTTGCAGCTTCTCTCCTTCTAAACTAATAATGTACAGCAAACAGTGCTGCAGGCGTTTTAGGTTTTTCATAAATTATAGTTGTGCTAATGAGAATAGACTGATAAATGTTTGTTTGTACTCACTGAAAGAGGGAGGGTGGGAAGCAGCACTTGACTTGATTAGTAACACAATAAGTAGCCTAATTAAATATTTATTCACAGATTAATAACATGTACATACAGGTTAGGCAACAGCATGTGGGTGAATACAAAGCATACACATGCAAATAGAGTTAATCCTACAGGCAGGAGATCTGAGCCCTGCTGTGGACCTAAAACTGCTTCTGAAAGTTAGAAAGCTGTTCTTATTATGTTTTGTATCTTAAAAACTTTCCTTTCTGCTTTGCTATTTTATTTTAAAGAGAGACTCTTCCATATGAAGAAGAGAAAAATGAATCTAAGTGTGAACAAAAAGCTGAAAGGAGAAAGCTGGTAAGCAGCATGTGGCAGAGGCCTCCTGTAACTGTTCTTAGCTGCTTTTCTTCAACGTCAGAAGTTCAGTTTCAAACTATGAACTGATTTCCATCTTGCTTAAAAAATCCACCTCTCTATTCTCTATCATCTTRAATGATGGATGAATCAATTTGAGGTTTATGATTATAAAACAGAATAAAGAAATGCATTGTCCCAGGGAGGCAAGGGAAATATTGTCCTCTTTGCACAGTGTTGTCATCCAGCATAAATGTGGCACTGAGCTGGGCTCAGGGGAGGACCCAGGGTTGTTTCYCACTGCTGTTAGCACAGGAGTGGGTGGAACAAGGGGCTCTGTGTTCCCTGGAGGAAACAAAGACTCCGTGCAGGTCTTTGTACATACCAGACTAAGGAGATGTGTCTGAGATTCTCCTGGCAATGGTTGTGTCGGGGCTGCACTGCTGGAAAATTGCAAACCTCTGCTGATGTTTCCCTGAGGTTTCTGTTGGCTGGCTCTGAGCTCTGAGGGGGGATTTTTCCATATTCCTTACTGGCTGCAGGTAAATCAGTAAGGAATCTTCCAGAAGTGGGACAACCCTTTAGTTTTTTTGAGTTATGCAGCCTTCTCTGGGCAGGGCTCGAGCMCTCAGGCAGTGCCACTGCACAGCCACGGGCAGCATAAAGAACCAATCTGGCAGCCACTGTCCCACGTTATCCAGCCTGGACCGTGCCTTTGCAAACGGAATCTGTTGTCCCAGTGACTGCAAGGTTAAAAGTTGAAGGAGATAAGACTTCCTCTTGGAGGGCAGGCTGACAGCACACCCAGCCCGTGAGTCAGTGGCACCAGAAGGAGGAAACAAAGACAAGAAAGATGATGCTTTTTCAGACCTGGCTGGGGCAGAAATTGCACAACTGGCAGACGAAAGTTTGTGCGGCGCYCAGGGCAGAACCAATGCTAGCGGCTTACTTTACTCCATTCCCAGAGATTCAGCTTTTTGCCCTGTTTAGCCTCATTTTAAACATGGGAGCAACACCTTCATTTCCCCCCTGACTGCCAGAGCAACCCCCAACTCCCAGTTCCACAGAACCTGTGCCGTGGGGAGAGAAGAAGAACGGATAAAGCGACTCTTACTTAAGCTGCGGATGCGACTGAGGCTTCTGCTGTGGCGCAGGCTGAGGCTCTGGCTGGGGCTGTGGCTGTGGCTCTGCTTCCTTTGATAACCTGGAGCTGGGAGGACCTTGGGCCTGGGGCCGTGGCTGCTGGGTGGTGGGTCCGGGCGGGCGCTGGGGCTGCGAGGCTGCGGCCTTTGCTGCCTGCCCCGCGGGGAACACGCGCTGGGGCTGCAATGGCTCCTGGCTTTGGGATTGCATTCCTTGGGGATGCACTGGGCCCCCTAGGTTCAGCACAAGAGAAACTTCATCATGTTATCCTTGCAAAGAGGCCTTATTCAGACTTCATACCCAACACTTTAAAATCATCCTCTCCAACGTGATTAACTCTACTTTCGAGGCACAAGGCTACTCACACGTGCTGGCATGGAGGCAAKAGCACTGCTCACACTCATTAGGAACTTGTTGGAGCCCCCATGAATCAGCCTTAAAATTGCTAAATTAGCACCCAATTTATCCCAGGTACTGACTTCAAACCAAATCAATGGAGTTCCACCCAGAACAGTTTTGGCTTTGAGGTAACTGAACACAGTAATAATATCTAATTCAGCAAGACATTCACTAYTTTCTGTGTAGTTATTGCAGTTTTCTTCCTCCAAAGTCTTAAAATAATTTCTGTAATACTCCTCTTAGATTCACTCTTACAGCAGTAAAACAATCTCATGCTGAAATATTCTGGCTAGTTGAAAGTATTTTCATAACTTACTTAACCCCTTAGTGAGATATGTCAAGAACATCACAAGGAACACAAGAATCACTACTAATCCTTTACCAGGAAGGCACTTTACTGGTGAACTGCTGAGTGAGGAGGGAAACTACAAGGTGCAGGAGAGACTCAGGCTGTGAAATCCACAGCTGAAAGATGCTACAGCATCCTCCAGTGCGGTTCTTTCTGCTTTCTGACTGAAATAACGCTGTGTCAGGCATCAGGGCTTGCTGCTTTTATCTCAGCTCCCAGGTCTGCCTGTGGGTCTCTGGACTGATGGTTGTTAAAACTGAATTTTAACCCTTGYACGTGAAAATGCACTCAGGACATCTGACTGTAGGGCAGAAAGCATGGGATGACATTCTGAGTATTTGTTTGTAGAATGCTTCACTCAGGATAAGAGCTGTTGGAAATATCACAGAACACAACTGAGCTAGACCTTCTGGATATCAGGGAATGTTTTAGTCTTGCATAGATATCTAGTGCAAATAAAACACTTAATCTGCTCAGGTCTCTAAAAGCAAACCTTCATATCTAGATGTACTGCTGCAATACATTTTTTTTTTTTCCTTTTAAAATTGCTTCTGTAGTTAACTTTCCCCTTACTACACGAATTCCAGTGTGTGTGTGTGAGGACAGCACGTGCTAATGCCTCAGTGAGTTTTAACACAGTTGTAGCAGTGTGTTGTGGTGTAGAAAGATAAATAGCACGTACTGAATGTTAAGGAATGTGCCTTCATTGTTTATTAATTTGAACCCCTTTTGTAGGAAATATTTGAAGGTGATAACATGGTCTTGCAACATCTTAATAAGGAGCCTTTTCTTATGAGTCTCCTTTCACTCAATATTGAAAACCAGAAAGGTTTCTTTCCCCCACTTGTACGTACAGGCTTGAATGCCAGAAACTTTACACTGAAGACAGATATAACTTTCTTTTATTGCACATTAAGCTGTACAAGAGATTTCACATAAAAGATATACTGCTGTCACATTTCCAGCGTTTGCTCACTTTCTTGCAGCTGGGTTGTACAAAAGGCAACAATCATGAAAGAAACTTTTACCAAAAATAACTCAACAGAACTGAACATTAAGCCTACACTGTAAAACATCTGTTCCCTGTTACCCACAATATTGCACCTAAGCATGCTGACATGCAGAGAGACATCTTGGCTTGTTTCTTGGCTGTGGGATGTAGGAGTTGTGTGTGCCCCTGCGAATCCTTCCCAGGGAACAGGCTGGGATCCTGTCTGAGACACCCAGGTCTTCCACACACACACAACGCATGGATGTCGTGTGAAAAGCACTTGTGAATACTGGCACTACTCCATGCAAAAAATACCAACTGCTTGAAAGGAAAATCAGTCATCAGATTCAGTTCTCCACCCCAGGGCAGTATGGTTTGTTGTCTTTTAGGGTGTCTGGAGGAAAGGATTTGTGAACCTGATTTCTAGGTGGAATTTCCTTGCTACAGAACAAAATAGCCAATGCCATCGTCGGAACGATCACTGACCCAGACAAATGCTGATCACTAAAGCAAAATATTCATGTAATTTACTGATAGGTAGTAAACAGTAGCACTTACCACAAACATTTAAATAGCTAATAATGCATACCTTAATTCTCATCTCACCAGCCAGCTCATACAAATAAAAGAAACACTAAGAATGATGAGACTCACTGATAACTTTTTCCAGTGTTTGTAGGGAAAACAGACGTAGAACATCAGGCTGTTTTCCCTTTAAACATAATTGTTTGCACTAAACTAATGGCCACTACTCATCTTTGTACATATTCAAGATGAAAATTAGAGTTTCGTGGCTCRCTTGCAACTCAGCTTTCTGGTATGCCAGCAGTGTGCAGCTTGTGATTCTAGGCTAGATTTCTCACAAGAGATTAACTGCCTGCCTGTGGAGCTCTCATAGCATTGCATTAGAAATTGCTTGTGTAAAAATCACAAAGAGTTTACCTACAGAAAGTCTAGCAGTTGTCAGGCACCTCAAGTCCTTTTGCATGTTTGATGTCAAGCAGTTCTTAGAAACCCTATTTGTGTGGATAACGTCGGGACTGGATTTTCTTTACAGCTCTCTGGATACTTGTAGGTGTAAAATAGGAGACCTGAGTTGGTTAAGAAAACCACTGACAGTTCTTTTTTTTTTGTCTTGCATTTTCTAACCCAGGATCCTCAGCTGGTTAAAGGTACCTTGGTCTGCCATCCCCTCACTTCTCAGTATTTGCAATGAAATGAGCTCTTACAGGAAGTTTAACAGTCCTTGAGGTACTTCTCACCAAATAACCTGGGATTTAAGTCTTAGGTAAGTATAAGATTTTTTGAAAGTATTTGCATTAGTTTTCATTAAAAATCTCCATAGATTACTAATTCAGAATGACAACAAAAGGTACTACTTAATTGAAATAGGATACATTAAATACTCACACTTTCACTGAGATATTGCACATAGGTGGCCCATTTACATAGCTTTGTAGCTAATAATTTAATGCAGAATTACTAAAAATATGAATACCAGTATGTAAAATAGAAGATATTTTAAATATTCCTTGGGAAGAACTGTATTTTCTGGAGTCACCGAAATAGCAGACTTCCACTCGCGTATAAGTAAAACTCAAAAGGTTAATAAACTTTATAAAATTATAAATAAAAAGCCTCACTAGCAAATCCTAATCTAGACTTTTAAAAATATCTCTGGATCACCTACCTATTGGTCATGCACACGCACAGAAAAATAAAGGCTATGAGTACAGTGTGCACACACTCACAGAGTAAGCAAAGGGACAGGGGTTTGCACCTCGGGGGTTTTACTGAACGATATCGAATACTCCAAAAATACTGTCTAACCATCCAGGAGGTACAGTGGCACTGGGCTCTAGAGAGGCACATTCTTTGTACACTGTTGACAGCAGCCCTGCAATCACAAGTTTTACAGAGGAAGGTTGGAAAGCATTACACGCACAGACAGGAACAAGGAAACAACCAGACGGGAGAGTTGACACTGCATAGAAAAAACACAGTCCAGGTCAGCACTGAAACAATGGCAAATTCAACAGAACTGGGATGCTTGCATTAAGATTGTTTGTTTCTTTGCTCTCAATTTGTTTTGCTTTTGTTTTTTTGTTTTTT
>CADDXX010000510.1:208793-229746 GCA_902810485.1 Alauda arvensis | reverse complement strand
AAAAAATAAAAATAAAAAAAAAATAAAAATAGACATTTTGGGCTAATGACATTGATCTGTCACAAAGGCAGAGCTCATTCACTAACTGAAGTCTAATGGGAAAGATTTGTGCAGTGAAGACCCCAGAATCTCATCACAACTCAGTGCAGCCTTTGGAAGAACCTGTCTGCTTAGYTTAGTAAAATAAAGGGGTTCTATAAACTGAAACTGGGGCAGAACCCAAGCCAAAGGACAATGCAAACCAAGAATTGTGTATGAACTGAATAAAACTGGGCTGCAAAGAAGCACAGGCTGTATCATTTAGCAAAGCAGTGGAGTCCTGAAGTGGGACCTSCAAAGCACAAAGCTGTTCAGTGAGCTGTTGCATCCTGCTTTATCCCCTCAGCATGCAGGGAGTGTGGCTGGGGCTTCTCCTGCCTGCTGGCTCAGACCTTCCCTGCTCAGGGGGTCTGGCTCAGGTGAGGCACCTGCCCCATTCCCTGGCACTGGACCATAGAGATTTTGCTATTTGGTTATTATAGTCTCTGTGGACTGAGAGAAACAGTGACAGCTCCAATGGAGAGATGAGTTGAACAAATCCACCTCCCTGTTGCCTGTGCAAGGGGAGCAGCAAGAGGAGAGTTCTCTCCTGCTTTTTACTCATTTTTGGGGTGCCACTGTCCAGCCTTGCCCTTCTGCACTGTGGAAAACACACTCAGCAAAAATGGGGCCGGTCTGGGGCTTCTTCATGTTGAAGTTGTGATAAAGAATTAAATAACTTAGAGCAGCTTTTATTGTTGCTCAACCAACTTTCCAAAGAATTTCTGCAAAACCTGTAAGAGTCTTACCCTGWATGGGTGGGAAGTGACTGCTCAGAGCAGAAAACAACCTACACAGTGAGATTTTTCCTGGGAATAGTATTTTTAAAGTGCTCTGAAAGGGCTTTATTTTTAAAATTATTAAAGAGTATTCTAAGTTTGATTTTATAGACTGTTTTCCGTTGTTAGACAGACAATAGCTTCCTTCTTAAATATTTTTACACATAGTCTTAAAAATCATAAAACCATAGACTGCTTTGGGTTGGAAGGGACTTTAAGGATCGTTTTTTTGGGATGCCCCCAGCAGAGCAGGTGGCTCAGGGAAGGTGAGCACCCCAGCAGAACTCAGTGCTGCTCCCATGGACACTCTGAGCCACTGGAACAGCTGAGATCCCACTGTCCATTCCAGCCCTATTTGCTGTTATTCTGCTGATCAAAAATARCCCCACCTCTCAATCTGATGAGGTTTCTAGAGAAGTGGGATGTCAGCTTATCAGGGAAAATGGATTTCTGAAGCACCATCAGTTATTGAAGCTTCCTGCTTCCCTCCATTGCCAGAGACAAGGATGCTTTGTTTTTTATTTCTCCTTCAGCTCTTTTGTTGCCTGAAGCCATCAGATTTGCACCGGTGCTTTTGGAAGGTCCGAAGCCCGCAGTGGCACAGCAGCCTGCAGGCAGCTCTTGCCAGGGGCAGGGTTGGTAAGGATTGCTCCCCACAGGCAGGGAGGGGATGCAGAGTCTGGGATGGCAGCGAGCTCCCCCGTGTGCTGACACGGAGTGCCGGGGATTTGGAGCTGGGGAAGAGCCCAAAGCCAGGGAAAAGCAGGGAAAAGGGTTCAGGGGATGCAGCAGAACATCCTGTGATCAAGGTGAATTTCCTCTCACCTCTSCCGGTGTTCAGAGGAACCCCCACGTTCACAGGGGACAAGGTGGGGCTGGACAGTGCCAAAATCCTGTGCTGAGGGTTGAGCTTGTAGGGAAGGTTTTGACCCCAGGGATTTTGGGTGCTGCTGTGCTGTGTCTGCTCCTCCAGTTTTAACAACAACAAAAAAGGTGATTTTTATGACTAGTTTGAAATGTGGGATGGCAAGTGATCCTGGAATGAACAGGGGGAGCCTAAAGGCTGCAGAACTTCACCTTGAGCCACAGAGATCCATCGTKCCTGGAGCCATCCTTGGAAATGAGATAGCTGGAATAAAGATGCTGGAGCAGCCCCAAGGCCAGTCTGAGAACCCCCCTYTTGTGTTTTTAGGGTCACAGAGCTGTGGAGTGGGAGGGGGCACAGAAAAGAGGCCCTGGGAGAGACACCTGAGCTCTCCCCAGACAAAAGTGAATTTCAGGGCTCAGGTAAGAACCAAACACCACCACCATTCACAGCTTCTCTTCCTGCTCCTCCTGGTGCTGCTGCTGCCCTCAGCCACCCACAGGAGCTCTGGGGGCTGCTCTGAGCTCTGAAAAATCTCTGTGAGAAGCTGAAAGACCCAGGAGGGGGATTTTGAAGCAGCTGAAGACAAGTTTGCTCTGCTGGCAGCTCCAGAAGTCCATCCCCACATTCCAGGGCTGGCAGTGGGTCTGTGTGTGAGGGTTGATTTTTTTTTTTTTCCCATGGACAAATCAAGAACAATTGAAAATGAGCTGCTCTGGGTTTGGATTCTTCCCTAATTTCTCTTGGTGCTTCTCCTTGTTTAAAGATTTTGACACATGCTTAGCACATGGTCCTTATTGAAAATAAACCGTGGCAGGGATTTCTGGGGAGGGGGGCAGAATTCCTGCAAGGTAAACATGGAGAAAAGCCMAGCCCCTCTGCTTAACAGGCTATGATTTAAAGGTCAGAGAAATCAAACAGAAAAGTCAAGTGGAGACAGGGAATAATAACAAAAAATGTAGAGAGGAAACTCCCACCACAGTGGGGAAAGGAAGGGAGACCAAGGAAAAGCCTCCAAAAGAAAGATATTTCTGTTAGGCTCAGCTTAAATAAACAAGATTAGARTGTAAAACTAGATGAAAAATAAGATAAAACTAAAACAAACCTCAAAGGATGTTATACATGATAGTAATKACAGCACTAAGCACAGAGAGGTCCAGCCTGGGCTCTCCTGTCCTGTTTGTGTGTGTGGCAGCTTTTCCCTGCTCTGTGCCCATGGGATCACTGATTCCCTTGCTCTGATTTGGAAAAGGATGGAGTTTGCTCTAGAATGGAATGAGGAGAATTTTTGCACAATTTTTGCAAGATTTTTCCCAAAAAAATGCCTGTGGGACCAAAAAAGCTGCTTCTCACA
This sequence comes from Alauda arvensis, assembly GCA_902810485.1. Lineage (NCBI taxonomy): Eukaryota > Metazoa > Chordata > Aves > Passeriformes > Alaudidae > Alauda > Alauda arvensis. The sequence continues at coordinate 226,670 of CADDXX010000510.1, read as the reverse complement.
GAGATCTACCAAGAGCAGCCAGGCCACCCCACCGTGCTGGGCTCAGGATTACTTTAAACTCCAAATATTTTCTTTCTTCTTGAGGGGGGGGACCATGCAGTGTCAGAATTCCCCATACCACTGGCAGATTGTGAGATGATCAGGAGATTATCTGGCAGGAGGTAATAAAAAGTTAGGAAAAGCATCACTTTGTTGTGTGACTGAAGACAAAAAGAGAATATTAATGTTATAGTGTTTAAGAGAAATGTGAAAAAGTATCTATTAAGTATAATAATTGTTCTGTTTTTCAGTTTTACCAGCACTTTGTGGCTTTCTGGATTAAAAAGTCAGGACCAAGGCTGAAGAACTGGATCCCACAGAAAACTGAATCATCCAAATGCTCCTGGGCCTGAGGCCTGACCCTGTCAGGGCCTTTTTCCTTTGGGATTCTCCTCTAACAAGTACTTTGTGAGTAAATCTTTCTCTTACCAAGCTTTTGCTGGCTTTTCTGCAGAAATAATTGCTTTTTCCAGGTACACTGCTGGTGATACACATTCAAGGTCGAGTACTCAGAAATGTAACAAAAACCAAAAATCAGGGTACACTCAGAAAACTTGACTTCATTTGGACAAATTTCTGTTGGTGTCAGTAGAAATTTTGACCAAATAACCAAAACCTTTACTACAAGCCCTTTAGTGTATTCTTCTGTAACCAAAGGCCATCAGATCCCTTCAGAAGGGCACCCCTGGTCATTGCTTGGCACATGGAACCAAGCTGAGCAGGAGAAGCATTATCAGTGGTTTGAAATCACCCTCCTTTTGTGGACACATTCTCAGCTGAAATCCCAGAGTGTTTTATTTATCCCCAGGTAAATAAAACAGATTTATCCCCAGTCATTCACCTGGCACCTCTGTTCAGGGGGAGACTCAAAASCAGCTCTGAGCAGCTCCTGTGCCTCCCTCCCTTGGCTCTCACTCCATCTGCTGGTGCAGGAGCTCAGGAAGGATTTWAAACCCATTATTTTCACTTTCACCATCACTTTGTCAGTGAAATTCCTGCCCAGTTATTTATATGTTGTGTCCTTATTGGGTATTATTGATATTAAATATATCTGGTATTTAAAATATATTAAATATATTAAATTATTCAATATTTCAAATATATTAAATTATCTAATACTTTAAATTATTTAATTTAATTATTTAATTACTTATTATAAAAATATAGAAATATAACATTAATATTATATATTAATATGTATAATTATATAAATTTATATGTATGCTTATATTTTTATAGATAATAAATATAYTCATATTTATATGTTAAATATATTATATTTTAGCTATAATATATATAATTATATAGAAATATATAAACGTAATAAACTATAATTAATTGTTTAATTAATTAATTATTTAAATTATTTAATATTTTAAATATATTAAAGATATCTGCTATATCTGCTATAAATACTGATATTAAAGGGTTTAGGTTTTACTTTTCTGCATGAACCTTGTGGGTTTGATTTATTGCAATACCTGCATGTGGAGTTCAAAGGTTTAAGATAAATCCAGCTTTGCAAATGAAATGGGGGCTGTTTTAAATGCAGGAACATCCCTCAGCCAGCAGTCCCAGCTGAGTGCTGCCTCTCTTGTGGCCTCACAGCAGAACCTGCCCCGAGCAGGGGTCGTGTCCAGAGGGGGACAAAACAACCTCAGTGTAGGGAAAAACCCCCATCATTTTATATTTGTGATAAATAAATTCCACTGGATGAACTCTGCCCCAAATAAAGCCTTTTACAAGGATGTGGTGAGCTCAGGCTCCTACTTGTTTRTTTTCTGCTGCTTTTCTTAATTCCCTGTGTTTATACTGGGGTCTAAAAGAGTAACAGCTGTTCTCATATTTTCACTAATATAAAAACTAAGAGTTTTTGATGAAAAGAAGCACACACAGATAAACACTGCATATACATATATATATATATATATATAACTATATATATATATAGTTATATATGTGCACATTTAGGTAGCCTATGAAAATAAATTACAAATTAAAATAATAATTTTAAAAAAGAAAGAAATGTATTACAGTAATGTGATGAAAAATTTTCGAGTATGGAGCATTTCTGATTTGTAAAATATATAGAAAAATAGATTCTTAATGTGACACAGCTTATGGAGTAGGACATAATGCCTTGTAATAACAGATTACAGAGAAATCCCCAAGTCCTTCATTCCAGAGGAGAAGCCACAAGGTGTCGCTGGGATGCAAATAACCAAAATACTGCAGTAAAGGGGCACCACCTGCAGCAGAAATGGCAGTTTTCAGAATGCCTTGCGACTTAAATAACCTTTGGGATGTGTTGCATTTCAGGCTGTGTGATTTCTGTGCCCCAGCAGTATTTTTCCTTGCTCTGTGTGAATTTTGATGCCAATGGTTTAGATTACCTACCAACATATTTACGAAGGCATCCACAAGAACCCTGTGAGTATTTGAATAAGAAATGTAATTTATCTTACCAAGGACTATGATTTAAATGGATTTTTATGGGCAGTGGACTAATGCTGAATTCTCCATTTCCACATAATTCCATGAGGGGATCCTTCCAAATTAAATGTGCCCTCTTCAGCTAAGATCAAACCAAAGAACTGCATTTCCTGGTCATGACAAAAACTTCAGTGATTGGAAGCAAATTGCTGCTCATCATAAGGATTTTCCTTTAATAAAATCCCACTAAATGCAAGAGATGAGAGGTAACAGAACTGTGACTACTCCCATGGAAATCCAGGWATAGGGACTTTGCTGATGGATTTTCTCCCTGCAATTCACACTTTTTGTTATTTCCACTCTCCATATGTGGTTCAGTTTTCTCTCTGGACACAGAACAATAAAACTGGACAAACTSCACCATGTAAAGGGTCAGGGAAGGGAGAATACTCTGACTTTAGGATTGGTTTATTAGCACTGTGCCACTCCTTCCTTTGACCCCACACAGGACCAGGATGTGGCTGGGGATGCTCTTTGTGATGTCATCATGTCATGGATATTGGAGCACAAATCCCTTCCTGCTTTCCTGCCATTAAGGAAATAAATCCCTTGTTCTTTCGTGGATAATGCAACAGGGCTGAATGAACATTTTCCTAACAGGATTTCCCTCAGCTTCAGCTGCTCACACACCCATAAACATTTGCATTTTATGGTGATTCCCATGGGCAATGCCATTTTCTCTGCAGAATCTCCTSCAGCACAATTCACCTCAGGCAGCTCTGATGTTGACCATTTTTGTTGCTCTGTACACAAAGGTAATGGTAAGGGAATGAGCACTGAGCCAGTTCCTGCAGAGCTCTGCAAACCCAGAGCAGATTCACTGCGGAGTTTCACCTATTTTCTTGATTTTTTAGTAAGAATTTGAAAGAGGCTTCTCTAAAGATCTAAAAATAGTCAAAGAGGTTGGAAAATATGGAGAATCCACAATTTTATTGCCTGCAACTAGAGCAGGTTTGTTTATGGAAAACTTTTAAAATCATATTCCCAGATAAAGTTCTATTTTCAGCATGGTTTGGGGTAAAAGAAACTATCATGATTTAAATAATAGAAACAACTTMATTTTTGAAGGATTTCTTTTACCATAACAGGTAAAATTTCTGTGAGTCCAAGGCTCCTCCTGCCCAACTTCTCTGTACCAGCAGAACTTGCTGCAGAGCCTGGGCAAGAGTTTGCAGATCAATAAACAGGTAATGTAGAAAACATAGATTTAAAAAATCTCCCAATCAGGTATCTCAGATGTGATGGGTTTAACAAGGCCAGGAGCTGCCCCTGTGAGGTTTCCTGCTGGAGTTTGCTCCCTCTGGCACTGAGACAGGGAGAGCTCTGGCAGCCTGCAGAGCCCTGCAGGGCCAGCCCTCCCCACCAGCACTTGGCTGCCCAGGGCTAAACAAAGGCTGATTTGCCCAATCACTGGTTTGTTTTCTGATGGATGCTTAATTGGACTGGGCTGACCACTGTGGGCATTTATAAACTGAGGCATGTTTTTATGTACAATCCAAGCCAGTGCTACAGTCTGGACTGAAATAGAAACACTTTTAAAACCCTCAGATGAAGAAATTCCGAGCTTGGCACACCTGGAGCTGTATTATTGACCATAGACTGCTCATTTAAAAGCAGAAGTAGCAAAACTCTGCAATTCCTCTTTGATATCTCTGGTAATTTGGTTTTACACATGCACAGAGTTGATTTGGGATAAATTAATTACTGGGTTTGCATTTTGTGCCACCTGTAGAAATGGGCAGTGTCCTCCTGCCCTGCACATGAACTGGGTGTTTCTCAAGAATAGGAAATAATTTCTATCATTAGGGAAGACTGTCCAAGAGGGAAAAGGGCAGCTTTGTTTTAAAGCTTTCCTAATGTAAGAAATTCCTAATGTAAGAAATTATTTTACTAATAAACTGATTTTACTCCTAGCAAAACCCAGCTAAAAATTAATTATACGTGAGGAGCTATCTGCTTTAAATGCTACAAATGTGTTTCATGATTTTCCCCTAAAGCTGGGAAGATGAATGGGTGTATGCAAATGGAACCTTCAGCAGAAGATCAGGTCCCCTTTACCTGCCCTGAACTGGTATGACAAGGCCCATTTTAACAGTCTGATTAACTGAGAGGAAAATGAACAGATATTGCAAATATTCTGAAGGAATAGCTCTGGTTTTCACAGCATGGTTTTGCTCAAGTGCAATCTATAATGTAAGGCTAGGTTAAGGAAAAGAGGATTAATGGGGAATGACTTGTTGCCATCAGTAATGGCTGAATCCTTCAGGAATAACCTAAACTAAACAGGAACCTGCCAGAAAGTCCACCATCCCAGAATATTGTCTCTGCATTCATCCAAAACTCTGGTTTCAACCCCTTTCCATGGACATGCTGAGCTACAGCAATGAGGAATTTAGGAACCTTCTAAAAATGCTCCTGTTTTCATTCTGGACTCAGGTGGGCAGTTTTTCTTTGGGAATGCTTGGAAACTTCATTTCCATCCACCAAACTGCCAGTACCTTTGGATGACAGCAGTATCAGTAAATGTTCCTCCTCCCCTGGCTGCTCTGAAATCCAGAACACCCTACCCAAGACCTCACATTTTTTCCCCAGAATGTGAAATATCAAAAGGGAATCCATTCATGTGACAGTGATGTCTGTTACTACTTTAAATTTTGATTTATGTTGACTTGAATTGGCTGGAYAACTCTAAATTTGACTCTTTGCTTCATTTTAATTCCTGGATAATCTGTTGCTCCTAAAAGGAACTATTTTGGCAAAAGGTGATTTATTTTTCCTCTTCTTCTTTCCCTCTCAGTGCCCTTTACAATGGCCTTGAGTCATGTTGGATGGAAACTTCTCCATTGTATGTGGTTCTGTGGCTGAAACAATTTTGTGCTTAGTTTCAAGTGGCTGCAACATAAATAGAAGCCACACCACTTATTTTTTCATGTGGGATGGGGTATTTTTATATCTTAAAGCACGATGAGATATTTGAAGAACAAGTTAGTCACTCTGCCTCAAGAACTGGTCTGTCTGAGGTAGGCCACAAAATTGTTCTCAAATTGTTTACCTGGTGTGGAGCCTGCTGGGAGCAAAAATAGATCCTTGATTTAGGCTTGGTATTTAGCGATTTAGGCTTGGTAATTCCTGGCTTACAGTTTGGCTGATTCTGGTGTTCAGCTGATGCCTGTGGAGTGCAGAGGTCCAGGGCAGCACCAGAACCCTTAACAGGTCATCAGCAGGGTGGGTTTGATTATATTTTACCCACAGCTTCTCTGCACAAACTGTTCTAGCTCCTTACCACCCTCATGGTAAAGAATTGATGTCAAATCTAAATATCTTCCAGTTTAAAACCATTCCCCTGCCACTCAGTCCTGCTAAAAAAGGAGTTTATAAACCCCCTTTTAGTACAGACCCCCAGGTCACCACTTGTTACTGGCTTCTATTTAAACACCCACCCAATTCCTCACCCATCCAATTCCACCCAGCAAATCCACACCTCTCCCAGCTTTTCTGTTCCCAGAGCCTTTTACAAAAATACCACACACTCCCCACAGTTATTAAAAGGATCAGTACAATMAACCCCACATTTTTAAAGCATGGAAATGGAAACAAAGGTGATTCCTGGAAACCAGTTGGTAGCAAGGTCAGGGGCAGAACTCTTCATCCCCACACTTTAGCTGTCAGGCCATGCAAGATAAAATAAGTGAAATACATCTGTTTGCAGCTTCTGACCCGTGCCTTCTACCATGCTGAACGTATTTCAGGAGTTTCCTGCTGAACATATTTCCAGAGTTTCAGAGATTTCTAAGGTATTTTGGTGAATTATAGCACATTAAAAAAGATTATAATTAATTTCTCATCAGAACAAGAATTATTCATTATTACTTTTGACATCCTCAGGACAGTGGTTTTCTATGACAGTGCTTCTTAGTGTTTCCATGATATTTTATGTATGGGACTGAAAGGAAAGAGTACAAAGCCTGGTAATTCCCTGAACCACAGGTAGAAACACAGAAACACTTGTACCTCTTCAATATATGTGGAGACAATCTCACTGAAATGTAACAAACTGATAAAATGTGTTGGTAAGTTCTTGAATCCTTGAGGTTCCACAGGTGGCTGAATTCTTGGAGGAAAACTTGGAGCTTAAAGCAATAGACCAAGATGCTCTATTTTAATTTAATTTAAATTTAATTTTGTCCTACCTGAGGCTGCTGAGTGGCAGTGGGTCTCTGAGGAGATGGAATAGGAGTTTTGGACAACATTTGGTTCATTTTGCTTACGACTAGCTCGGTGATGTGCTGCCTGTCTTCAGCCTGGTGCTCCCCAATCAGGGGCATGGCACAGTCCATCACCTGCAAAATGCAACAGGACATCAGTGCTGGGAAGGGAATTCCTCCTCATCCCTGCAGGAGGGCAGGGTGTGCACCCACAGGATTGGTTTGAGCAGGAGTACACAAGAATGACAGGAATGAAACGTGTTCCATCAGAAAATAAACAAGAGAAAATAAGCAACTTTGCAATGCCTTCCCCTCCCAGCCTCCCACAAAATGGAAAAGAGAAAGAACCTCCAAAAAAAAGGTTCACTTCACACCTGGCACACACTTTGGGAACAGGAAGAGGAAGCACAGGGCTGAGATTTCTCAGGTTGCCCAGTGAAGGTTTCCTCCCTTCCCTGCTTCTGTGGCTCACACCACACTCATGAGCTGAATTTCAACGTGGAAATGCAGAGTAAAACTTCAGCTTCCCAGCAACTTGTGGAGTTTTGCCAGGGAAATCTGGATCTTTACTGATCCATGAAAAACTTTAAATGACACCTTGTTATTATTGATGACCTTTTTTAAAGAGCAGTGTGGCTGCAAAGAATAAGTAATGATTTCTACAGAGAAAGCAGGATGGCAGAGAGGCAGATAAAAATGGGCACATTTCCATTCTAAACATGACAAGTTAATAGTGCTCAGTGGTTATTTATTGCAGCCATTCTKATGAATAAAACTAATACTGAATTCTGCCACTTCAGTGGGTCCCCAAGTATTTGTTATTCCTCCAAAATATTTGTTATTTCTCCAGAATATTTGTTATTTCTTCAGTGTATCCACTTCTGCCACATCTGTGTTTGTTTCAGGGGAAATRGAAGCATAACATAACCCCAGCTATAATTCACAATGGCACTGGGAATTCCTACTTAGAAAAATGATAGGATTGAATTCATTTTTGAGAAACTGCAATCCTTTTTGCACGTGCATCAGGACATGTCCATGTCACCTGCAGTGCTGCACTCTGGCGTTTCCCACAGGCCTGCGGGGAAGAGTTTTGTTATCTGAGGGGTGCACAGGGATCACTCTGAGAAGCATGAACACACCCAACACTGTGCAGATCCCTCCTGAAGTGGAAGGGATTTAGTGGCAGCAAAACTCTTCTCAGCTCCTCAGCCTCCACAGAACATCTCCTTTTTAACAGTTTTGCCTTCCTTCTCTCAGATATGCAAGGGCTACTAGGAATTAGACACAGAAGCTGGGTGTTTCAAGAGATCTGGATTTAAAAGAACATTGCACCTGGCAGTAGTTGGGAAGGAGCTGCATTACAAATAATATAAACCTTGAGCTTTTCAAACTATGGTGGGAGCTACAGAAATTCTTCCTGAGTGGCAAAGGCTACTTTGTTCCAATAATGGGATTTGTTTGAAGTCCCAAATCATTTCCATGATTCTTCTGTTTGTTCATTTACAAGATTCACTGGCATTGTGTGTTGGCAACCAAAATGCTGGCAATGCCTGTGCTGGGATTTTCAGATCTAGGAGGTCTCCTCTGAGCTTCCTCACAGCCAAAAGGCTCTMAAATAACCCCAGAGTAAACAATGCAATGAGAATTGAACTCCAGAACAAATGTTTCCTGAGAAATGAAGGAATGGTTTTCCACTCTAGGGCCACATCAACAGTAGTAAAGAGATGTTTAATAAGCACACTGAAAGGTTCTTTGAAGTTTACCATATTTTTTAACAATCAAAATTTTAAGTGGAACACCCAATGTTTTCCATTAATTGGGAGAAGAGTTGATGAACCAAGAAGATTTGATATTTCTGAAGGGGTAAAATGCAGCCTTGTGGGTTGTGTGGCTCTTTAATGGCTTTTTACTGCTATTTTAAAAATTYCATAAACACTTCAGAGATCCACTTCCTTGTATCCTGAGCTGTTTCATGTAAGAGGAATTTGCATCGTGCCTGGAGGGACCCAAAGTGCCAGGACTGTGAAATGTTAATAATGACTGAATATTGAATGTTTTGGTGTGAAGGGCACTGGATGTTTGGTTCTCCACTGCAAACCATCTGATTTTCTGAGCAGGAGTGAAATTTRGGCTCTAAAAGTCTGTTTTAATGAGAGCTATTTTTAAAAATATGCACTATAGGGTGGAGATGAACCCCCCTCTTACCCAACACCAGTTAAAAGTTTCACAAGCATGCAAAAAACACTCCCTCTGCTTACCATCCACTGACATTAAAACAATTACTTGGAATGACTGTGAAATAAATTGCCTCCAATAAGGTCCTGCCAAAGGATTAGACAGGATTAAGATCTGGAGGATTGGGTTTGGACTGAATTTCTGCTTTTAAGAACTTCTACAAGTGCAAGTTCACACAGCAGCTTCCTTTGGGAGATACTGCTGTGGTGTTCAGCAGAGCTTGTGGGAAAAGGGAAAATAAGGAACCTTCAGGTGTCAAATCTTTGTGTCCACTCTGGTAAAGAAGTTAATACACTCCCTGAATGAAGAATTTTCAGGCACAGTCACAAACTGAGGCAGATTCAAACAGATTTGTCATTAAAACCAGAACCATTTGCCCTTGGCAATCTCTTATCRCTTGGACAGGTTTTGACCCTGTTCAAATCCTTGGGCTTGTTGCCACAGGTCACAAATATTATTGGCCAAAGATGTGACACCTCTGCCACTCCCTGGCAAAGCAGCTGAGATCCAGGTGGGTGCTTTACATGGTGCTTTTTGGTGCACTTTCTTTTCCTTTCAGAGAATAGTCTATTTTCATTCCTTGTACCAGAGTTAATGACAACTATTTGATATTTTTATTTTATATAAATGTATCTTAAGAATATTTTGGGCAACACTAACAGCTTTTAAATCCTGTGAGTGACTACAGGAATGTCAGGCTGGCATTTCCCCCCTTCAGATGATTTGACAAAGTTGAAACATACACAAAGCTCCCTGTTTATAAATAGTCTATTTACAGCCTGTGCTAGATTTAAAATCCCATTTCAGCCCAGCCAGTTTTTAGATCAGCATATAGCTCAGCTATTTAAAATATTGGAGTTTCCCACTAAGAGGATTTCACAGGAAAAAAAAGGACATCTGTAATTTATAAAATCAAATATGTTCCTTTTGCAGGTGCCAGTAAAAACATGGGTCACTATGAAATTACAGTCACTTAATTCATATCTCTGTGAACTTGCATTTATAGAGCAGTGTGTTTTCAGTAGCCAGTTCTTTGGGATGAATTTCTCTTATCACCCAGGGACTGACTGTGTATATTAGTGGGAAAGGGGAACAGCCAAAATTTGGGATGTAAGAGTGAGACTGGCAAGAAAAAGAAGAGAAAAATCTGTAATTAGGAAGGGAAATGGGATGGGATTTATAAAGGAGCCAGAGCAATTATAAGATAGCAGTAATTGCAAAGGGATCATTGTGTTTGGAGGAGAAATTCCCACTGCCACTGCCCACACCCAGCTCTGCTGCATCCTCAGCTCACCCCCAGGGGTGTCCTGGGCAGAGATTTGGGAAGGGCTGGCAAAGGCAGAGCTGGGGAGGTGAAAGGAAGGGCAAAGGCAAAGAATCCTGTGGATAAAGTGGGAAAAGGAGGTGTTTCCCAGGATGCTGAAACACAAGAGGAGCAGCCAGAGGGCCCTCAGTCAGCAGTGCCCAGGGAGTCTGACAGGAGAGAGGGATCTCCTGAGGGAAAAACCCCAGCAATTCCAGGAGAAAATAGGATAAGTGGTAAGTACAGAGGAAGGGGGAATTCAATCAGGGTGATTTTGAAGGTCCGTGCTTGGGAGGGTGAGAACTGGGCAAAACCATTCCCTTTGGTCTGTGAATGCAGCAATGTTCCAGAGCAGAAATGATGAGAAACCTCTGAGTTTATCAGCTATCAGAGCTGCATTTAGCTCCCTGTCTGACCTGAGCAGAGGATATTTGGTCCTGTATGGGAAGACAGGAGAAGCAGCTGAGCTTCTGAAGAATTTGAGGCCAAGAACAGAACTTCCCACACAATTGTGCACAAACTCTGTTTCTTCATTTCGTGTGTTGGTTTTCAGTGGCTGAAAGTTTTCTTCTTGAAATCCAGTTTGCAYCTTTCTAAGTCAAAAACACCACTTGGGAGCTAATTTTAATTTAGTTCAGGGTGACATGAAGCAAATGGGAATGTGGCAMCTGCAGCAGCCCACTTAATCTAAAACAAAGTTTGGGAGACTTCTGGGAGGCCACTCTAAAGGATTCTCTTCCATGTGTTCTCTTTTACTGCTCTCATCACCACACTCTGAGCTTTCATTCAGTTTCCCAGAGCTTTGGTTTTCCAAGAATGAAACAGAAAATATAATATTCAGTGGGATCAGAAATACAAACAATGCTCTGCTCCTTCTAGTATTGAAACCTCAGAAGTGTTAATTTAAAAAGGGAAAAAGATGTTACATTTAAGAAGTTTAAAGCTTAATGGATCTTGATTTGATGTCTTATTAGGAGGAAGAGGGGAGGCAGTTGAGTAGCTGCRTGTTGCAGTGATGTGTTAATAACAATCCTGCCTCTACAGCTTGTCTGATGCTTGGCAGCTGAGAATTCCCATTGAGGGGGAAAGAACAGACACTAAATGAAGAGATGAGGCTGTTGCACAGAATCATGACTTGGCCCTCATCCTGATCAACCTGACAGCCCCTCTGCTTAGCTGAGCCATCCTTTAATTAGTCCATTCAGCCCTAGCAGGAGTTTGGAGGCAGCTCCTTGGAGCAGGGCAGTGACAGGCAGAGGAACCACTGTGTTCCTTTGGAAGAGGCAGATTTTTCCAGGGAACCACATTTAGAAAACCTGTTCTGTGAAAAGGCAGTTACCTCTTACATTACCTGCCTAAAAATCTGCTAAGAGCCCAAACCTTCACAGAGGAACACAGGTGGTTTTGTGCTTGAATAATAATATCACTTCAGTATTTTGTCCTCTCCAGTAAAACTGGTGTGGGTATGTGAAGAGTACTGGGGTACAATTCTCCCCTAATTCCCATTCCCTCTGAGGGTGGCTGGCACACACCTGTGTCCTCCTCCTGGAGGTTACACTGGCAGAGTGTAAAACCAGGAAGAACAAATCTGCAAATGTTACTTCACTCATCAGGGAATCAGTGTGCTCCTTGTGAGGTGATCCCTGCAGGATTCAGGTGTCACTGGTACCCAAACACTCGTGTTTTCCTTAGGTGTGGTGTCCCCATGGGGACACGAGGCCACAGCTGCCAGCATGGARCTGCAGCCCAGGATTTCTGGACTGATTGTCCTGCTCAGCTCCCTCGAGTGCAGCTTGCCAGACTTCAAAACATTTATTTTCCCATGCTGAAAGGACACAAAGGGAGAAAATTCTCCCTATCTTGGTGCAGACAGTTTTCCACTTGTAGCCCAGAATTCTGTTAAAATTGCAGTGTAATAACTGTKGATATCATAATTTTTCCAGATGTTCTGGTGGATGTGAACTTTGCAAACAGCCCCACATTTCAATGCCTTTTCCAGATTCTAAATATCCTTGCTGATGAGCACTCCCATCTCCCAGACAATTCAGCTGATTCCTGACAACAGTAGGAATTAGCACGCTTCCATCCAYGCTTAGTTTTTTTTTAATTGCAACATCCATTCTGCATCCTGATTAAAATGCTCTGTAAGCCCAGCTCCTGATGGATCCTGCAGTTCTTAGAATCCTGGGGTTTAGAAATTAGGACTGTCTGTGGCATGGAAAATCAGGGGATTTGTTGACAAGCAGGAAGTGAGGCAGCCTCAGTCCATTAGAGAACTTGCAGTGGTTATTTCATTTTTTAAAAACTTTCCCTTTTGCTTTATCAACTACTTTAGGAGTAGGGAGATTCTGGAGATGCTTGCCCAGCTCCTGAATAAATTAGGAACGTGGAAGATGCTGAAGAAATTGTGTGATAGGAAAGTGATGACAACTTGTTTTATGGGTACACAAAGTGATATTTCTCTATAAGAACCTCAAAGGAAATTAAAAACTTTGACTTTTCAAAATTACCTACAGCAGAAACTTCTGATTCATGAGGAGTCAGATCTTCAGGGCAATATTTAGGCTAGAAAAAAAGTAAAGTTGTTTCCACCTCATCCTTAATCTCCCTTTCTGTGGCAAGGTATAATTTTGTTGGGGTTCCCTTGGGATGGTGCTATCTATAAACCTTCCAGGAAAAGCTGGTAAGCCAGCTCAGGAAAGAAATCATCAGGGCTGGCAAATTGTGCCATCCACATTTGGCTTTGTTTTGCAGTTTGTGTACATTTCCTCCAACACCAAAAGACATTCCCATCCATAGGATTACATTTTCCAGCAAGTTCTGCCACTAATTTGGACCTGTGGCTTTGTATCATGATTTAAACAGTGCTCAAAAATACACAGCCTTGCCTGAAACACAAATAAGCCAATGCCCAGCTACCAGAAACGTTCTTTCCTTGGCTGTTTGTAGTATGTAAAGACAGACAGTGAAAAAAAAGCAGGATTTCTTACCTCAAAAATATAATCTTTTCCATCCTTCCCGTGTACAGCTTTAACAGCACAGATGTCCAAGCCACCAAATATTTCAGAGCAGGTGTCAACCCAAAGCTTGTACCTGTTTCACAAAAATAATTTGCTCTGTGAGTATCTCACCAGGCTCTTGATTTTCTAGAGGTTCACCTAATGATGTATTTAATATTACATTCACCATAAATTCAGAATTTTCACTACATAGGAGGAGTTTGGCTCCTGTAGCAGGAAAATGAATGAGAGGATACATCCTAAATCATGGCCCAGCTGTTTTCTAAAGGAACCAGGCTGGTTTTATTCCTATAGYACTGAGCAAAAGGAGAAATGCAGGCAGGAAAACCCTTCAGGTGACGCAGAAGGATCAAAAATATGACTTTATGTGAGTTGTAGAGCATGCAGACAAGGATTATGTTCTTCATGTAGGGTTATATGCAACTACTGCAAAACTCAAGTAGAATTTAAATCATTCCAAGGAATTCTACAGCTCCTAAAAAGGCCATTTCATACAGGGCTGAGCATAAAAATCCTTCAGTTTATTTTGTAATGTCAAGGTAAAAGACTGAGGATGGTCCCTTTACCYATTCTACAGGCAGCAATATGATTTATTTTCCTTGTTTCTCTAAAAACAGAGTGATTATCTGACCAACAAGGGGCTGAGGGGGGATTTGTTTAGGAGAGTGAGGCAATTGCAGTGATCCCCGTAGCACAAGCACAGAGCTGGGAGCCCAGAGGCAAGGACTGAACCCCAGCACACCAAGAGCACTGGGAATGTTCAGTGTCTCCCAGCAGGGCTGGGCAGGGAGGAAATGATCCTGCAATGATGCAGGGTGATGTCACCCACTGAAGGGCATGATTTGCTGAAGAAAAACCCCATTTTTAAAACATTCATTCATCATGAATTTCCCTCTTTCCTTGGCTCACACTTGAGTCTAGAGCAGAGTTATTTCCTCTCCCAGCCCCTCTCCTGCTCCAGCCCTGGAGCCCTGATGATGGATTTGCCACCTCATAGTATTTTCCACTGAAAAAAAAACCCCAAAAACCCCCTTGCTGTAATAAACAAAGCATTTGATTTCATTGTGGGATCAAAGGAAATTCCTTGCTGGGCTGAGAGACTGATTCATGTATAAATATCTTCAGTAACAGCATCCTTTCCAAGTAAACTTATTAAGTCACATTCTTTATATTTTCTTAGATCAAATCTGTTCCAGTGGAAAAGCTTTTCTTTTAAGCAGAATACAAAGAAATTGATTTGAAAAGATCCTCATGTTAATATCTTAGCAATGAAAATAATTTTTTTTTCCTGTGAGAAACATGGTTTTTGTCCAATATAAGAGGGTTTTTTGGATGCCTGACAATTTCAACATCTGTAGATGCACTGACTGACTGGACTTTTTTGCATGCACTTGCTTATAAATAAATTTTTCTTTTGTTGCTGTAAAATACTGTGTAACTTAAAAAGTCGTGACAACAACAAAACTTGTCTTGAGCAGTAAATATCTGGACTTGAAATGGAAACAGAAATGAGGAAATTTTCTCTAAAACACTGCAACATCAATCAGATTTATGAAAGTATATTTAATAGCCCATCTTCTGCCAACAAACACAGAGCTGGAAAACTCCATTTGGAAAGAGAGGTTTTGGATGGAGCAGCTTGAGTGTCTGAAACCCAAGGCTTGCACAGTAGGTTTGACTAAAGGTCACAGTTCCTCTTTTCCCAGAGCCAGTGTGAGCAGCAGCAATTAAGGATAAAGGATAAAGGATTGCTCCCAGGGGGCAACATCAGGTGTGCCAGGTGAGGTGGGCACTGCTGGCACGGCTCTCTGGGCAGCAGGAGCTCTGGAACAGGGCTCTACATGAGAACATCTGACCCTGAAATGTGCTGCTCCTCTGCCTCTCACTGTCCCTTCCTGCCTCACTCTTCTTTCTTCTCTGAATTTCTACGCTGAGGTTTGTGCTCAGCCAACAATGCCCATCAGGCATGGCTTTCAAGGCACATCCTGCCCATTCATGGCGTGTATTAAAACCAAAATGCAGCAGATCTGATCGTTTTTCTGCGTTGTGAAACTGCTCAGAGAAGGCTCTTTAACCCTTGTGAGCCCTGCTGTGTGTGAGCACCCCATGGGCAGCCCCACAGAAGCAGGGCTGTGTCACCCACACCCTTTTCTCCCAGGGAACACATCCACCCTCTCCATGCTTTTGGCCCCGTCAGCAGCAAGGAAGTTTTGTTGTGTTGGTCGGTGTGTCAATGGGAAAATCCCCATTCTGCTCTAATTAACTTTCACTGAGAAACGGGAGCAGGAGCAAAGCTCAGGGAGCATTTCCAACAGGAGCAGGGCGAGGGAGAATTTCCCACTCCTCTGGCACTGCTTTCCTCGGGGCACAACTGGAGTTTGTGTGTTTCCACACAGCCCATGGGCTGTAATTACACACCCCAGAGCTCACCCCTGCCTCTCCCTCCCAGGGAAGACATAACCTCACTTTCTAGAGGGAGGTGGGAGGGAATGAGAAAGAGAAAATAATGTGGCTCCAGTCCATCCCCAGAGGGGAGATCAGTGAGGACACAGTCTAGACAGGGGCTGGACAGCAGGGAGCTGGAATTCCCGTCTTTCTTGTTTTCACCTTTCCAGGGCAGGCAGTGGCTCAGTTCCTGTGTCTCCCTCAGCTCGTAAGAGGCACCAAGTTGTAGGTTCCAGGCTTTAAAACAAAAATACCCGAAACCAACCCCCCAAACCAGGACCACTGCTGAACTTTAAAACACCTTTTAAATTACACTTTCACTGTACAGACTTTATTTCTGCTTCCACTGGTGGCAGCCTTTGGAGAAGCTGAACAACAGAAAATTCATAGCCATCCAAAAGCCTCTGAGATTTTGTTTTGCAGGGAAAAGAGGTTTATGTGTTGTGGGGCACATGAGGAGGATTGAGAAAAGAGTTCTGGGCTTCAAAGTGGTGCTGCATGAATGTTTTCAACTGGAGTGCACAAATTATCCAGGATAAGAATGGGAAARAAAAGGAAAAGCACAGTAAACCAAAGCACAGAGCTGGAATGATGGCACAGGGGAAACAAAGCTTCAGTGTATCCCAGCAACAGGGAAAAAGCCTCACAGTGCAGTCCAGTGGAAATTTATAAAATGRAAAGTAAGGAATTTGGGATTGAAAGCAGAAAAGAGAAATGGGATTTAAATAGGCAGAGTAAAGACTGCATTGCTTGGTTATGTAGAAGGATGGTAGGATGTAGAAAGAGGAAAGCTTAAGAATGTGCATGGTGTGAGACTGGTGGGTAAGAGAGGGCAAATGAACCAGGAGAAATGACTGACAGGTTGAAGCTGTGAAATTCAACTTTCTGAAGGAAATTCCTGTCATTTAGAGCAGATGTGGATGTAGAAACCCAAGGGCACATGTAACACCCAGGGCTGGTGAGTGTGAGTAGGTAACTCTGAAGCCACGTGCAACTCCTGGCTCTGCTCTGTCACCTAACTGAGAGATTCCCTTTTCCCCAAATGAGCACAATGCATGCACTCACTGTGARTTGTGTACCAGCAATGGCATTCTTTAAAAATCCACTCAAAATAAAACACCATTAATTTTCAATTACCTTTTACATGAGACTCCACTTACTTATCTGACATAGCAATTTGTTCCAGCATGGCAGAGCCCGTGTTTGTCTTCCAGTTCCCGGATATGGAAGTTCTCCTGAAAGGGGGAAAACGTTACAAAGACAGCCAGTGGTTTCACATTCTCATTCTCAAATGACTCTGCTTTTCACATGAGTGCAGCAGCAGCATTGACACCTTTTTCCTCACTGGCAGCTTGTAACAGAACACCYGAACTGTGAGGGGTTCCAACAGCATTGGCAAGAATTCTTTGTACTGGAGCTACAAAGAATGGCTGGGAAATTTCTGTTCCCACTTTATTTATTGAAGATTATATTTTAAAAAACCCAGCCTGCTTTGATGAAGGGGCAGTGTTAGAAGTGAGCTGGTGCCAGCTACAAAGGCACTGAATTATCTGTAACACAGTGGTAATGCAAAGGTAAATGTCAAGAAGCTTCAGCTTCTCCTTTCAAACCCACCCGACTGTGTCCCAATACTTGAAAAGCAACATATTTATGTTTCTAACACCTCTGAAATTATTTCAGATGTGTTTTGGAGATGGGTTTTGGCTTCTTCTCCAGTGTTCTTTACTATTTACTGATGTAACCTAAACTGTCAGTTCACCTCCTCCTATTTAACCTCTAAGAAAGACAAAAAACCCATGTAAAGTCTTTTTTCCTCCTCAGACCTTAGGACTGCTACCAGGGCTGAGAAGATTACTGCTTTGTGAGAGCTAAATACTGTACTGGGAATAGGCTATGGATACAAGTTATGAAGTGTTTCCAGTTAGTAAAATCAAGGGAACATCTGCAATGTATTAAAAGTATATCAGGCAGCAGCCAGGGCTTTCTCTCCATTTTTCCATTAAGTTAATTACAAGGGTCAGTAGCAATTGTGGGGGAATGTTGACTTTTCTCTGGGACCCTCATAAAGTTTGCTGGGCTTTAAAGCATGAAGTTCTTCTGTGATGCCATGTCCTTTGTTGTTGTGGGAGAAAGG
>CADDXX010000510.1:170282-208538 GCA_902810485.1 Alauda arvensis | reverse complement strand
AGAGGAGAGGAGAGGAGAGGAGAGGAGAGGAGAGGAGAGGAGAGGAGAGGAGAGGAGAGGAGGTGCTTGTTGAGTGCTGTGTGTAAGGAAACCTTGCCCAACAAAGAGGTTATGTTGTGTTTCAACTCAGTTTTTAAGGTGGTGTTTATTTACATGTGCCTGCTTAAAAATGAGTATTTTTAGGTTCATCACTAATCTACACAGACATTCTGCATCAGAGAGGAAATCCCACAAGTCACAGTTCAATCCTCTTGCAGACTTCTCACAGGAACTCATCAGAATGGACTCTTTTAGGTGTCTTTTAGGAAGGAAGATGTGACCAAATCAGGGCAAAAAGTTATCCTGGAGGCTTTTAGCAAGTATTGAGTACGAGATGCTCAGCTGCAGTGATGGAATCCCAGCACCACTGACTAGAGAGGTAAAAATGGTTTGACTTAAAGCYTTATTTTCCCTCCACACTGAGAAAAGCTCCTGCAGAAGTCTCCCAGTGGATGCTTGGCTGGCTGTGAGGATGCTGCAGGGATCAGAGGAGGGCTGGGGAATGCAGTGTACACAGAATTAACTGGTGGAATCTCAGGAGATGGTGGGTTTGACACAGATGAACTCCAGAACAAGAGTGAACTGATCCAAAACTACCCAGCCAGACACCTAAGCCCTGGAGATGATTTCTGTAATTATATATATGAAATATGTAGGTTTCCCACTCTTCTTTGCTTCTGATAATTGACAAGAGTCTTTCACATCATTATTTCCTCCTCTTTAACCAAACACTGAACAATAAATAAAACAACTCCTACACCTTTAAGTGCTTTACACTTAGGCTTAACATGTTTGCACTCGATTTGGTCTTTGCAAGAAGGAAGAACTGTTTTAGAGTTGCTAAACAATTCATAGTAACTTGAGCTTCCCCTTTTCCAACACCTTCCTGCTTTATTTAGTAGCATTTGCAGTATCCAATCCAAATTGCTGGGACAGGGACTTGTCAGCAGAGAAATATGTAGAAATGTCTGCCTACTATTCTTGGGTAGGCAGCCTGCTCTGTGGTTTGATCCTCCAGCACTATTCCTTTGCTTGATGTGCTTTACTTTTGGTTTATTGACCTTTTGATCAAAGAGCTTTAAGCCCTGGACTCACAGTCCTGCTTTTGGAGGGGAGATTTAGCTACAGGGCTTTTGTATTTCTGTTTTTCTACATTGTGTGTGACCCTTTTAAACTGGATTTCCTTGAAGTCATCTGAATGCTGCGCGGGTGCCCAGGGCAGTTAAGTGTGTGTCACACAGCCCCCGGAGGGGCTGTGGTATTTACAGGGATCCCATCCTGCTTTTCTGGCCATAATCTCCACTGACAGACGATAAGCACCAGTGTTTGGTGACTCATGGATCCACTTAAACCACAATTTCCCACAGAATTATAAAACCGAGGCTCTTAATAACTCTCTTTAAACTACAAAAACAAATGTTCAGCTGGTATTTTTTGTGGTGGCTCTCTAAGTGCTCTGTTCCTGTGTCACAGAGCAAAATGAGAACCAGCTGGAGAACAATATTCTACTGACATCATGTATATGTATGTGCACATGAAGAATTCTTCAGACATTTGGTAAATCTTCTCCTTTCCACGCTGCTTTGTAATAACGAAACAGTATTTCATTTTCGTGTGTGATTTAAGTGTATGAAAGAATCTAGAGAAAAAAATGATCGCTAGGCTTTTAGCATTTGGATGAACCCAGAGTTTCTGAGTAGAAACTTAAAAATAAATAAAAGGTAGGAGGAACAGGCTGTCATTTTAACTTATTTTTGCTGTCCCTTAGGCCAACTGCTTCTTCTGCGAAGAAGAAACATTTATGTTTCAGAATGATAAATTTACTGTGGCTGACTCTTCCAAAATTATTCCTGATGCTGAACAGCATTTAAATTTCAAGTCAAAGGGAAAAAAAAGCGGGGCTCTCCTCTACAAAATGTTGTGGCCCAATTTCTATCACAGGGAATGAGCCCAGTATTGCATCTGGGACCTGGCCACATACTGGAGCCATCAAGAGCTGGGCCTTATCCCTAAAACTCTGCCCTTGGGAGCTGTAAAAGTGGGGRAAATCAGCTCTGTTTATTAGCGAAGGGGAAAGATGGGCAGCACAACACAAGGGATCTGCCTGTCAAAGCACCTACAAGAGAGAAAAGAGAGCAGAAGGGAGAAAGGCCTCCCGCAGCCCTGCAGCGKGGCATGGGAAGGGCTGTGGGGAGAAGGAGCCTGGGACTGGAGTAGGGGCAGAGCAAGGCTGGGACTGGCACTGAGGAGAATCCAAGGGCTGAGGAACACCCTGGGCATTGGGAACAGCTCTGCTATGAGGGGTAAGGACTGAGGGACAGGGAGGTTGTGGCAGCCCGGGAAACTGCAGGCCTGGAGCAAGGCACGGCCCAGCCAGGAGGGGAGAGGGGACATYGGGCTGGGGGGACGTGGTGCTGCCAGAACAGCTGGGATGGCYGTCCTGACAGGGGGGAAAGCAGGGAAAGTCAGGCTTGGAGCACCAGTGTGACACAAAGCAGCAGAACTGGAGTTAACTCTTCTGGAGAAGCTGGGGGATAAAGCTGGGTCATCTGCTTAGGATCCTTGGGCCTGTGGGGAGAGGTGGGGAAGGCYCAACACACCTGAGTTCCACAGGGAGCCTGAAGCACAGCCCTGTGTCACTGCAAACACCGAGTGACAGAACACTCTGAATCCTTGTGAGCTTTCTGAGCGTCCCACCTTGGTCACTGCACAACTCAAACTCCCACCACGCTGCTCCTGCAATGCTCAGTGAGCTCTGGGCTCCAGGTGCAGCAGAAGGATGGGGTGTCCACACTGCAGGGTGGGTCTGAGCCCTGGGAACAGTGTTCCCAACAGACCTGGCCTTTCCTCTCGCCTGTGAGGGGACAGTGCAGGCATTTCTGAGCTGTTTTGGGAAGGCCAAACCTCAGACATTCTTTCTCAAGTGCCCCTTCAGTGCCAGGTGAGGACAGAGCAGCAGATCCTGTGACAGCCACGTCTTGCTGAGAAGTCAAGAGTGTGTGGCCTTCCTAAATCAACCTAAGGAGATAAATTTTTCCCCTTGTCCCACCCTGGACCAAAGTTTCTATTTCCTCATGGCCATTCTAAGATTTTTGATTCTGAGCATAAAGCCTGTCTTTTAAATTATAAACATTTTATGGATTTGCTTTAACCCAACTCCAGCCTCAGCTTCTCTCAATATTTCTGGTTTGCTTGCAATTCTTTCCTGATAAAGAACCTGACTGTACCTTACAAATGACTTACAAGGATTTGCTGATCCCTCCAACGTTCAGGAGTTCCTTGAGAAATACCCCCGTGTCTGGAAGTGGGTGTGGATATGTAAATGTGTATTTTAATCCATCTTCTGTTACATTTTCCCTGCCTCAGGATTTTAAGTGTGAGGGAACAAAGGCATGAGATGATCTAACTTGTCACAAAATGAGAAATGAAATGAGTGTTTGTCAAATTATATTGCYTGGTAATTGAAAGAGAGTCAAAATCTGCATAAACAGAGGTACCAGAGCTCAACTGCTGCATCACAGCTCAGTGTGCTGCTCCAGCTCAACATTATCTGTGAAGCTGAAACAGCCCCTGAGCCTCTCCTTTAGTCATGGCCTTTAAACAAACACCTGGGCTCCAAAATGAGCAGAGGTTTTCATGTGTYTCTGTGAAGGTCACTGCAGGATTGGATTGTTCCTTTGGTGTGTTATGTTGAAAGGAGGGGACTTTGTTCCATCAAAGTGTGAGAGTTCAGGTYTGTTTGTGTCAATGAATGCCATCCAACTTATCAGAGGGGAGAAGAAAAATTTGAAGAAAATTTGTCCTTAAATTGATGAAAAGCTACAAAGAAATCTGAATTAACAAGTGCTCCATGAAACCAATCCCTCTTCCGACTGCTCCTTTCTTTAAATGAAAATAATGAACACAAGTTAGCAGAAAAACCCCTCTGGCAGGCTCACCTGGTGTCTCATTCTCCTCCTTCCAGCCACAATCAACCGATAAAAAGAATTTTGATAAATCCAGAAAGTTTAAAATACTCTTTCCAGAGAGYGTGAGAAAGGGAGGCATCATCTCAGAGACTCATCCAACACTCTTTAATCTCCCTGGTGCTTATCAAATTTGAAACAAAAGCAGGAAAGAACATAAGGATTTGGCTCACATGTATGCCTTGTAGTTACTGCCTATTTTTTGGATCCTGATGTCATATTTGGAGTCTATGAAGGGCTCAGTGGTGGCGTAGGTCTGAGTGAGTGCTACCACGCTGGCTATGTCCTGAAAATCGTAGTGGTTGTCTACCTTGATCTGGAGCCATCAAGCCACAAGAACACAGCACAGACAAGAGAAAAGAAGAGTAATTAGGAATAAAATGTAGAATTCGGTTGTAAATGGCATTTGTGAGAAGCATGGTTTTGACAACATTAAAAAGAATCTGATATTTTGTCTGATTTCTAGGTTCTGCAACATTCCTGCTTTAAAATATTTTTCTAGGCAAAATATTACCTGCTCATCTGGAGAAAACAATTTTCGACACTGAAAGTTTATTTTGCTTCCTTTTTTTTTTTATTTTTTTAGGTGTGACCTGCAATTCCAATTGATGTAGATTCTTACTGGTTCTGTAAATTGCTCAGGTAATGGAATATATGCAGAGCCCACCAGGAATTTTCATATCATCCCATCAGCTTTTCCCATGAGGGAGGAGCTGAAGGATCCCAGTATCCTGCTGAGGGCAGTTCACAGGGAGCACAGAGGGCTGGCTCCAGGCAGCAGAACCATTATTCTCATTTTTCCCTCTTCTCTGAAGGAGTTGGGCTTTCCAGGGGTGGGATTTCCCAGGTGTGGAGTGCTCTGTTGGGGTGATGAGTGCCACTAAATAAACCATCAACTTTTATGCCTTGAAAGAAGAGGGGGACGGAAAATTGGGGAATGCTGATCTAGGGGAGAGGGAGGAGGAGATTTTAGGGCACAGAGGGAGGACAGAGACATCACCTCTGGTCAGGGAGGGCTATCCCAGTGGGGAACTCAGAGCTGGGGAAGCAGGGAGTGAAAGGGGCTCAGGAGAGAAGCCTTGGGGCAGGAACACAGGAAGAGTGGGACTCCACCACACTGATCCAAAGGGCATTTCAGAATGGTGAGGAAGCAGGCAGGATCATTATTTCCCAGGCAGGATCACTATTTCCCAGGCAGGATCAGTATTTCCCAGGGTATCTAGCATCGGGAGTTTGCAGCTCTTTGCAAGCCCAGCATCCTGCTTGCTGCTCCTCCTCCTGGGACTGAAAAGGAACCTGAGGGCCACGCTGGGACGTGGCACAATAAATGGAATTTGGTGGAGATCAAAGCTAAAGTCCAAGTGTTTGCCCCCAGCTCTCAGATGGAGAAAGATACAGAGTAATTTGCCATTTGAGAGCCACAAACCAGACACGAGGCCTGGTTTCAACTTGATTTTCTGAAAACTGAGTGGCCTTTGTGGGTCTAACTGGGACCTCTGGGAATGCTGCTGCCAGCAGCGCCCTCAGGGAGGACTGGACTTCCAGGGAAACCTTCCTCTGCTCTCTGATGGCATTTAATCTTGCAGAGCTTTAAATGTTTCACAGCTAAAAGAAAAAAACCTCATTTCCAGACATTTGATATGAAGAACATTTCTGTGCATTATTTCCCCTTTTCTCTAAATGAGAGGTGAATATCCAAAGTACAGCATAAACATTCTAACACTTCACATATGCAACCCACAGAAAGTGCAGTTTAATTAGTGGTTCAGTCTGCCCTCAATTAAATTGGCTGCTGGACTTCCAATGATTTACTAAATATGAAACAAATCAAAACAGTCATAGGCAAAAAATAACATACAGTACAAGCTGTAATTAAATCAGTTTTCTATCTGAAAACAGTGCAAATATTATGTTCATGGAGCTTTGGAGATTCAGGATGATAAATGTAACTATTCTCTGATTAATTGTTTTAAAAGCTAAACCACTTCTAGCACTGAAGTGTTTTCAGTGAGTGAAGTTACTCCACAAGAACTAGAAATTGTCACTGATAGCAGTGAAAATGGGATTTCAATGCTCTCCCATTGGCCCTGCACTGTGAGATAAGTGACACCAAAACATCTGTACTCACCACTGAAATGCAATTACTTTGGAGAAAGAAAGCAGCAGTTATACAGAGGTATGAAACAATCACAGACAACACATATCAAGATAGGAAATCAAAGTTCAGTACAAGCCTAAACCAACAAAGAACCAAGGCAAAACCTTCCCAYACTCCCAGCTCCAAAACGGATTGTGCAACAGACCTTGACTCTTGAAGAGTTTCAGTGCAGCCAATAAATTAATAAACAAGGTTTTGCTTCGAGAAAGCATCTCAGCACAGTTCAAAGCACATCCCACACAGGGCAACTCTCAAACTGCACAGGCCTCCTTCCAAAATTACTGGGGGCACGTTTTTATTTTCCTAAACAGAGATGCTTTCTGAGCATTGACAGGCAGAGATTTGCAAGGGGGGGGGTGTCTGGGACAGAGTCTGGGCAGATAAAAGGTAAAATATCAGGGAAGGAATGAGCATGCAGAGGTGAGGGACAAACCCCAGGCTCCCAACATGCAACAAGTAGCATCTGCACCTTTCCCATGCCTGAGTGAGCATGTCCAATCTTCACAACAACAGGAAAGGTTGGCATTGTGAGCTGGGGGGGAAACAAAACACGCACATTAGAGAAGAGAGTGACCACGAGCTCAGTGATTAAACAGCATCGTTTAGGGAAATTAGTTAAGCACGATCATAACGTGGCCAAAGCTGTTCTGGCCATGTGGAGCCTCAAACTGTTCATCCTCTGTGTTCTGGTGACTTGCTGGGTGTGTTTTCTGAGCACAATGTTCTTCCCAACACAGACAATTGGTAACTTTTCTTAATCTTAACATTTTTTGTATGTCTTTTWACTTCACTTTTTAAACTGAATTTCTGCTGTTTCCTATTTTAACTTTTGTTCCTGTGTTTTCTGATCCACCAACTCATACTCTCCCAAGGCTATAATCATTAATGATGCCAAATTAACCACCTTTTCCCCTTCATTTCCACTATTTAGCAGGGCTGTAAATACATTTTCTGMCCGCTTCTGAAAGCAGGGATGCATCATTCACAAAAACTTGCTTTAAAGGCAGAGATACAGAACATCTGAGTTTTCTAGGGAAGGCTCCAGCTCCTGCACAGAATGCAGGGAATCATTGGGAATAATCCAACCACTGAGGAGGAAATCAAATACACAGAAACATATGAAAACACTTTATCCAATGAAATGGGAATGCTTCTGTCTCTCCAAAAGTGCTCTGAATGACCACTTTTACTTCCATCATTCACTTGAAAAAGTTTGAGATCTCCCAGTTATGGGCATGGTTGGCACTGCTGTTCTTCCACTTCAAATTACCATATATTGAACCTCTATAAGTCAAGGCCAAACCTCATTTCACAGAAGGGGTTTATAACTAGAAATAAAAAGCTGAGCACCTTCAACATGTGATCAAACTGGGCAGCAGCAGGACAGTGTTACAGGCTCCAAACCCTTCCTTTAGTGCCACATTCCAGCACAATAAATACAACCAGAGGCAAGGCTGATGCTCTAGAACATAGCCTAAGAATTGTTAGAGGTTKTATGAGGCATTGTTTAGTTTCAGAATAACCAAAAGCCCCTGCATTACACACTAAGGTCACTCTACAGGAATTTAGGAATGAAGTTCTTGCTCAATTGCAAAGTTCCTGCTTAGTCAACATCCAGTCACTGGTGTATCACTTTCAGATTTGAAACCAGGCCTTTTTTTTTTTTTTCAGTATTTGGGGGTAGGAGGGGAACAAATCATTGCCAGACTCAAGATTCATGAGGGCAGCAGCACATTTCTGTGAGTGAGCTGCAAACCACTGCAGTGGGGTTTGTAATGGAAATGCTGGCAGAGCTCTGAGCACAGCAGCACACATGGCACTCCTGTAATTAGCAGGACCACGGATCTTCCTGTGATCCCAAAGCTGTGGAATCCTCTGTGGGCCACAGGAACCAGCACAACTCACATTAAAAAAAAAAAAAAAAAAAAAAGAAAAAAGAAAAAAAAGTGCTTTCTCCCTCAGAAAAATGCAGTAACATCATTTTCTCTGGACCCTGATCCTGAGAATCCACGTGCTCCACCACATCCCAGCACAGACTGAGGGAAGAGCTCTGGATGCTGCAGCTCAAACTGCARAGAGGAAAAAACCAGGCAGGCAAAAGTCAATAATCCCAGCACTTCCCTTGTTTGTAGCTCACCCTGGGACAGACCCATGAATTTCAACAGTTGTTATTTTGGGGTTTGAGCAGCTTTTCCTTTATTCCTGAATAAAGGAAATTATTCATTTTTGCTCTTGAATTATCCCAGTTTTCCCTCTGCCATTGTGTAGCACYTCTCTGTCACCAACCCATGGCCAGGGGATTGTTCTGCCAACAAAACCTGAAATGTGCCATGGAATTTAAAGAAAACTTGACCTGAATGCTCCCATCCCATTTCCCAATGTGGTCATTTTGGCAGAAAAGGCACTCCCCAGACTATTCCTACATTTGGTGAACATTATATATGATAAAAATGTGATAGTGACAGTGAAAATCTACCAGCTCCATGGATTTCCCTTTAATTTTCATTATAATTACTGATAATTATCATTTATATTATAGTTACTGCTATCAAAGCTGTTTACTTTGAAAAGTGTCACTGAGGGGAAAAGGTCATTTTACAAAAATATTGCAGATTTTTTGAAAGCTCTCTCAAATTCAGGCAATTCAAAATTCTACTCTGGCAATAAAAAACTGAGGGGAAAAGCCCAAAGAGCAAGCAGAGAAACTGAGGAATCTGCCAAGTTCACAAATGTGAGAGATGGAGGTGTCTGCACTGCATGAGCCCTTCTGCACACAAATAACATCCACAAAATATAGCAGAATAAAAAAATAGCATTACCAGGACTTCTAACTTTAACAGCAATGCAATAAACTACCATTATTAATTAGACAGAAACCAGGATATTTGGCAAATGTGGAATAAAATTTTCAAAATTTATAGTCATACATGAATGTGATTGGATTGGTAATAAATATTGGTAGCAACTGGAAAAACTCCTGGCTCGTGGTGGGAACACAGATGCAAACAGCTGAGGAACACACTGACATTTGCTAATCCAATGCCATTAATCAAAATAACAACAGTGAATATTCAAATTATATCCAGGAAGGATTAATTTCACTTCTGGATGAGCATAAAAATCTAAAAAGCCAGTTCATTTCATTATTCCCTGACTGATGTCACAATAGCAAGAATAATTATTATTAATTCTGGTTTCTTAGCATTTCATCTGCATCAACCTTTTAAAATGGAAGATTTTTTTTTGTACTATGAGCTTCAAAGGCAAATATTTTATTGTAGCAATCTTCAGCACCTGGCCATGTAAAGATTTCACAACTGTGCTTAGCTAGTTTTTTACTGGAGAAAGGAATATTCTAGTTTGATAAAAGTCCACAACACCTCCAGTATCAGCCTGGCTCATCTGCAGTGCAGGTAATCCAGTGRCCCAGTAGGTGGCTACAGAATGAACCAGCACAGTCCCCATCTGGATTGTTTGCATTTTTCCAGATGGAATGGAAATCCCTGTCCTTCACTACTGAAGAAATTTTCTGGAGTTTCTAAGTCTGGTTAATAGAGTGTCACCCTGCAATTAAAAGCCCACTAATTTAAAATAAAACCTTCAAATTTAAGCTTCATACACTATGGTGCTCAATGCTTTAAAAGTTCTACTGCAATTTAAGTAATTTTGGACAATTTCAATACAAGCTGGTTTTTTCCAAGAGATATAATTTGAATTCTTCCAAATTTACATTGAATTCCTTTAACTGCGACATAGTGAGAAATACAATCAAAGACTTCTATAAAAATAGAACCAGGCAAAGATATCTGCTAAAAAAAAAGTCTAAAAAACCCCTCTGCTGGCAACAATGCAGACAACAGAGCTTTCTGAAGGTAGTATTCACCCTGCTTTCATGTCCTCGGGGTTGAGCTGACTAGAAAAGCCACAATAGGGAAAAAAAGAGGGGGCGGAGAAGCAGTGACAAAAAACCCCAGATGTTGCATAAACATGACTTACCTCAAGTTCAGTGTTTAAATATTTATCTTTCCAATAATCCCCAAGCAAAGTTCATTTAACCACTCTAGTTCCATGTAATTTATTTGTGGAATATGCATCAGCCTAAATCTAATTTTGCTCTGCTTATTTTGGAAAAAGGAAATTAAAAGTGAAATAATGAAGGTGGTCTTTTATTCATCTTTTTTTTTTTTTCTTTCCCAGAAACAGGCAGGAAGAGCCCTAAATCAATAAACAAGCAGCAGATGTACTTTCTCTGGTCTGTTTGGTTTGCAGAAAACACAATTTCCAGATCAAGTGGGGGCTCAGCCAGGCAGGAGCTCCGTCACCAGCAGGGCCAGCCCTGCCCTGGCCTCTCAGCAGAAAACCTCACACTCCACCAGCTGCTGGCCTCAACAAACACAGGCACAATTTCGGGGATGTGGAGCCACATTTTCCACTAGGCAGCTAAACGTAGGTGTAAAACTCTCTCTGCAAGAAGTGAGTTTTAATGCCCCCAAGCTGGGGTGATTTGTGTTATCTTTTTGCTGTGAAGAAACTGAAAGTTCACGGGGATGAAAAGAGTAGAGCTTTAATGTCTTAGTGGGAGAGGAAAATGTGCCTTCTCTGTGAGTCCCTGACCCAAAGCTGAAGGTTGAAGTGGTTTGTGAACCAAGTGGAATCCAGGTCCCAGGGCCAGCTCAATCCCCAGGGACAGCAGTGGGAACTGGTGCAGAATTGGGAGTTCTGAGCTCCCTTCGAGACTCCTTTGACTGCCACCACCACCTGGAGAGTCTGGAGCTGCACAAAGCAGCTCCATGTGCCTCCTGAAATCAGGCAAGGCTGGAGATGATCTTGGGTTAGGGAGGGACTCCACCAGATCACCAGGAGATCCACCTAAAACACCCACAACTGCTTTGTCTGGTAAAAAATCYCAGTGGTCTAAATCGACACAAAGTGATGTGATGGCAGAACGTCTGCTGTTTTCAAACCTGCACAGCATGAAAACAGCAATTGTCATTAAGAAGGAAAACACAAAGTGCAATTGCAGTGAATCAATGACAGCAGCTCCCACCAATCTCTGGAAGAAACTCTGAAGACAAAATCTTGGCAGAAACAAATTCTGTTTTGACTCTGGTGTGTCAGGGTTTAATTCATCCTTCCACCAACTGTTTGGAAAACTGCAGCCTCAAAAGTCAAGTAACACTTTGCCACCTTATAAAACAATTACCCAAATTGCTGTGACTATGAAKTGTAAGGGTTTTTTACTGTAGCATTTCAGAGGTGACAGCTATAAATGCCTCCTGTTTGAAGCAGGCTCTAGTTCATACAGAGGCACTGGAATTTGAAATCCATGAAAGCTTTCCTATTTGGTGAAATACTATTCTAATTCTGAATTTTCAACATGAGTTTACAGGTTTGGTACAGGATGCATAGTGTGACTCCAGCAGGTAAAATCAAAGTAGATTCTAGAGGTAATTGCAACATCAAATGAGAACCAGGGAGGAAAGAACTGAGTCAAAGCATTGAGCAGCCAACAGATAAATTATTGGTGTGGAAAATCCTGCCCACTACCATTCTCAAATAAGATTCACTTGCCACAATGAAGAGAAAATCAGATTGRTATGGATAAAAAAGCTGAACTCTCTGTACAGCCAGAAGCTAAAGCTAGAGCAGGCAGGCCAGGCAGAAGGCTCTGAGTAGACTCAAACTGCCTGACAGCTGGAAGGGTCAATGAGGTGGCTGTGGCATGTCCCATGACCATGAAAAACCCTTGGAAAAGGCTGTAAGGACAATCCCTGCACAGCAGAGTTCAGTGCTCCTTGACACAGCCCCCAGCCTGAGCGTGAACTCAACCCCAGCAGAGGAATGCTGGTGAGCAGTGCCCAGGGATGGACAGACAGACAGAGTGTGCAGTGCTGCCTCCTTGCAAACACGGGCTGGGCAGGGCAGGAGCTGTGGCAGGAGGAAACCCCAGCACAGCCAGACACAGGGGGTTATCCTACAGCTCTGGGTTATCCTGGAATCCCGGGTCATCCCCAGCCCTGGGTTAGCCTGAAATCCTGGGTTATATTGAAATCCTGGGTTATCCTGTGGCCCTGGGTTATCCTGAAATCTTGGGTTATCCCCAGCCCTGGGTTATTCTGGAATCCTGGGTTATCCTGAAATCTTGGGTTATTCTGGAATCCTGGAATCCTGAGTTCTGGGTTATCCCCAGCCCTGGGTTATCCTGAAATCCTGAGTTTTCCTCAGCTCTGGGTTATTCCCAGTTCTGGGTTATGCTCAGCTCTGGGTTTTCCTGCAGCCGTAGGCTGGGGCTGAGAGGAGAGGATGGGCAGGGTGGGGAAGGGCAGGAGAAGAGCACGGAGCAGAGCTGCTCTGCCCCTCCCCACCCCAGCCATGTCCCTCATTCATCCATCACCTGTCACCCCCAGAGGTGAAAATATCCCAGAGTCTGGGGTTCAGGGGAATCATCCAACTGCAGGAACCCAGTGGATTTAGTGCAGGACTCTGGGGGCTGTTAGAAGACAATCAGTGATGGTAATTAATGCCCACACTGCTCTTGGTGGATACTGACCATTGGAAAAATACCAAAGCCCCTGACAAATATGAGATTTAGTTTTAGCATCTTTGCATTCTATGTGTTCAGTTCAAAGTATTTTGTTCTCTTCTATGTCTAGAAGATAGTGGACAACTAATTTGTGACTTGTCACAAAATCATTTTTAAATTTTGTTCTGAGCATAATCTTCTTCTATTGATTATATAATTAATTTGATTATATAATTAATTTGATTGTACTAGATGGAAAAGACACCCAGAACACATGTTGTTCTGGAGAATCCTGGACAAAATGTGCCTTAGGGACCAGTAGAGAAGAGTGCTTGCCCAACATACTTCTTTATAATTTGACTTTTGTGAATTGAATTTGATACTGAATTTGATCACATTGGTCTATTTACATCATCCACAACAGCAGCCCTGTGATGTCCTATGGAAACCAATCAATGGCTCCCAATTAATCCCTTCATCACTTCCCAGTCGTGCTGCCCTAAGTGAGGCTGGAGACTCCTCAGTGCCTGAGGTGCTGATGCCAGAGGCCCTGCCTGGGCTTCCACTGCCTCCMTGCAGCTCCTGTGCAAGCTCCAGCCTTTTCACCTTTTCCCTTACACAAAAGAAGTCCATTTCTTCTAGGTAAGAACAGAGATGTTCACAGGTCTAAATTATTTTCAGGTGTTAGTCCTGGGCTTGGATCCAACCTTATGATTTGAAGCCAAAACTTTAGACTGGAAAAGTGAAAAATCCAAGTGTGGCATTGTGAAATCAGGACATTTTGTACAGGATTCCTGGCTCAGTGTTTGTGTGGATCTAAAGGCTAAAAACTAGACCCAATTCTAGTAATTCTGAATATTTGTGGGTTTTTTCCTAACAGACAGTGTGTCTTGAGGGGGATGGGAATTAAAAAGAATTGAGCACTAATATCTGTATAACTGTTCAGAAATGAAATAAATCTGCTGCTGTAAAACATGGACACTTCTCCCTAAAGGTAACAAGCTGCTTTGAGCACACCTAAACCTCAGCCTCTACAAAATACATTTTCATGAGCCTGGATTGGAATGGTTCAGGTCATGTTAATGAATTTTCAGTTCCTAGGCTTGATTTGGGTTGTGACAAAACAGAATTGTTTAAGCAGCCCTGTCCTGCATGTCAATCCAGAGATGTTCTTTATTACCCCCTAATGAAACCTCAGGTTGCTTGCTCATGAAACATTTTTCTTTATAAAAAGAGGGTGCCCACGGGTTACACACACCTATATTGGTGCAGCAGCCACAGCTCTGAAAGTGAAAAGGATTTCTGAACTCTGCATTTATGTCTGTATTCCACTTCCACCATCGGCCTCGAAGTACAGGCACAGATCTGAGTGAGCAGGATTTGCATTAACAAGGAATGCAGGGAAAGAGCTGYGCCTCCAAAACGCACCACTGGGATCTTCTCCCTCGCTATTCTAAATTAAATCTGCGATGAAATAATTTTGTTTAAAATGCCCTTTATTGCGGTTTTAATTTGTAATTCGTTATTGCCTGTAACCAGCGATTGTTGGAGGCTCACAAGCGGAGCATTGAGAGGTTTCCTGTGCATGAATGAAGTTCTGTCCAGCCTGCGAACAGGGACGGCAGTTCAGCAAAACGCCCACAAGAGCAGGGGAACATCGGGGGCTGCGAATGCAAACGGAGCTTTAAACAGGACAGCTTTGTTTACTCTTCCAAAA
Organism: Alauda arvensis; assembly: GCA_902810485.1. Taxonomy (NCBI): domain Eukaryota; kingdom Metazoa; phylum Chordata; class Aves; order Passeriformes; family Alaudidae; genus Alauda; species Alauda arvensis. Next base: position 194,136 of record CADDXX010000510.1, on the reverse strand, counting down.
TAACATCGCGGGGCTGGCTTTTAAATCCAAACTGGAAGCAAACTTACTCGAACGAGATAAAACGTCCAGAAAATCAGCTTCAGATCCGCGTAAAAGCTGGTTTTGTGGAAGCTTTCGGCGATTAACATTTCCACTGCCGCGCCGCCGGCCGAGCTCCTCGGGGCCGATGTCACCAATAAATGAGCTTTGAACCGCGGGGAGGCGGAGCCGGGGCTCGGCGCCGGGGCCATAAATAAGAGGGTCCCATGTCAGGGCGATTTGGAGCCAGCGAGCAGCGGCAGCGCTCGGGGGGAGCACCGCGGGGCATCGCCGAGCATCGCAGCGCAGCTCATCACAGCTCATCACAGCGCATCGCAGCGCATCGCAGCGCATCGCAGCGCATCGCAGCGCGGACAGCGCGGCTCAGCCGGAGCCTTTCCGCCGTGCGGAGCATGAGCCGAGCGGGCAGCGGGGGCCGCGGGGGCCGAGGGGCAGCGCTGCTGCTGGCGCTGGCGCTGGCGCTGCCCGCGGCCGTGTCCGGCTGTAGCTGCGCGCCCGCGCACCCGCAGCAGCTGCTGTGCGATGCCGCTCTCGGTGAGTGACCCGCGGGGACGCGTTCTGCACTGCCCCTGCCCGGGGAAATCGGCGCCGCGGGCTGCGCTGCTCCCCGCGCTGCCACAGGGGCTTGTGGTTACGGATTGCTGGGATTGCTGGCTCCGAGAGTGGCTTTTTAGTTAGTTAGTTACCTATGTTTTACTTGTTTTATATATTTTATACATACCTATTACCGATTTTCTATCTATTTTCTATATTCTATATATGCATATTGCCTGTTTTCTACCTATTTTCTATATTCTATATACGCATATTACCTATTTTCTACCTATTTTATATATTTTATACATACMCATACAATCTATAGAAATGTATTTTATATGGTATATTTTATAGATTGTGCATATTATATATTATTATTTTAATATCTTATATAGTATAGATTTTATATTTGATCCAATGCATATTTTAATATATTTTATATTGCTTTTATAAATGTTATAGATTTTATAAATTTTATAGGTTTAGTGGATTTTATAGATTTTCTATATTATAGATTTTATGTATTATATATTTTTAGACTTTAGAGATTTTAAAGCTTGGCATATTAGGTCCTAACTTGGAGAATACCTGAGCTTTCTAATATCTACTGCYATATATAGCAGGATCTGCTAAATATAAAATACTCTATCTGTTATATAGAAAATATTCTATTTAAATATGCCTGCAATGTGTAAACTGCTCGTATAGATAGTTTTGTAGCACTTGAGGGGAAAAAAAAACCCCAAAAACTAAAGGGCCATGAAATTTAAGTCCCCAGTGCTAACTTGCTGAAACTTTTGAGCTTTGTTCTGCTATTCTGTAGTTTCTTGAATTTATTCTTGGGGTTTTCTGTCATCTTCTGGAGCAGGAAACTGATAGGTCCCTTATTTCCTGCAGATAAAGTGCCCACAGCAGCTCTGTGTGAACTCCCCAGTTTTGGGGCAGTTGTGCCTCGTGACAGCCAGGCAGCACCGTGGTTGGCAAATAACTCMCAGAAAGAGCAGAAAGACCCCAAAATTAGGCTGCAGGGGGATGAGAAATGTGACATTTTGGGGAAATGTGACATTTTGCAGCCTTTTGATTTCATTAGCTCAGGCTAAGGCTGGTTAGCTTCCATGGGGTGTGAACAGTAAATGTAGAACATGAGTTTCCAAAGTGCCACAGAATTAGCATCTCTATGGGGCAGGCAATACCTTCTGCATACTGATTCATTGCTTTTATGCCCTGACAGAAAATCTTTGTGGCCATGACAAACTCTGAGCTCTGTTTGTGGCCATCAGTTAAATTGGTTTTTAATCTACCCCTTTCAGCAATCTCTTTCATGGAGGCTCCTCCACCAGGCATTACATGCTTGAGGTGTTTAAGGTGCAAAAGGAAATAAAAGTTGTGCTACAACTAAATATGTGTGCATTTAACTGTGCATGAGAAAGTGACAACTTTTCAACAGCCTTAATGTAAAAATTTTCCAAAATTAACAATTCTACAGTATAGAGAAAACTCAAAATGTTCATTATGGGCCACCTTAATATTTTCATTCATGGGGAAGCCACTCTGATGATACAGATTTATATTTACTAATTTCTTACATGTGTTTTACAAATAGGAACGACACTACTTTTAATTTAAATACTGAAGATAGTTTTATGTTACAATGTTTGGACGTGATGCTCAAGCTCTCACTCCTATAAATATTCCTATCTAAGTAAACTTCCCCTTTTGGCTGARGAATGTTTATGTCAAGGATCCCTTTGTCCCCTATTTATACTTTTAAAATACCATTCCTGTATATGATAAAATGGGAGATGAAGGGAATTCTTCACATCCATAAGCGCACACACATTTTTGTGTGTGCATTGCAGATGCAAACACACAGAACCTGCTCTGAGCATCCTGCCTCAATGACTGCATGTGCTTTGGCCACAGCATTTTGTGTGCAGGGAGCGAGCCCCYGGGCAGGAGCTGCAGTGGAGCTGCCTGTGCCGTGTGAGAGGAAGCTCAGGGAGCAGCTTGGCACAGCAGCTGCCCCGGGGCYGTGCCAGCAGCCTTTGTGCCCAGGAGAGAGCTGTGCCCGGCAGGAAGGGGCACCACGGGCTGCAGCCATGGCCGGCCTCTGCACACAGCCTGGGAACCGGGGCTGGGCCTCCTCGGCTGCCTGGGGACACACCTGGGGGCTGGGGGACACCCCTGGGGCCTGGGGAACACATCTGGGGGCACACCTGGGGCCTCAGGGACACACCTGGGGCCTCAGGGATGCACCTGGGGGCTGGGGAACACATCTGGGGACACAGGGGCACACCTGGGGGCTGGGGAGCACACCTGGGGGCTGGGGACACACCTGGGGACACAGGGGCACACCTGGGGCCTGGGGGACGCACCTGGGGCCTGGGGCACACCTGGGGCCTCAGGGACACACCTGGTGCTTGGGGGACGCACCTGGGGACACAGGGGCACACCTGGGGACACAGGGGCACATCTGGGGCCTGGGGGACACACCTGGGGACACAGGGGCACACCTGGGGCCTGGGGGACGCACCTGGGGACACAGGGACCTCAAGGCCACCTGGCTCCCAGCCATGTGCTGAGACTGTTCCAGTTGCTCAGTTATTAAATTCATTAATTCATTAAGCTCATCCTGTGGAGCCACAAACCCAAGCAGGGATTCCCTTGCAGGATTTCCGAGCACATCTTACTAAAGCAAAGCTGCCCTGACCCAAAGCTCCACCAGAGATAAAGTCTCAAACTTGCTCATGGAGCTACCAACCATCCCATGTCCTTCACACTGTGTAAAGGGAATAATTTGAATTTGCTCCAGCATGGCTTTGATGGAGGTGATACCAGGTGATGATGAACTGAAACTAAAACTCACTTGAACAAAATAAGTGCATTACAGCTAGGAATATTAAGTWATTCAGTCTGTAGAAATTTAATCAGGAAATTTGTTCTGTTTGTTATCATAATTATAATCCAAAAATTGGGAGGTACCTCTAGGCAGAACAATGCTGAATGGCCTTGGTCCCACGCTTTGGTTCAGGTTCAGGTTACCTGGACCTCTGGCTGAATGTGTGAAGCCACTCAACAGCAGCCTTTTTGAGAGATCCAAGGGGAAACAAGCCCAGAAATGAATGAAGTGTGGAGAAGCTCTTGTACTTGGCCTTTTGTTAAGATGATTGGTGCTGTGACACCTTGTCCTYCACTGCCAGGAGGTTTGTGTGGCTCTCAATGCCCCCAGGGAGCAGAGATCCTGAGTAACCTGGGAGTGATCAGGGCTGTGTGACAGAGCTGCAGGCAGGGAGAGCTCCTGCTCCTGCCCCAAATCAGGGATGAGGGGAGAGCCTGCAGGAGATAAACCCTGGGATTTGCCAGGGTAAATCAGGAGTGCTCTGCCCGTCCTGCCATGGGGTTTGTTCACCTTCCCACAGAGCCCTCAGAGGGTGGGATTTTGTACACACTGGAGACATTTTCATGAGCTGCTCAGWAGTTTTAAATTTCACTCCAAAGCAAGGGGACTCCTGGTTTGTAGGAAGTGCCTGGCACCATGAGATACACACCTTTTATACAAAAATAGAGATGCAGCCCTCTTGTGCTCTTCTAAATGGTGCTGAGGCCTTCCTAAAATGTGCTGGGYTCCTTCAGCCCCCAGAGAATGCCTGTGCTTTCCCAGAGGACTCTCCCTGGGAATGGAGAGGTTTAATTAAACAGCATGGCCATGTTAATTATCAGTGCTCACCACAATGCCCAGGTTTTCTCCTCACAAAAAAACGTGGGGATGAGGTGCTGGATGTCAAATTCAGTAGTGAGGCCCTGGACTGCCAAGCCAATACTTAAAAACTCTTTGGAAAATTGCCTTTTTTGGAGAGAAACAGGGATGCAATTGAGYTTACCACATAGTGCCAAGGTAACAGATTTCCCTTTTGCCACTGAATTTGTCATCCTGGCCTCAATTCTGGACCAATGTGAGCTTCAAAAATGGAGACAGAAATGGGGTATGGAGAGCACTGATTCCTTTCTAAAGTCTGGCATTTTAAACTCATGCTGGTTTTCCCCCTTGGGCTATTTTTTGGACAGTAGGAKAAATATGTAAATACTTCACATTTCTTAGTTCTGTAACACCAGTTCCCTTCAAAATTGGTTGTATTCTTTCTGAATTAAACTGTCYTATAATTGTTTTTTTCTTAAAAATATATCAAAAATTATATTTTTACTGAACAGCAATGACTAACAGGTCTTGAACACACACATATATATAATATAGCTTCAGAAAACAGTTCTGCAGCTTTGGAGAAGAGTGGCACATTTCAAAATAGGATGGAAACTTTACAGCTGGAGCTTGGCAGCATTTTCAGCCTGTTAAAATCTCCCAAGATCACTGAGATCAAGCATTGTAAAGATATGCCAGATGATATATTAAATTTTAATCACATTTAAACACAACAGTAAAAATTGTCTTTAAATGTGCCAGAATTAAGTTTTCAGAGTCAGCTCTTCTGGGAGATAATCACAAGATGCTATTTCTTTATTACTGAGTTTCAAATGAAAACTTTCATGGCTCAGTGTCCCAGGATTCTGCCTCTCTGCCATGCAATATCCAGTTTTGGGCTGGAATGGATTGATTTGCACATGATTAGGGGGGAAGTAACTTTTGCCTGGTGGGAAAAATCAGCTTTGGGGAATGCATTGGGAATGGGGACAGTGCTTGTTCTCAGTGAGGAGAGGAAAGGTGGCCAGTGAAATTCAGTGCTTTGTTGTTACTGTRTTGTGTTGTGCTCACTGGCAGTGAGCAGTGGGACAGGGCAGCTCTGGTCCCTGCCTGTCCAGGCTGCTGAGCCCCTTCAGGGGGGTTTCACACCACATTCAGCAGTGATGCCATTGCCCTCCATGTCTTTGGGGCACAGTGTCCATCCAGGCAATGACAACCCCCCAGGGGACAGGGGTGTGACAAACCTTGGCTTTCTGGGACGTTTTTTGTGAATCCTATTGAAAATCTGGGCTCTTGATGCTGTTCCTTGGGCAAGAGAGTTCCTGGCAGGATCCTGGGTCACGGGCGATGCTTCCAGACACCCCCTGACCTGGGCTCATGGAATCCTGCAATTCCTACAGCTTTTTTGGACTTCCCCATAGCATGGAGAACTCATTTCTCTTCCTGCCCTGCCAAGCAGAGGCAGATGCCAGTGCCTTACAGCACCTCCTTCCCCTGGGGTGCAAAGCAGTGCCAATAATGCACACTTCACTTCCAGAGCCACTGAGCAGGGAGGAATGAGCAGCTGCCACTCCTCAGGGCTCACACACAGCAGTGGAAGCTGAAATTCTGCYCCAAGAACTGGGAATTGGATGGCAGAAAGCCTGTGCTGGGCCTGTGCTGTTCCAGTTCTGTCCCRAAGAACAGACAAAGCCCTACCTAAGTGTGGTTCTTGCGAGGGTTTTTGTGGGGAGGCAGCACTGGTGCCACTGGAGGAGAGGGCTGCCAGTTACATCTGCAGAACCAAKGAATCCTCTTAAAACAAGCTAAAATTACATTCATTTCAAAACTAATGTTGGTAGGTTGGTGCAGAGGGGCTGAAAATGAGACAAATCTCAGCCTTTTCAGAATTCTCAGAATTCCAGTCCTGTGTGTCCCACCARTGCTCAGAAAACCAGTGCTGGCAGGCAGGAATCAGTCACTATCATTCTTCCCTATGCCCACATTTTGTTATATGACAAATGTTAGGTTCATCAACTAAAATTATTGAGAAATTAAGCTATCTTTCATCTGTTTTGGCTGTACAGTGCCCTGTCAAACTCAGAGATCAGGGGACCAGGTTTCTTTACTTCTCTAAGTACAAAAGAAATATAAATTAATTTTTCTTACTGTCTTTTATGCCTACTTTTATACCTATTATAGCACTTTCAAATAATATTTTTAAAAACTGGACAACATGAATTCTAAGAAATTGTTTAGTTTAAAGGAGCTGATGCATTTAGAGAGAAGAAAAAAATACCTGGCACCCTGCAAAGGCCCATCACTGCTAAAAATGCTGATGGATGGCAATTCAGGAATAATTGCAGTACACAGAAATTGCTTGGGATCACAGCCTGAAACTTCTCAGTGCTTTAAAAAATTGCAACAATCCTAAAAAACCGAGCTGTTCTGGCTGCAGGAATGCTCTGGTGTCAATGCCTAATTTAAATTCTGTGTATTTGTACCTGCATATCCAGTGAAAAACCTCAATATTCCCACTGAATGAATTCCTGGAATGCTGCTGTGGGAATGGCACTGAGTCCTTCCTTTTGCAGCTAAATAGTGAAAATAAATTTCACTAAAATACCAGTGAAGCAGCTTCCCAGCTGGAGCCTGAATTTCCCATTTGGGAATAGGAAGAATAAGACCTGAATAAGACCTACAAATAACCCTTCATCTACTTGAGAGTTTAGGATAGGAGCAAACACTTTGAGAACTTAAAAAAATCCATGGAAAGTTTGTTTCCTAACTCACTTCTCAGTGCTGAATTCAAGACTTGAATCACACTGCCAATCTCATGCAGCTCTAAGAAATTATTCCCAATATTGTGTAGGTGAGTGCTCTTCAGACCCCTGCCATTCCTGCATGAAATGGGGCTCAGTCTGGGGAAACCCAGATGTTCTCCTTCCCTCTGCTCACTGCATTCCCATGGCAATGTTCCCAACTCTTCAAAGCTGTGGCTGTAAAATGAGGTGGCATCACAAAACTGAGCAACAGGATGGATTTTAAGGAGCCAAACCCACTGAGCACAACATTCCTGTCAATTAGAACATAGCTGAAAACTGTAACATAATTTAGCTTTAATGAAAAAAATACCAAAAACCCAGAGCTGGCTATTGGGTAGTAAAATGAAATTTCAGAAGAATTGTGCTGGTTGCCTGACTTAGAAGTAACTCTGTCACTGCAACTTGTTGCTGAGCGTGCTCTGAATTCAGGAGAAGGAAAAATGGAGTTACTTTTATTTAAAATAATTTGTTGTAGTTCTGTTAAACTAAACCCCATCATTTCAAAAACACCATTCTACACACACTGAGGGGAGCAACAAAGATTAAATAATATAAAACAGAGACCATGAAAGGCTGCCAAACTCTTAATCCTATTAATGTGCCAACTTGAATCCCAAAGTTTCTCATTAAAAGCCATCTCAGCAATGAGGGGCTCGTTCTGCCCCGAGGAAGGGCCGTGTCCCCATGACTGGAAATCCACAATAACATCATGTATGTTGTTCTACAGGCTTTGGAGCATAAAGGGAGTGTTATTCTCCAGCTGAAATTAGGCAGATGTTGATTACCAGTCCAATGATGTGGTATCTCAGACTGGTGAAGCAGAGAGAAATGTTTCTGGTAACGCGAGGAGCAGCTGTGAAAATAAAGCTGACCTTGAGCAACATTAGGAAATCAGCGTAGTTTTTGGGTGATATTTAAGTTRAAAGAATCCCACACTCCTGTTAAAAATGAAGTCATCTCTTCTATTTGAAAGTTTATAAAAATGAGATTCTAAAACCCCACTCCCACAGATTGAATGTATTCATCTAATTAACAAAAAAAAATAAAACCACATAATCTTCTGGTTTAACAAGGAAGCCAAACCTGATCAACTCCTGCCTTCAACATGAGGAATTTTTGCATCCTGAGCCAAAAACACAGAGATGCACAAAATTCTGACCTACCTGAGAGTCCTAATGAGCTGAGATATTRGCCTCCCACACCCTGAGTGCCTGAGCTGGAATTGCAGTTTGGATGTGGACTAGAACAGGTCTGTGTTAATGAAACCATACAGAGAACCCAAAATCTGCAGGCATTTGCACAGAAACAATGCAAATTAATACCCATATCAATTGGTAATTAGAAAATCCTCAGTATCTGCTTTATCAGCTTGGAGAGGATTCACAGGGTTTTCAGTCTTCAAAAGTGTCTGTGGGGTTTTAGTCCAAGGCATGAACTTCACTGTAAGGCTTTGAGTTCTCAGTTACAGATTTGATTATCTCAGCACCCTTATCTTCTCATGCAGCTGCAAACATCACTAAGAAATGCTCCCCATACTTTGCTTTCCTTAGAACAAAGGGAAAATCCTGCTACAGTTACAGTCAAATTCTTCAACAAGCTCTGTGTTCACAGATCCAAAACACTTCTGTTCCAATAGTCCAGAAAGCTCCACACTTTTTCTTTTTGATGATTTTAGAAACTGTGTTTCAGTTGATTACTGTGCTGATGATKTAGTTATTCTAGAGTTGTAAGCATTTATTGATGGGATGTCAGGAAACAAAAAGACAAAGCAGGAAAACTAAAACTGCCTTCGTATCCCACCTAGCAGAAACCTCTTTTGAACTAAAGGTTCCTCACCTTTGGGTCTGGGAGTTGTGGAGCAAGAGTGGCAGTGTAGATTTACAGACAGAAATCCATCCTGCAAACCCAGAGGAGATTTTTTTCACCCTCACTCAGTGCTGRGCCAGCTTTGCTGCTGTTCATTCTGTTTGCATCTAGAACTGAACTCATCCCTCAGCCCCAAACATCTGAGCTGAGCTACAGTTTGGAAATGAAGCTACTGCTTGCTGCTYTGTCCTGTTGAAAGATTAATTGATGAGCCATTTACTAAAAGCATTTGTTCTTTGCCAGCTGTTTAAAGATCATTCAAAGAACATTCAACACTGACTTGTTCTCAAAAGACAAATGAAAATGTAGGGGTTCCACTCCTGAAAGAATCAGGATGAAGTAGCACCTCAGCAGATCCTGAAGTAAACATCTCTCTCTCTCTCCTGAAGTCTGAAACAATTCAAAGCTGTGCAATAATTCTGCAATCAACACTGCAAAAGAAGGGTTGCAGTTTCCTGGATGCTGAAAGCATCAAAGGCAGTGTGGGACACCTGTGACACCTGTCACATCAAGGCTGTGACAGGAGCCATTGGAARCTTCCCAGATTTTTTCTCAGGGCAGCATGTTGTATGCACCTCATCCCCAACCTGGCAGAACCATCAATAATTTGGCAGCACTCCTGTGGGAATTTAGGAGTCATTTTTGAGCTCCCACAAACACTGAACCATTCTGCATTCAGTGCCCAGACTCCACTTCCAGCCTACCCCTGCCCCAGAACTGGGAATCTGTGTAAGGATTTAAAAAATGGGTATTTGGAACCATTTCCAGAGGTGGTGATGGTGGCCAGCAAGTTTTGCTTAAAACCTCCCCAACAAAGCCAATTGGAGGTAAAACACTTGGACACCCATGGCAGAGGTGTCTGGAACTGACTGGAAGTGTCCCAGGAAATTCCTAACAACCAGATTCTGAAAGATCCAATTAAACAGGAATTGATTTGCACAAGTGAGAGTTGCTTGAGTTCAGCTCAGGGTACTTATTGTAAATAAAGATTATTGTAAATAAACCTGCCAGCAAGTTACAAAGCAAATACCTGAAAAGGAGTAAAAAGCAGGAGAGCTTTTGCAAACACAGAGTACAAACCTTTTTCCTGCAATACAGACCACCTCAAAATATGGGAGATGGAGTTACAGCCCTAGCAGATCCTCTTTTTTTGGACTCAGACTAGAGAAAAATGAAGGCAATTATAAGTGGAAAATGAGAAAAAATATTGGCATTTTCATGAGAATGTAATTGGCAAATCCCTCAGCAKGAGCAGATAAACCCAGAACATGTGCTGTTCAGGGACTGGCTTTGGAAAGGTCTTAAAGAGTTCAGGTTAAAGGCAATTTATTGAGCCATGAAATCACCCTGGTGGCACTGGCAGGGATGGTTGCTCATGGCAGAAATGGTCCCTGCTGCCAGGGAGCTATGGAGTACCTGCAGACATTCCCAGAGCTTTGAAATGACTGACATGGCACCACTGCCACTCCTGTTGGGAGCCAACATGTGCAAATCAAATACTGAAACACTAAGAAAACAAARCCTTCATCCTCCCCAGAATTATCTCTAAAAGAATCTGCTTCAAAAATATCAGTGTGTATGTAAAGGTWCACATTGGGTATTAAATTCGTTCTCTTCAAACATTATTTTATGTCAATCAGTCAGTAACTTTTGCCCTTTTTTGGCAGCATTAGTGATACCTGTGAGCTTCAATCAGAGTTACAATCTGTGTTACCAACCCTTCTTCCTTCCTTCCTTCCTTCCTCTTATCTGCATTCTGAGAAATTGCAGTATTTTCTGTATACATGAATATTTAAGCAAGATAATTTGCTCTCTTCATAGGTGAGAAGCAAATCTTTACCACAAGCAAATATGGTCAGTAAATCTCTGCCACCACTGAACAATCCAGCAGGTTTAGTTAAAAAAAGGCAGGGAAAGGGAGAGTGGCAATGCTGCACAGAGGGGACAGTTGCTCTAAATTATGGAGGAAGATTTTACAACCTCTTGTACATTTTAGAGGTTTTGTGAGCAGTATAAATCAGCAGCACATAGCCCATGTTTAATTTAGAATTCCATCCAAGGTATTTATTCTACCTYTTCCATCCTGTGCAGTGTTGCTTTAAGGGGGTTCATTAATTTTGGTCAGTTGTGACAAATTCTGTGCAGATTCCTCTTCTTTTTCAAGGCTGATAATTCATTCTCCTTGCCTGCTGACTCTGTTCCCTCTCTGCAAGAAAAGTTAAGTGTCTCAGCTGTCTAGTTCCCTATCTAAAGAATATTTTTTGTCATACTTGCGTACTCCTGAAACTGTTCCATGCTGTTGTTGGGTTCCTTGGCAGCTCTGATAGAATTTTGTGCCATTATTCTCCTCCAAGATACCAAGAGTGGACCATAATACATTGGCTTCAGCTTCTGTGCCCTCCAGGCACAAAGGAGGTCAATGAAATAATGTGCTCACACCCTCTCTCCAGGGATTTTCTTGGACTCCTTGCATTATTTCACCACAACCTGACTTCAGCTGACTGCAGTARATGGGGTTCTGCTCACAGACTTGAAGTGACTTTGCTTTCTGGTTGCTCACATGGAAATTCTTGGCCAGTTGCAGATGCCTGACTTGCAGTGGAGTTGCAGTGGTGTTTGCTGGGCAGGCTGCTCACAGMCATTCCCCCTGCAGCAGCTCTCCCCACGAATTCCAGTCCCCTTCTGGCACTTGCAGCTTCATCTCTGGTCTCCCACTGCATCACCTGGATTCATTCACCACCCAGACTGAGGATGGGCACTGCTGAACATCTCATTATCACACTTGTCCCCACRCTTCTCTTACAGAATACAGATTTTAGCACTTGTGCTGACAGGGTGTTAATAAAAACCCTTCTTTCCTAATCCCACAGCAACCCCCTGAAGGAAATCACCWTCTCACCTTTGGCTGAGAAAAGTTGTCAGTGGAAAACTCTTGGCTAAGTTTTATTCTGACTGGAACAACACCTGTGGCACCACCAACACTGCACTGGGGTATTTCTGAGTGGTTTATCCCAATATTCAAATGAAAATCATCAATATTACACCACTGATCAGTTAATGCAGCAGTTCTGGAAGCTTCTGTTACATGACAGCAAAATAAATTAGCATATATCAAATAGGAAACATAGAAAGTGATACAGTTACTTAAATGAGGAGTTATTAAAAACAGACAGGCACATCTTAATCAGGTGGTGAAATACTGTAAAAATTGCCACAGGTGAACTGAGAATAGATTTCTATTTTGCTGCAGCCAGCTAAGAAAGCAGAATAAAGGAAAAACAACACAGCTGGAAGTAACCCCAGGGACAGGGACAGCCATTGCCACCTGGCCTGCAGAGCCCACAGCCAGTTCAGCTCCTTCCTGCTTTATACTAATATTATTCTAATCTATTCTATTATGCTGTTATTCTAAATTCTGTTTTATTATTCTGAATCACTGGACCTGAAAACCTGACCTTTACAGCTCCAAACCCCTCATGTGGACTCTTCTTTTGACAAATTCTTTCAGTGTATAAACCCAAGACACCTCAGAGGCAAAGTCATGTTGCCACCATGTTTGAGTGGCCTGGGATCAGAACTGATGCAGTGCAGGAAAGGGAAAATGGAACAAGAATTACTGGGATTCCTTTGGATATATAAAAGTGTTGGAACTCACTAACTCACTATTGAAAGAGGCAAAATCCTCTTTCAATAACTTCTTCAGGAAAAAAAAAAAAAAGAAAAAAGAGTCTACCCTATGTACTTTTGAAGAAATAAAAGCCTTCTTCTCCCCCATCCCCCCAAAACCCCATCACTTTTGGACAAGAAGAATTTTTKAATTGAGTTTGCATAAACTCAAGGTCTCTATGGTTGGGGCTCCAGCAGTTGTCACAGTGGGATTTTCCTTTTACCAAAATTCTGGGTGGGATTCTAGGAGTTTGAGGCATTTATGGAGCAAGTTTTAAGCTCCTGCACCTCAGAGGGGGAAAAAGTTCTGATAGATAGATAAAAGATAGATGTTTGAGTTACTCTTACAGCAGAAGAGTGAGCAGAAACAGCTGCATATTGTGCATGGAAGTGCTCTCTTCTTGGTGAAAGGACAGATTTGTATAGAGAGAAGTTAATTTGAAGATAAGGGCCTTCAAAATGATGCACATCCATATTGTGTGTCCATAGCTCTGCTGCATTTCATACTGCACACTCTGAGTGACAGGGTATTTAAGAAAACACTTTTTGGGTGCTTTCATCTATGTTTAGGATGCCATCCTCACTCCAACCATGTAACAGCCACACACTTTCATTTAGGTCCCTCTCCTTGTGCCTTTTATTCCTTGTCCCTCCAAGAGCCAGAACATCTAAGAACAGCTTGACTGAAGTGTCAGACATCAAAGAGACAGGTGGAAAGAAGTGCTCACAAATTACTCTTTGTATTTTGGGTAATTAAATGAAAGGGTTAAATTGAGGCTTTAAAATACAAGAGAAAAAAAAGCTTAATGAGTCCTGATGGTAACTTTTTAGTAGCATACATCTTTTCCTGTCAATGTAGTTTTTGAAGTCTCATTTCAGGCTTTTTGTAGAAAAGCTGCTTGTGATTACAAACTTGTGAGATAGGAACTAAACTTTCCTGGTTTTTTGAGAGGAAGACTGCTTAGAAGAGATGGAGATCACATTTTTACTCACAGAGCTGTGGTGTAGTCTGTAAAAAACCTGGAGGCACAACTGAAACAGATTTTTCCTCAATATGCCTATATCTATTTATCTATTTATCTTTTTGTATTTTTATATTTTTAAATCAAGAATGCACATAAGGATTTATATATCATATATAATGTCTTGTCCTTATGTCCAGCAGTATCTTAAATATCCTCCTAGATAATTATTTTTCACTGTGCAGTTGCTGGTGCTTAGCAGATGGTGGAGGAAAAACCCTCATTTTTCATCAGTTTTTTACCTTCTCCTTTACCTCCTGCTTCTTAGGATTATAAAGTTTATCTGGGGGTAAACTCCAACTTGGTTTCCTTTTTGAAGGACTAGTACAATTGATTATTTTAGCTGTGTAAAGTTGTGCCTTCAAACACTTGGAGTGTGAAAAGTAGCTTGAGGATAATCTCACCACTTGTTTTAGTCCAGTAATGTTATATAAAATATTAAATACTGTAATACAGAATGCATTATTTAATAATACCAACTTGAGACACTGAGAGTAATTCTTCACTGAACAGTTTCCTCTCAGTTATTGCCATAGAAATAACTCAGAATCTAAAATTATTTTAGGGAATATATGAATATATGTTAGGGACTATATGAATTTCAGTGGACTAAGTGCAAGGATTTGGTTTCTCCAGATTCCATCCATTTCTGTGCCTTGGGATGGCCCTGCAGTGACTGCTCAGTTCTTTGTGTCTTCTCTCCCTCCATATTACATTGGTTTTGTCACTGTGGTGGAGTAAAATCAACCTCATGGCAAGGAATTGCCTCAGAGTAAGCAAATGTACCCAGAATAAAAGTAATTATTCATTATCACAAAAATCTCTAGCACACAAGATGATGGTCCAGTTTATTTACAGGTATTAATTAGTGTAGTTAATTCCAGAAGGAAATCACCCAGGTTTGGGAAAGATTAATGTCTAGCTTTCTACACTTATTAATTTTATTAATTATTTCTATTTATATTTATAAATTTTTATTAATCATTAATTTTATATTAATTATTACAATACTTTAGTATTGTACAAACCCTGACACTTTTCTCCTGACAGTATAAATGCATGAARTGTATTTACATTTACACAAACACATGAAATGCTAAACTTAGTATGTTCTGTGTTTCACCCAGTTAAAATGATCTTCTGCTGATTTACAAATGGTTGGGAGAGGTTCATTATTACTGAGGAAAGAAGGAGTAAATATATTCTTAACACATTTCCAATCCTGAGTGCCCCAGGGCTGAGCATTGTCCTCCTATACCTCACTTTTATTTCCTTTCAGTTCAGTCACCTGAGACAGCCTCCAGCTGCAAAGTGAGGATGAGAAATGACATTTTATCAAAGTTGAGCTCACAGAAAAGCTCCATCCTCCCACTGAAATATTAAACTCTGTGTTTTTAGTGCAGAACAAATCCGAGGCACTCGGAATTACTGGCACTGAAASGTGAAATCTGTGCCTATGTATTCCATAGATGCAAATTCCTCATAAGGAAGCAATAACAGCTAAATGACATTATTGCTGAACAACCAGAGGCTGTTCTCACTCACACAGAGAGGCCATGCCAGCCCTGGAATACTTGAAACCATGTCCTGCAAAGAAGTGCAGAGTTGGAGGAATCCTGAGCCCCCTGAACCACGAGTGAGGAGAGGGAGATGCCCAGGAATGCTCCAGCAGGAAGTGCTTGTGGTTAAAAACAGGAGCAGCCACAGGAATCAGAGGTTTCAGGAGACAGCCAGACGACACTGATGGCAAAAAAATATTAATGCACTGCAAATAAAAATAAAAAGAAACCCAAGAAGAATTAAAAGGCGCCAAAAGATCTCTGTGCATTTGAGTCTGGTTTCAGGAGAATAGAAGGGTAAAACCCAAATAGCTACAAGTTTAAACAATTAAACTTCCATAAAAAAAATTTTAAATCTCAATTTGTCCTCCTTTGCCATCTGGAAGCTTTCTCTTAAACAAACAAACTAATGAAAKGCACACATCACAAAAATACTTCTCATTTTCATCTACACACCCACTAAAGGATCTCTTCATGGCAAACCCCTGGATGTTGCACCTCCAGCCTTGCACAACTCCATGGAGACCCCTGGAGCTATCAGGGATTATCTGTAACCTTCCCTCATGTGCTAACAAGTAGGATTTCACAAAAATATGGAAAGGCACAATGTTTCAACATTAAACACATGGGGAAAGTATTTTCATTATCCCATACTGAGTAGGCAGGAGAAGATTCCCTGCACATGAACCACGTTATGGTGCTGGGAAGAGAATGTTGTTTTCTCAGCCCTTGCCTTCAAAACTGAACAGACTCCTTAATGAGAAATCCCTTTTTTTTTTAAGGAGTAATGATGCAAAGGGGAGCATCTCATAACAAAACACCCCCATGTTAATTTGTCCCTGCCAGCAGTGTAGAGCACACACAATGCACAACACTTTTCCCCTGCAAGGAGATCAGAGCACTGCAGAYACACAGTTCATTTGTGGGATTGCTCACCTGCAGGTGATTCAAGAGATGCTGCCCCTTTCCAGGTGAAATGAGGAATTTGCTGCTCGTTTTTAAAAGAACTCTTTCCTCCCAAAAAGYCTAAAATGCTCCTCAAGGGTTTAATGGTTCAGGAGGAGGGAGCATCCTGCTGGAGCTTGGAAGCTGCAGGCATCTGCAACATGTTGATTATTCCATCCAATTTGCTTGGCTAATTAGTGAGGAAATGGGAATTGCCCAGGGTTAGGTGGGACTGGCCTCTACCTGGCTGTGTTTCAGGCTGGGTTTGCCATTCCTTTTCTTTAGCCATGATGTTAAATATGATAAAAATGAGGCCAACCTAGTAAAAAAAAYGTGGGCTTTTGGGGGGGAACATGTGATCTTGATGTCACAAAGCTTTCCTCTGCTCTGGCTTTGCCAGAGTCTCTCCACCAGCACAGACTGTTCTAACCCAGGAGCTGCAGCACTGGCCATCCAGAATGGAGCAGAAGTGGGGCTCTCACTCATTTTGGGGGATAAAATCCCCAGAGAGACTTTGGCCATGCACCATGTTCTCAGAACCACTATGCCAAAGAGTCCTGGTGTATTTTAAACACCACACACAAGAGAGATACCTCAAACAAAGGGGAAAAGAATCCATTTCTTCCCTCATAAAATCCCCTACTCTCCTTGATTAAAGAACAGGAAATAAATTAAGTACATCCAAAGAGGAAGTAATTGATTTTTACAGGTTAGCACAACTAATGGTGTGCTCTGTTAAGCCTCAGAAAAGTGAATATTAGATTATTCTTCTAATTTCATGCATGAAATCAATGCTTTCATCTTGCTTGGCACAGGCTTTCAGGAGCTTACTTCAAGCCTATTTATTTGTTCAACAATTCTGTCATCAACAGAAGTGTCCCTTTCCTCTGCTCACTGATTATAATTATGGGTATTTTGTCAAATTTTAGGGGATTCAAGTCTTCCAGAGATTTTGATGGACACTTTTTGTCAAAACTGAGTGGTAACATCAGTCAGGTTTCCAGATTCTTGGGAATTCAGATTTACATCACAGMCAGCCCACTTACTTTTGTTTTCAGGAGCTCAGCTGATGTTCTGATGGTAAAATGTTTAAAATCTCCTTGTAGCTGAAGTGTCGAAACAATGCTAAAATCTATCAATACAATTCTCACTTTTCCTTGTAGGGTTGGTCATCTGCTCATTTGCATTTAAATCTCTCTCTCTCTCTCTCTCTTCCAGTGATCCGAGCAAAAATAATCAGTGAAAAGGTGGTTCCTGCCAGTGATGACCCCCTTGATACCCACAAAATGATCCGGTATGAAATCAAACAAATAAAGGTACATGGAATCCCTCAGCTTTTTTGAAGTTCAATGCTGATAACCTCTGCATATTTCAGCCCAAAATAATTTAGCCCACAGTGTTGAGAAAGCTGGAAAAGGTTCCAGCTGCCCCCRCAGCCAGACCCAGATGAACTACACAGAATAAATCACAGGAGGGGTTTTAAAAAGGGGAAGGAAAAAAGAAAAGGAAGGGAAGCTGTCCTGACATTCRGGAGGTTTTTTACTAAATAATGATATTTTGATTAAGAATTTTGTTATCCATGATTTTGAAGGCACCAAAAGATGTGCTTCATTCTGTGAGTGGTGTCAGTACATCTGACTTTGGAGGATTCCTGGTCTCCTGTGCTCTGATGGTGTGGCAGCTCTGCAGGAGCCAAACTTCCCAAAGAGAGGGGAGCATTTCCACTGAGAGAGCAAACCCTTTGTTCATTATGAACAGGGACATTTGCAGGGCCAGGAGTCCTGCCCTCTTATTCCTATGAATCCATTTGTGGGRATGTTGCTGGGGAAGCAAACACACCCCAGGACACAGATTCAGCATCTCGCAACTTTTCCCCACTCTTTGTTCAGCTCCAATAAGGAGATACATTCATTCATACAATTTAAGAAGACATGTCTTGAGCCCACTGAAGGCACTGTCAAACTCTCACTGGGTGTTAAAGTGATCATGGTTTACCTTTTTCTGGAAYATACAAGAAGTAGGGAATCTCTCTAAATGAAAATGTGTCAGTGTGCACAGGTGAGMTGGCTTGGTTGGTTGGTTTTCAAGGTAGTTTCATTCTCACTTTTCATTGAATTTTTAAAATTTTTGCACTTTTACATTTMCTGGGAACACTTAAGAAGACCACTATGCATGACTACATGCTTTCAAACAAATTCAATCATTCAGGTTGTACCCACTGACACAATTCTCTCACAGGAGTTTAAGTAGGAAGAATCTTTKTTAAACAAGAATATCTCAAAGCATTCACAAGGATGGTTATCACACATGACTTCTGTTTAGGTTTTATAGCAATTTCAACAAGCCAGTCTCTACCTTGCTAAAACCAACCCCAAAGCTTGTCACCATCTGCCACTTTCTGTCTTCTTAAATATTAAGGATATATTCGAATGTTTCTTTACAGAAATAAGTACATCATTGCCAGAGAATTCCCTTTCCTCCCACTGGCACTTTAATGCTCTGCTGCTGCTCTGCAGCACTTTAGGAACTTGCTGGAAATGCAAATTTCCTTATACCTCAGCACAAACAAGAAGAATGAGAAATCTAATCTGAGTGATTATTTTCAGCCTATAATCCCATTCCTTAGCACACTAAAATCTCTGAAATATATTAGTGTACTGAAGCTGCTTTGGAGTTTCTCCCTAATTTTCACCAGTGGATGCCTGTTCAAAGCTCAGGCAGCAGGAAGAGGTGTTTATATAATTCCATTTAGGTTCAGAGGGCAGTCAGCCAGGCCTGGACAAAGCAGAGATGTGTTTTTAATAAAAGATGCTCTACATCATCRCACACAAGCTTAGACTGACAACAGAAGGGTTGTGATAACTCCCACCCCTCCAATCCTTCCTTCTGACCTGAGAGAGATCAGGACCAAACCCTCCCSTGCCCCAGACCCAGCTCCCTGCTCCAGGGAGGGAGGGATTTTGATTGGCAGGAGCTCAGTGACCTGGCCACCCTCTGTGGGGTCACCTGTGCACCCAGTGTGGCACCAAAATAAACCCAGAAACTGATAAACCCCACAGGAGTGACACAGAGAGGGGGCAACCTGTGACATCCAAAGAATCCAGCTGAGGTGAAAATGAGACATGCTGAACAGTTACTCAGTTTGCTGAGTAGCTGAGGACAGAG
Source organism: Alauda arvensis (assembly GCA_902810485.1). Taxonomy (NCBI): domain Eukaryota; kingdom Metazoa; phylum Chordata; class Aves; order Passeriformes; family Alaudidae; genus Alauda; species Alauda arvensis. The sequence continues at coordinate 174,836 of CADDXX010000510.1, read as the reverse complement.
CAGGAGTTTGCTCACACCATGTCTCACCTCATGGGAGGGTGAATTTTAAAGCATTTAACTCCACAGAGCTTGTGGAAGGTGAGAATCTTCCCTGCTCACCATTGCAGCCTTCTGTGCATGCTGCTGATGGTGTCCCCTGCTGCCCTGCAGCCCCACAAACTGCTGTGTCCCTTGGATGTCCAGTGGCACAGGGCTCTGGGTCATCCAGTGCACGAGGGGGACAGGACAAGGATTTGCTTTATACAGCAGGGAAGAAGGGACTCTCCAATCTCTTTTGAGCTATAAAATGCATCAAAAATTATCACCAAAAAAAAAAAATTATCACCTCAGTGTGAGTTTTGGGGAGGGCTTTTAGACTACTCAGGTAGTCACACTTCCCTCATCAATCCTGCCCTCTTGGAAAGGGAACACAGAACCCTTGGAGGTTGTATTGGACTGGAACATTCAGCACAGCACTGCTGTTCCTCTGCTCTGTTGCTCTCGGGGTTGTTGAGCTGTTCCATTAATGGGATGGCTTAAATTCTGTTTCTGTCATTTTAAATCCAGTGCATTAGGCTTAGCATTAAAATGTTGCTATTCTAGACAGAAATATTAGATATTATCTTGATATTCATTTTCAGAAACAAAAAATACCAAGGGGCTATTCATTTTATAGGGGTGGATTGGCATGTCAAGAAGCCATAAAACATTTTCAGTTACCATTCTTTTCTTGCAGTATTTACAGCATTATATTAAAGAGAGAGGATAATATGTGATTTATATGCCATTGAATATTTCTTTGTGATATTTTTGTAACTGGCTTGGCCAACACACTCATTCTAAAGCCTTAAAGCAAAGCCATGTGCTGGTGCTGGTTGCACCCCTCAGGAGGACAGGGACAGTGTCCATACAGGCTTTAGCAGCAGGTTCACATCTCTCCAACCCCCAAATCCTCACCCTATTTCCCTGTTTCAGTAAAGGAAAGCTCCCACCAGGAGCTCAGGGGAACCTGGGCCACAGATCAGTGCAGAACCAAATCCAACCACCTTATCCCCCTACAGAGAAATACCCACGCTTTTAGAAGGGAGAATATGATTGAGAAGATTAAATATGATTTACTGAGTTTAACACAAGATTATAATCTTTAGAAATGACTGTAACAGTTATGTAGGTCAAAACCAGAGAGAAGTCAGTACTTTCAAAAAACCCCCATCCAAGCAGCCTAAAAAACCTGCAACAAAACAAAAACTAAACTCATTTAAATATGAACTAAATCTCCATTATGCATTGCTGTGGATACTTAGGGGTTTTATAGCTAAATSAAGGTGTGCTGTCTGCAGAAAGGTTGGGATGAAAGGCTGAGGTGTGCATGGAGAAGCTGTTCCCTMCACCAGCCTGAAGGCAGCTGAACGTGGAGAGAGCCTGGGGCAGAGCTCACGTGGGGGCCCTGTACCAGACACATTTTCCTCAGCATTCTGAGATTTTCTGTGATTCCCTGCCTTGGACAGAGTGCCAGTTTGCTGTGTGTTTTGCTCTGGCTGGGCCTGTTTATTTTCTCCTCCCCAGTATTCCAAATCCCAGCTAATATTTTTGGACGGGCTGCGCGGTGACAGCACCGTTGGCTTTTTTCCCCCCTCCATAAATACGGCTTCRGAAAAACCCACACACTGCAGAGCATTTTCTGGTGGCCTGTGCTGTTTAAATCTCCTGGGAGGGCTTGAGGAGCACAAACACATTTTCCAGTGACACCAGCTGCCACTGGCAGAGCCGTGAGCCCCGGCCATTGTCCCCAGCTGTCAGCACGTGGCATGATGTCACCGGGCTGGTGGTGGCACACGAGGTGATGACAGGCACTCAGCAGCACCTCCTGCTCCCTCCTCGCTGGGCTGGGACACAGCTAAGTTTGTTCTCATCTTTTCATGGCCCATTCTCCATTTCTTTTTGGGGTTGGAAGTGCTGGTTAAGGGGCAGCCAGCCTGGGAAGTGCTCTGATCCCAAATCTGTCCCTTCTGGGGCTGGCAGGCTGGGAATCCTAAGGGCTGGCTCACGTTTTCCTACAGGGATTGGAGAARGTCCCACTGGTGAGAATTTTGGATATGGAATGGAAGTGGAATTTTGGATATGGAAAACCACTTTGCTTTAGTGAGCAAACATGAACAGAATGCTCAGGAAATGCTCAGCTCCTCAGCATGTTTGGTGTCCCAGGAGATCCCAACAGCTACAGGCATCAAGAGAAAATTCCCCATAGCAATGCACAGAGAAATATTTGCATTTTGGTCGAGGGGAATACTGTCTCTGCATTGCTCCTTGAATGGAAGATGCCAGTAGAATACAAATTGAAGAGAAAGTTTTAACAATCCATTACATACTCGGAAAAAGCACATTTTAAAAGCTATAATTCAAAAAATTTAGACCTACTTAATTTCCTCCTAAAAYCCTTGGATGTATTTCAGTAAGTGTAGAGAAAAAGTCCAGTGTTTGGTATTTTCTCACATCAATTCAGGCTTTGGAGCCTTCCATAGAGAGACTCACCCTGTATCTCTTCCAGCTCTTGTTTGCAACTTGTTTATTCATGCTTGTTTTTCACTACTGACTCTCTGTTTCTGATCATTTTCAGATGTTTAAAGGATTTGAAAAGCTCAAGGATGTCCAGTATGTCTACACCCCTTTTGATTCATCACTCTGTGGAGTGAAACTAGAAGCCAACAACAAAAAACAGTATCTTCTAACAGGTAAAATGGAGCAAAATTAATGTTCCTGGAAATTCAGAAGCAGCTGCTTAAAGTGGAGTTGCTAAAATATGCTAAAAAGGAATGCATTTATGCACTAAATACAAACACAATGGGATGTAGAAATTGTGTTCAGCTGTAGTTATATTGTGATCTTAGATGTTTTCCACCATTCCTCCAGCAGTCTTGGAGCAATTCCACAGGAAGTGAGGGTCAATAAGGATATAATCAGTAAATAGAAGGAATTTTGATTCAGTATTTGCCATTATTATTGGATTAAAACCAGCAGTACTGATTTTCCCAGGAATGCAAAGGTGCATAATGAGAAAACACGTGCCCCTGTGTCTGCAGCTCTGGGGTTCCAAGTAACTACAGATTTCTCTAGACACTCCTAAAATCCAGTTTAACTGCATTTGCATCCACCCCTTGCTGGCAGATTRTCAACATCTTTAGAAAAATATCCTTCTTCAATCTTTTACATCCATACACCATGCAATTAGGAGAATATTCTCTCTGTTATAATCAAATTAATTTAAAAAAATTTAAAGTATGACCAATATGGTGCAATTAGTTAAAAACTCAAGGTATTCTTACACTTCTAATATTTAGAAAGCACTTTTATTGTTTTGATTTTTTGTGTTTTGCTCGCTGCAGGCCAAATTTTAAGTGATGGCAAAGTGCTGATCCACTTGTGCAACTACATTGAGCCCTGGGATGATTTATCCTTGTCTCAGAAGAAGAGCCTGAACCAGAGGTACCAGATGGGCTGTGGCTGCAAGGTGAGTGCAGAGCAGATAAATGTCAATAAACATAATCTATTGTATTTTTGGGAATAAACCCTGGTTCAGAGGAAGCTGCAAGGTTAATGCAGAGCAGATAAATGTCAATAAACACTGTTTATCACATTTTTGAGAATAAACCCCAGTTCAAAGGAAGCTTCAAGAGCAATGCCAGTTGTCTTGCATATAATTTACTTGTAATTTTGAGAATAAACACCACTCAAAGGAAGCTGCAAGTTGCATGCAGAGCAGATAAATGTCAATGAACACTGTTTATTCACATTTTTGAGAATAAATCCTGGTTCAGAAGAAGCTGCAAGGTTAATGCAGAGCAGATAAATATAAATAAACATAGTTTACTTGTATTTTTGAGAATAAACCCTGGTTCAAAGGGAGCTGCAAGGTGAGTGCAGAGCAGATAAATGTCAATAAACATAGTTTATTTGTATTTTTGGGAATAAACCCTGGTTCAGATGAAGCTGCCAGGTGAGTGCAGAGCAGAGCAATGCCWGTTGTCTTGCACACCATTTACTTGTAATTTTGAGTATAAACACCACTCAAAAGGAAGCTGCAAGTTGAGTGCAGAGCAGATAAATGTCAATAAACACTGTTTATTCACATTTTTGAGAATAAACTCTGGTTCAAAGGAAGCTGCAAGGTGAGTGCAGAGTAGATAGATGTCAATAAAATATAGTTTACTTGTATTTTTGAGAATAAACACAGTTCAGAGGAKGCTGCCAGGYGAGTGCAGAGCAGGTAGGTGTCAATGAACACTGTTTATTCACATTTTTGAGAATATACCCCAGTTCAGAAGAAGCTGCAAGGGGAGTGCAAAGCAGATAAATGTCAATGAACACAGTTTATTCACATTTTTAAGAATAAACCCTCATTTAAAGGAAGCTGCCAGGTGAGTGCAGAGCAGATAAATGGAAATTATAAATATAGTTCATTTGTATTTTTGAGAATAAACGCCAATTCAGAGGAAGCTGCCAGGTGACTGCAGAGCACGTAGATGTAAATGTAAATGAACATAGTTCATTTACCCCAGTTCAGAGGAAGCTGCAAGG
>CADDXX010000510.1:105545-169577 GCA_902810485.1 Alauda arvensis | reverse complement strand
ACAAAGCGCAGCCCCAGGAGGCTGCAGGGCTCTGAAGGCGCTCTGTCCCCCCAGATCACCACGTGCTACATGGTGCCCTGCTCCATCACGGCCCCCAACGAGTGCCTGTGGACGGACTGGCTGATCGAGCGGCGGCTCTACGGGCACCAGGCGCGCCACTACGCCTGCATCAAGAGGAGCGACGGCACCTGCAGCTGGTACCGCGGGGGGCCGCCCCCCGAGAAGGAGTTCATCGACATCAGCGAGCCCTGAGCTGCTCCCTGCTCCTGGAAACACGGCCCTGGGAGGCTCCTTGCGCCCGCCCCTGCCGCTCACAGCTTTGACCTGCCGTGGCCTCGTGTGTCCTGCTCAGAAGCCAACGCCGCTCTGTCCCCAGAGAGCCCGGGGGGTTGGCGCTGGTGCGGGACGAGGGACAGAGCTCCTGGAGGTACCTGCTGTGCTCTGTTGTGCTTTGCACAGAGGGCTGCCAATGTCCTCCCAGGCGTAACGAGGTCCCTTTTTGCCAATATGAATGTACGAGAACAAAAGAGTTGCCAGAATTTTGCCCCCTGTTTGATAACCTGCAGATTTAAGAGCTCCCCGTGTTTTTATTCCAAATCTTTCCGATGAACTACGGAATGTTTTATAGAACTATTTTTTTTTTTTTCTGTATGAAAGTCTTGGATACRAAAGAATTATTGTACAGTGTATATGTAAAGTATTATAACAATGTGCTATTAAAAAAAAAAATCACAAATATTTCCTTATCTGTTGAAATGAGTTGAACACTTCTGTGATTAAAACAATCTGTGCTCCACATTTTGTACGTTCCTTATGTCACAGCCTCCTTTAGCCCCMGAGTTGTAACTCCCATTGAGAACTAAATTAAGAAACAGCCTTGATAATCAAAACTTCCCTTCCCAAGCCAACGCTCCTATGGACTAACAACAGCTTGCTGAAGGAAAAGCCAGATTTTTAATCCACGGGTTAAAGCATTAATCCATGGATTTAAGCATTCCATGGAACAAATTCCAAGCCCAAATGATGACAGGCTAAAATTGCTCAGAACTAAAAGACCCACSTCCATCCTCAGGGCAGCTGCAGCCCTGGACACCTGCCTAAATACACGACAGGAATTTTACCCCAGCATCTTAGAACTTTAGAAACTCATGTGAGAATACATGCAATAAATATTACACTTACACTGCAATGATTTCTGGAAGCTCTCAGATATTTGACCCTGTTTAACAGGATTTAATTGTTTTTCATTAAATTATTAAASCATACTCTGTCAGTGAATTTGGTTRCTTGTGAACTCCAACTAGAGAAGGGTTACAACACATTTTTGTTGTAACTTTTTTTGTGTCTCAACTTTCCTGAACTGGTTACTGGAGTTAGTAACTAATCCCTCACACACGTATTTAGGTTTATAAAAGTAATTCAATTCACAGTGGTGAAACTTTGGGAAGTGTAAATGCCTAAGTTCAGACTATTTGTGCCCCAGAAAAAAGGGGGAGAGCCCTCAGGCAGGATGGGAATCTCCAGTAGCTGCCTTTTCTGGCAGATTTTGTTATCTAAAGGACAGGATTGGAAACGCTCTTCTAAAAAAAGATTTACTTTTTCTGTGACTAAGTTTATACATTTCCAGTGAAATGCAAATGGTGCAAGGCCAAGAGGAAAACATGTCATTATTCCTGTGAGGAATATGTGTCCCATTATAGATAAAAKCCAATGTTTCACTTTTGATTTACTATAGATCAATCTGGCTCTTTTAATTTACAACCCTAAATTAAAACCATATCTATGTGCTGCCAAATGCAAAGCCCAGCTTGTTTTCTGCTTAACTCAAAACAAACCAAAAATTTCATAACACTAACAATTTGGACCTTTGACTTACATAAATGAAACAAAAAGAATAGAAAGCTACATTTCTTCCAAAAAAGAATGGATACTGCAGTGCCAGTATTGGCAGAGCTATTTACTGACAGTGCTGTGCATTTACATTGCTAATTTTCAGAAAGATTCAAAGCCAGTCCTTATTTCCTTGTGTCAGATCAAACCAATTCCTAGAGAAATCCACAGATCTTAATAAGCACAAAGGTTAATAATAATTAATCAGTGATTAATATTCAAAGATTAATACTCAAGACTAGTCCTGTAGCATTTGTCTCCAAATCCATTTTGATGGGATGGTGCCTTTTGGATAACACTCTGCAGCAAACAGATGTTTTCTGCTTTTTAACTCACCAGAGCTCTGTTCCTATTTCAGGTTTACAGTAGTTAGATCYTAAACTCAACTCAGCCAGCCCAGATTGCCTTCTCCTTGCACCTTGCACAAAGAAATGCTTTCTCTGATATTTATGGACAGGCTGTAATGCAAATTGCGTGCCACAATTAGTTTTAAAAATATTTTCTATTTGCCCTGCTATAAAATATCCCACATGARGTGTTTCACAAGTAAGGTCTGTCTGCTTGGATTTCTGGCTGAGCAGAAATCCGACCAAACTGCCCACAATGGATGGTACAAAGAATTTTTTYCCCCCTCATATCAATAAATCTGGCAGGAAAACAAAAACCCAGCTCAGAATGTGATTTTATTTTCCCTGAGGAAGATTCTCAAAAGGCTTGAGTACAGAGTGGATTCTGAATATGTTATTTCAGTATCAGGATTTTTACTGTGGTGACATTGATACTTTATCTACWGCAGATTCTTTTTACAACATTTTACTTCTTGACACTGTGTATGTGTTACATGAGAGGGTAGAGCAGAAATACAGCCTGGCACAACATCTGACTTTAATTTGAAAATGGCTCACAAGACTTCTGATAGGAGTGGGGAAAAGAAGAGAGAAGGGAGATGTACAGGTGAACAGGGAAAAAATCACCACCTGGAATATTGCTGGTGTTTCCTCCACGTTCCAGTTAAGTTTTAATTAAATTGTTCAGCAATTATATTGAAAAAAAGCCGTGTTGTTTTTGCAGAGAACAGAAGAGGTGGGAAAGCAGTGAAATAAAGGGAGCTAATTACTGAGGGAAAGGCTGTAGATATGACTCAACCAGCAATGAGTTCAAAAGCCTCACAGCRTTTTTTGTAATCAGTCTGGGATGAATGTTGCTGTTTCAAAAAGTGTTTCATTAAAGCAGCTCCATTTTTCACAAAAGAATGGCATCTTTGTTTATTTACCTTGTGTTGCCTAAAGCCTGGGCACAAATGATCAGCAGAGGATGAAAGGAAGCACCTCTGGCACACTCAGCTGACCCTCAATTCCCAGAGATTTGGGGCTTTTCCCCCTCCCSACATCCCCCCTGAGCTGGTTKGCACTGGARGGGTGGGGGCAGCTCCAGGTTCCCRTTTGGAGAATCAAAAGGGAAGGAGAAAAAGCAAGAGGAACACCAAAAACATCTTTTAAACTGGAGTTGCCAAATTCTGCATCAACAAATGCAAACGAGGCCAGCTGCTGATAAAGTGTTGAAACCCCAAAAGAAAATAACACGATATGATTTCAGTGCAGCAGCAGAAGACTCTGATTTCCAGATCATCTTACAACCCATTATCAGCAAAATCCAAACAAAATGTTGTCTTGTACCACATTGCCTGATTATTTCCCAAGCCACAAAGTTCCAGATACTTTCTGGAGGAGGAATGAAACCAAACRAATGGGTGTCATCAGAGGCAGCTATTGCAGCTTTTCTGAGTGGCAATGCAATACCCAAACGGATTCATTTTCTCTAGATTAGCATTCATTACCATAGAAATATGTAAAAAAATAATTACTTGGCTGTGAGAACAACATTCAAAAGTTCAAACAAAAGGAAATAATTTGCAAGTTCTGACCTTAATGAGCAATGTAGAGGAATGAAGACAGGGAAAACCACTCACAGGGTTGCTACACTCAGAAAAATATGCCAGATAAACTTATAAGTCTGACACATTAGTTCTTGCCCCAAAATGAAATGTTCTTTGCTTCTATGGACTGCAGTTTAGCAATGCACACAAAAGTCCTGCTTTTTTCAATAAAATGATAGCAAATCTCAAGTTTGAAGGATCCCTTAAGGGTCACTGTGTCCCACTCCCTGCTCCTCACAGCTGCCTAAAACCAAACCACACCCTAACCCCATCATCCAGGTGCTCCTGGGACTGTGACAGGCCCACCTCTGTTATTTTTCTGTCTGTRAAGCACTGGCAATCAGTGTTAGCTCAGGCTCCTGAGGATCACGAGTCACAACCCCCTGATTTTGGCTGAGTTCAAAGCTCTGCAGTGCCCAGTGCCTCCTCTCCAAAGACAACAAACRCTCTGAACACACCAGAAAGGACTGGAGGGAAAACAAACCATCCAAGTGACTCCTGCACTCTCAGAGTTGTTCAGTATCTTTGGCAGCATTTCATCTCTCTGAGATCTGCAGCTGGGCAGCTGAAAAATCACCAGTTCCCACCTGAGCACCCTCCAGGTCACCAGCACCCTGATTTCAAGYGGTCACCCTGTCCCACCCACCTGGAGAGCTGCCCAAATGGCTTCTGGAGTGTGGGCAAAGGGGCCTGTGTGTCCCAGCCCCTGTTTCACAGGCACAGAAAGCAGACKGAGCACTGCTGCTTGCACCTACCATCTCCTTGTGGTTTGGGTAGAACGTCTGCTCGATGAGGGGGAACTTCTCTGGGCCCAAAGTTTTGTAGACAGACACCAGCTGGGCAAACTGCAAAACARAGCAGAACAGAACAGACAGCTCAGGAGAGAAACCACACTGTGCCCAAYGAGCTCATCCTGGCGTTTTGCTGCTGGACTTGGGGTGTTTGATAAACTCAGCAGGTGCAGGGGAGAGCCCACTCAGCCTCTGTCCTCCTCACACACCTCYTTAACCCACCCAAGCTGTGACTTCAGGTACAGACCCACACAGAAAAACACCTTGAAAAGCTAAGCCCTCAAAGGTACAGAAAATTAAATACATGGAAATGTTGGATTTCAGATATCTCCTTGTCTGTATGTTTGAGGACAATTCTGTGATGATAAAATCATTATAATCTCACCTTTTCTGTCATTTTAAACCAAAAGCCCAGGCATATTTGCCATTCATTTAGTGGCTGGCACCTCTCTGACCTTGATTTGGCAGTGTTGGCCAAGAGATAAAGGCAACTGTGGCATGCTAACAGGTCAGGTGAGGAACACACAGGAGAAGTTTCATCCCCCATGAGCCTTTCCCACATGGCCATCCGTGGATGGGGATGATTTAAACTGCTCCATGCTATGCCATTCCTATTCATTTTTTTATAGACTATTCTGGTTTTATAGACTATGCTGGTGGCCATACTTGCACCACCAGCAAAGGATGATTTAAATTGCTCTATTCCTATTCATTTTTTTATAGAATAATCTGATATTACATGTGCCCATCCTTGCACCTCCACCAAAGACAAGGATGATTTAAACTGCTCCATATTACCCCAGTTCTATGCTTTTATAAAATATTCTGATATAACATGTGCCCATCCTTGCACCTCCACCAAAGATGAGGATGATTTAAATTGCTCCATGTTACCCCATTTCTATTCATGTTTTTTACAGAATATTCTGATATAAAATATTATATCAGATTTATATTTTACTGCTCCTGTGACACAGCCTGCCTGCCTGCACTCTGGGCTGCAGCTGCTTCACACAGAACATTTCCATGTGAAACAAGAGAATTCCATATTGAACAGAGGTGGATTTGGGGCTGTTCCTGCCCTTCCCTGAGCAGATAAACTCTCCTCTGGTCACAGTTGGAAAACTGAACCACCCCTGAGGTTTCCAGGGAGCAGGAGGGTCTGGCAGCCCAAGGGCAGAGCTGTTCCAGGACTCCAAAGCCCTGGCTCTGCCATGCCTGTGATGTGTTCCATTGTCACAGTGCCAACATGGGACATAAACAACTCAGCACAACCCTCTGAATAGCGGGATTTGCTGGTTGCAAACAGCACAAAAAGCACAGAACAATAGAACTCTGTCCATAAGGCAGATAAAATACCTACTCTGAGGAGAGGCTCAGGGRGCAGGGAGAGCAAAAACTGTTTAAAGGGGAGAAAAAAACCCCATGAAAGCTTTGCTTGCATTTCCAGCTGGCAGAGAGGACTTGTTTAATTTAGTGGTGTTGACTTAGGTTTGGTAAAATACATCTTTAAATTCAGAAGGCCAGTGGAAAATGCCTTCATGATGAGCAGCCTTCACCAAAAGCCCAAGAAATTGGAGTTGGGTTGTGTGCTGTGCAAATCAGGCCTCAAGGAAAGGAAATATTATCACAGCTACCAAAATAAGGTGGTTTGTGAATAGGATTCCTGACAACTTACTCTRTATTTCAGTTCTGATCCAAGAGCCCAAATTCCAAATTCCACAAGAAAACACATGATAAATACATGAATTTTGCCAAGCAATTGTTAGGTTAAAATAAATCTATTTACCTATCTTAAAGACCTCCAAAGAAATATAAAACCATATTATTGTGTTTCCTATGATTCTTTCCTTACTTTCTTTTCCATTTTCACTGGAAGGGAGCAAAAGACACTGAGAAAATGGCTTTTTTTGTAGAGGTTGTGGCATTCATGCAAGAGAAAGCTGTAATTGAGATTAATTGCTTGCAAATGCTTGTTTACTTAAAATAAAACACTATCAACCACAGATAACAGCCATGTGTCACTCCAAAGCATCCTCTAATCCTGTAATTAAGCTAGGAAATAGTAGGTAGGAAAAGCAGGTTTCAGTTTTTGAGGCAAAGGAGAGAAACCTCTCAAACTGCCAGAGCTGGGGCAATGATTTATCCTTTACCCTGCTGAGGTGCTGCTTCACCTCTGTGCCTACAAATCTGGGCATCTCCTGTCAGTCATTCCTCCCCCAAAATGAACCTGATAAATTCAGCCCAAATTCAAGTAAAATATCAGCATTCTAATTGTACATCCATTAACTGCTGTAAATATTTGTTCTTTTCCCTGATTGCTGCTGGGCTATTTATAAAGAAGAATTTAATTTAAGTTTTGATGACCTTCTATTATTTTTAAGTGGGATCTGGACTATATATTTTATATTTTTCTTTTCAGCAGCTAAAACAAATGAACTCCAGTCCTGGTGCAGGCRCATCACCTTTTTAGATGATAAATTACTGAATTATCTAATCCAATGTCAAATGTTTACAGACATKGGATGTTCATGAAATACTCACAGAGCCACTGAAGTTTTTTACATGGATATCAAAACCCATAATCATCTAAAACTCCCCAACTCCTAGAGTTAAGTGTTTCAGCAGAACTCATTTTTACATCTTAAGAAAAAGGCAAGAAAGTGAAAAAAAAGTTCTCAGTTTAACAAGCTGAGTTTACTTCTCATCTTCTAATTTTGCATCTTATTTTCAGTCAAAGAGGGATCTCCTCAGGTACATGTGTTTACAGTGTGCAGATTATTATTTTAAAAGGAAAATGGTTGGGGTTTGTAGCATTGTTGTAATGTCAGCTCTTTTCTAGTCAGRGTAAAATCCTTGCACACCCAGGCCAGGATTGTTCCTTTAGGACAGAACAGGACAGTGACAGCTGGGCTTTCCTCCTCTCCAACAAGGTGTGACACAGAGGAGAAATATTCAGTCAAAAAAACCACTTATTCCCTTTCATTTTGTATCAAATCTTTCAGGGCTTTCACCACCCCAAGACTGGAACTCAAATCTGACTGCACAGATCCTGCTGTAACCAAAGGAGTTACCAAAAATCCCTTTGCTACCTTCATAGAGAGTTGGATAATTACTTTGCTTATCACTGTTGAGGAGTTAAAATGTTCTTAATTACATGTATGCCATCTCTGAGAGGCTCGGATTTGTGCCTGAGCCAAGCTCACCAACTTCTCCCTGGAAGATAATCAGCTCTGATATTTCAAACTAATTACTGCAGATGGTGCTACCTTTCATTCCGGAAAGCTGCTAATCCCTCTTGCCAGGCTGAGGGATTTGCAGCAGTGCCATTCCAGCAGGGAATTTCCTGGGATGTTGAGCAGGATTTGAACTCAAGGAATTGCATCTCCTTTGCCTGCTCCCTGCTCAGGCAGGACCCCTGGGCTGGGGGTTTTACTGAAGCCTTTCTGTCAGACATTGCCCTTTTCTGAGGGTTCATTACCTGTCCCCTTTACAGGTTGGGAACTCCAGCTGGCCATCTAATGCTTCATGGGAACTGAAACTATATCCAAATTCTCTGCATAGTCTGTTACACACACCCAGAGGAGCAGGGAAATGGGAAAACTTGGATGGGTGAACACTTCTTCAATCTGTCTGTCATTAAAAAAAAATCCCTTTCAGCTGAGATTTAACTCATCTCTGGCTGCTCCAAGGTGTGGGCTCATCTTAAGAGTGAAGAAATTCCACAAATCACCAGTTTACCTCTGGATATCCATCTATAAACTTGCTGCCTTCCAAATGCATTATTTGGGATCAGAATTTGCGACTGAAATTCCTGCAGTAAAATGTTCCCATTTCCCAGTGTGATCTCAGTGCTCAGCAGGATGGAGGCCTCTGCAATGGGCTTTTCCCTTTCCATGCACAAAGGGAAGGTTCCTTTGCCCCACAGTGACCTGCACAGGGGATCTGGAGGCTCTGCAGGTTTGGAAAGCTGAAAGATGAGATGGTTTGCCTTTGTGGGCTGCTTATATTACAATTTTAGGGATTTAACAAAGAAAATGACACGTGGATTTCTTCATCCCATGAGATGGCACCAGGAGAAACGACCAGCAGTCCATTTTTAGGCTGAAATGTCCCTTCTCAGGCTGAAATATCCCTTTTCAGGCTGAGGCTCAGAAAGGTGGTTGGYCATTCTGTAAGGGCTGGATTATCTTGTGAGAGATGTTCAAAAGCACAAGGCACAAACAGGGGTCCTTGGAGGCCAACAAACTGAGACACAAACATCTGAGATCCCTCAGAGGGAGGGGGGGTGAAGCAGTTGTGTGGAAAGGGCTGGAAGGATTCATTTGACACGTGTTCTCTGTGGGAGTCAATCAATTTTGGCCAAGGCTTTTCACTATATCTGCACTTCAAACACAGTGTCCATGCTATATTTTAATATTATATTACTGTATATTCAATATTTTTACTACCTGGGAAGCATCTATRTTACCTTTTTGTGCTCTCCATGTGCTTCTTTGTTGAGACTGGTTAAYATCTCCTCTCTTACACTTTAGCAAACACTGAATTCTTTTCCAGAAGGCTGAGTTCACACACACACATCTGCTTTGCTCCTTGATRCCTCCCAGGAGAATGGAGGGGAGCAAACCTCTGACTGCAGCTGATGTCCTCCATGCAAGTGTTCCAACTSCCAGAGTCAGCCCAGAGCTTGGCACAGCCCCTGGAAGGTRGAACAGTGCCTGCAGCTCAGTTTGGGCACAGAGCAGAACAGAACTGGCTGCAGAACTCGCTGCTCCTCCAGTGGTTTTCCAGCAAGAGCCAAAGGCAGCACAGCTGGCCTGGGAACACAAGGATTGCTCCATGGACCCTGTGTGGTGAGTTTTATACCACAGGTGAGCTGTTCCCTGAGGCTTTGCAGCCCACAAGAGCAGGGTGATCTCTGCCTCTCTGAAATGRAATCTGTCCCTGATGCATTTCCCCTCAAGGGAAAATCCCCTGCCCTGGGATCAGCAGCATCCCCTCCTTGTCTTTGACTGCAGCTGGTATTTCCTCACCTTCCTCACTTCCAGCTCCCTCCTCCCCCTCTGGGGCTCTTGCAGCACCCTCTGAGGTGGAGCTGCTCAGCTCCTGTGRGGTGTGCTGGCCCTTCCCACAGGCATTTGGGAAGGGATTTGGGATTTGCTCCAACTATCCAGAATTTCCAAGGGCATTTTCTGGGCTCCTGCACCTCCCCTGCAGCATGAGCACTGCAATCTGAGAGGCACAGCTTTCCCTCTGCTAATCACTGCTGTAATTAACTGCTGGAATATTTGCACATTAGAATTACAGCTGATGAGATGCAAACCATTAAGAGCTTCTACAGGATGGAGAAAAAAAGAAGAAAAAAAAGAAGCCTTAAATAAAAACCTCATGCCCCTGGAAGAACTGCATGAACTGGCTTGCAAATCACCAGAGTGCATCCATGAGAGAAAAAAGTCTTCTACAACAGTTGGAAAAACAGGATTTAAAAAAAATTCCAAAGAACCAGAAAAGGGTCACAGTCAGAGACATGAAAACATCTCCTGGCTTGCAGGGTTGGGCAAGAAGGCATCTGGCAAGGAGAGACACCTTGGCTGGTGGAAGAGGCACTGACAAAATGTGTAAACAGTGAGGAAAGCGAGATTTAAGAAAGACATGAGGATTAAAATGAAGCAAAACAGCCCATGAGCATAAAAGGGTAGAACACAGATCAAGACATGCAAAAGAATTAGGAGAAGGCAATACCATGAGGTCTGGATCGAGAGGCCTTCTGGAGCCCTTCACTTTGGGATGAAAATTTAGAGAAGGAAAAAAGTTTGTGGAAGTGAGAGGTTCTGGGGACTCCTTCYTGGGTGCTCTCCCAGCAGTGAGAAAATGCACTTTATTCCACTGGTCTGGGGACAGGGAGTTCAGTGTTCTGACCAAGGAAACATTAATGCTGTTGTTTATTTTTATTTTAAGCACTTGGCCTTGTGCTTAAGCACTTCCCAGAAGGGTTTGGGGTTCACAGAAAGAGATTTTCTTGTTTGTGGGGCTTTTCAGAGATGAGGTCCAGTTCAAATAGGAGGTTTCCATAAAAATACTGAGTTCAATTGAACTTGTAGAGGAAGAAATCAGTGGTGGATTTCCATGGTGGATTTCCAGGTTGCATTTCCAGGGTGGGTCTCCATGATTTCCAGGATGGAGATTTCCAGGGTGGATTTCTAGGGTGAATTTCTAGAGTGGAGATTTCCATGGTGGATTTCCAGGCTGGGTTTCCCTGGTGGTTTTCCAGGGTGGAGATTTCCAGGGTAGAGATTCCCAGGGTGGATTTCCAGCGTGGATTTCCAGCATGGGTTTCCAGGGTGAATTTCCACATAGCATTTCCACGGTGGGTTTCCAGGGTGGATCTCCGGGGTGGATTTCCATGGTGGGATTCCATGGTGGTTTTCCAGGGTGATTTCCAGGGTGGAGATTCCCAGGGTGGATCTCCAGGGTGGATTTCCATGATGGATTTCCCTGGTGGATTTCCATGGTGGTTTTCCAGGGTGGGATTCCACGTTGGATTTCCAGGGTGGGATTCCATGGTGGGTTTCCATGGTGGTTTTCCAGGGAGCAATGCCATTCCTCAGGCACCAGCAGCCAACCTCTGCTAGGCCCAGCAGGGAAAGCCAGAGGACTCCTTGGGGTGGCTGATACCCAAAGAGGGATTTCMCAGCATTTCACACTGCACCACCCACTGAAAACACCTCTGAGAGCAGGGGTGGTGCTCACACACCCCAAAAAGGAACCAGGACACTCTGCACCCATCTCAGAGGGAGCTGGAGCTAAGGATAGAAGTGCAATTTGCAGGAATGCCAGAGGGCCATGGCAGTGCTGGTGGGAGCTGTGTGATGATGTGGGAGAGCTGCACGAGAGGAGAGGGAGAGGATGCAGTGGGGATTGCCCTGGTGGAGCCATCACAACAGGAGGGGTTCTCCTGGATGTGTGACAGATTCCTGTGTCAGGAAGGGGAGTCTCACCCCCCTGATTCTCCTCAGCTCTGAGTCACCACAGTCACACATCAAAGCAGCAGATAYAGCCTAGATTTTAACTGAAGAAATTGTTTTCTAAGGTAATTGAATAGGGAATATAACACACGTGTTTTCTTTGTTATTACATATTACAATTGCACAAGAAATCAAACTTAGTTTCCATAACCTGCCTTCAGGTGTGGATATCTGCATTAACCAAGCACTAGAAGAGTTCCTGAGTCTCTGTGGTAGCAGGACCAGCAGATAGCACAGAGGACATGAAGCACAGCTTTACAGTCCTGTTTTGAATATTAATTTTACAGCCTCTGTTTGAATACAGTTTCTTCCACGAGAAGGTAAGAAACAGTTAAAAAGTCCAWTTGAATTTTCTGCCCTTAGAAATGTTCAATGCAATGGAAATCTCTAATGGATGTCGAGTTCCCACTGCYGCTTTTCAGTGCAGAGGAGAGCAGGGCAAAGTCGCAACAACCTGCTACAAAATTCAGGAATGCAGTCAAAAAAATCTGAGTCTACTTTTGCATTAAATTATCCTGATGGCAGTAAATGATGGTCAAAGCAAAATACTCCCATATTCACTTTAGATATAAAGCATTTGAGAGTGCAAGCAAGGATTGATAAATACAGAGCTGAGAGAATGACTGGCTGTATGGAACAGAAAAATCATCACCACACTGAGATTTATTTATTATTTAAGGATCTCTGCTTTTTTTTTTTTTTTAACAAGAGTTTCAAGTGAGATTACTTATTTTAGGAAAGCAAAATGAGCAAGGAAGGCTGGAATTTTCCCTTCCTATTTCAAGACTAGATTAAACTAAACCAGTTCCATAGAGGTGCAAAGAGCAAACACACTACTAGTTTTAATGCACTTAGATTTCTAGTTATGCATTTAAACTTGTATTTATGGATTTTGCTCCAGTTCAGCATTCAAACCTGGTATTAAATTGTCTTTTGACCAAAAAGCTTTCAATGTTTTCACCTTCCTTCTGACACAGTTTTGTGAATTTACTTTCAGCTCTTTCAGGACAAATCCATCAACATGTTTTGCTTTAAGTGGCAGACTGGGCAAGGAGGCCGAAATCTTCACTGGCTGACAGAGAATTAAAACAGGTTTTATTCAGGTTTTTTCTGCAAGTTTTTTTATTCTTAAGAAAGTTTTGCTTGGAGGAAAAGCACCTGTTTGTTTGTTCTCTGGCTGCCATGGACATGCACAAGCCTCTGGCTTCACTTGGAATCTGCAAATCCCTTCTGTAAACCCAAAATTCTATGAATAAAGGCCACAAAACTGGCTACTGATGCAAATATTTGCTGTTAGGCACATGGAATTTGATACAGGGATTGCCACATGTCATCACATGGGGCTGTTCAAGCCCTGCCACCCGTGTCCTGCTCTCAGGAAGCCACTCTGCCCTGCTTGGGAGAGAAGGCAGCTCCTGCTCCAGTCCTGGGGCAGGCAAAGGCACTTCAGCAGCTTCCTGCAGTGAAGGGCAGGAGAAGGTCACTGCAGCCTCTGACTGCCCTGCCTTCAGCTGTCAGTGAGATCACTCCTGCCACAGTGGGTGACACCAGGARTTCAGTGCTGGCTCCAGGTTGGATCTAATGAAACATAAAACTGGCTAAAATGCACCTCAAGGTTCCCAGCATTTATCAGATAGCAAACATTGCATTTGAGCATCCCTAAATGTGTTCCCTGTCTGAGCTGCAGCCAGATTGCAGGTGAGCATTCTCCAGCCTTGACCTTTCAGAAGATCCTCTCTGGCACAGAAATGAGCAATAACCAGCCAAATTCTACCCCATTGCTCAGCATTATTGTACCAATCTGACTTTTGCTCACGAGCACAGGATTTTCTTATAGTGAAATCAACATTTAGAACTTCTTTCTTTAAACCCAACACAGAGTGGCACTGAAAATCTCTCAGATTTACAGGAAATACATTTTCAAAATGCTTCTCCTCTTGCACACATTCATTTTGTTTGTTGTTTGCTCTCCAGAAGATGCTTTGACATGAAATTGAGTCTCCTCTGCGTGGTTGTGTCTTCCATTAGCATAGCTTCAATAATTTGTGTCAACAGGAAGCTGGAAGGAACAGAACTCATCTCTTTTTTTCTGCTCCTCCCTGCAGAGTCCTGACAAATGTCCTGCCAGTGCCCCAATCTGTTGCTCAAGATTTTTAAAGTATAACTGGGAGTGGAAAAAGCACAAGGGACCAACATGGAGCAGCAACACAGAGGAGAAAACAAGGTGGGGAAGAGCACTAGAAACCATCAAGTAGCAAGAAAGGGCAGCTAAAAGAAAGCAAGGTAAAATTAGAGACGTTAAATGTCCAGTTAGAGCAGAAAAGTGAAGAAAGATAAGCAGGAAAGCATCTGCCAAAGAAATGCAAAGCAGAACACARCACATGAAGTCACAGAGTTGTGTAAGCTTGGCAAGAGGAGCAAAACAAGGCAAATATCAACAAACTTGCAAAAAAGTGTTTGGCTGTCTGCTCCCAAACTGAAGGAGAAGAAACAAACAACAACTGTGAGATTTACAGTACTACCAGGTTTGGCAAAAAAGCCATCCCCARCCTTCCCTTGGAATGGCTGTGGCTGAGCAAGGAGATGAAATTTGGCACCACCAAATGTTCTGTGGCACCYCTCTAACATTTCAAAGCCCTGATAACAATAAATTCCTACAAGGGGACAGAGTGTGACATCTGAAGATGTTTCAGCACACGATGGGTTCCCATCTGGAGCTCTGTGTGAAGAACACCAGGACCTTCCAGCTCTCTTCCAGCTCCAGGTACCTGTGCCTCCCTCTCTGCCAGCTCTGGGCCAGAAAACCCTTCCTGCCTGTTTCCTCTGCTCCCAAATCCCTGCAGTGATGGAGCAGAGTGCCAGGAGTGCTCTTTGATGGGGCCCAGCTGYTCAGCAGCACTGCCACCCCTGCAGAGCCAGGCTGGGACAGCTCTGCCCCAGCTCAGCTCACCTGGGCTTCCCAAATCCCTCTGGGATTCCCTCCACTCCCTCTTTCCTACACACAGACCCTTCCACCACGCTGGCAACAGCCAGTTAGGGTCACAGGGGTCACAAATGAGGGTTGTGCTCCCTCCTCCAGCAGAGTGAATGTGTGATTAAGGCATCAGCAGGTCCTTGAAGCCTGCACACCACCCCTGCAGCCTGCCAGGAGAACAGATGTGCAGCCAGCTGCAGGGGCTGGGATGCTTCTCCTCAGCACTAAAGGAACCAGAACTGCACTCATGGAACTGATTTTGGGAGGGTTTTCTTCCCCTTCAGYCATGTACAGCTGCTCTACACAAGTGCAGCAATTCTGGAGTCTCTGCAGGCCTGGAAGGTTCATCACTGCCAGAAAGCACCTGGAAGTGCCAACCCAGCCCCTGAAATGCCTGTAATTATCACCTCACAGCCAGGTTGAACTGAAATAAAACCCAGCCCTTTATTCTATCTCCAGCAGCCTTGGACATTGAACCTTGCAGCCCCTGACAATTAAATCAGAGTTTGCCTCTTTGGTGTCACTCAACTCCACCTCCCTGCCTGACTCCACTTATCAGAAAGCTGCTGGACACAGTGGGGTGGGCAGGGAATAAACTGTGGTGTTCCAAAAATACTGCACCCCTATCACCAATATTTGCAAGTGAAGCCAAAATCCTGCAGGGTTCAATTRAAGGAAACCCTTCAGCATGCAAGTTTTATATCAATCATTACAAGAATCATGCAAATGGATGCATGCAGGAAGAATTTGTATTTTTATGTAAATTCAACACAGGACACTAGAAAATCACATTTTGTATTTTTTTCAATACATGTTGGTTTGTTGGGGTTTTTAAAATATGATTTCCCCAGTCAAAACAATGAGATTTTACCCAATGCTGCAAGCTCTGATATCATCATCCCATTCTCCAGTTCCTTCTGGCCTCCACAATTACTTCACACACCTCCATAGAACCAGAGAATCCTTTAGGTTGGAAAAGCCCTCTAGGATCACCAAGGTCGGGCACTGACCTTGAACTTCTAACTCCACCACTCACCCTTTCCTTAAGTTCCACATCTACGTGGAACTGAAGTCTTTAATCCCTCCAGGCACAATGACATCATGTACCATGAGAAAGTTTGCATACTGAGGCTCCTAAGCCTCAGTGGGAAGCCTTCCTCATTTCCTGAATGACATTTTCTAAAGGAAAACAGGTAATTTAAATGATATCAAATATTAACTTTGGATAAGTAACTATGCTCTTTTCTTTCCTCTTTACTTTTTCTTTCCATAAAGGTTTTACAGCAGGATCTGCACCCCCTTAGACATGAGAAAAACTGTGAGGTGAATTGGGAATCCCACAAGGAYGGTGGATGTTTTTGCCTCACCTCAACCCAGTGTAGCTGTAAACTGAACCAGGTACAATTCTCATCTTGTTTGATGGGGTTATTTCATACCCAAGACAATTCCTTTGCAACATGGCCCTGCACTGAAACATTCTAATGTTTTAATAATAATTCTTTAGCGAGGGCATGAACCTTAAAATGATTCCTCCACAGCTCTATGTGAGCTCAGCAATAAAGAACTCACTCTTTATTTATAAAACCCATGCTTTGCCCACAGCTTTCTGACATCCTTACTGGCATTTGAGTGAAATCCACCTCGAGCCAGAGCCATGAATCCTCCATGAGCTAAGTGYTATCACAGGAGTGAGATAACCCGAGCGCTGTAACCCCTCACTATGAACGTGTTTGAGAACACAAACACCTCACACACACACTCATTCCAGCATTTCCTTCCCCCTGGTTGCTCACAGCCCAGCTTCTCCCAGGGCTGTGCAGTGCTCTGAACTTTTGCTGTGYGTTTGGAGGAGCTGTGCATGCCCTGACACCAGGGAACACAAGCTTTAAGACCTGTTCTCAGTACATTCCTGGCAATCATCCCACCACACCCCACCATTCAATAATACACCTCAGATCAAACACAAATTTGTTCACTGTCTATTGGCAAATGCACAGAAAGCCAGAGTACAAAAAGAGCTTTCCTGGAAAATCAAAGTCAGGTGCTGCAGTTTGTGRCACAGAGTGTGAATCTGCCCCCGGAGCTGAGGAGATGTTGTACATCTGGAGCTGTGTGTTCCTGACACAGTGAAGAGCAGTAATTTAAAACCCAAAGACCTTGTACATTGAGTTCTAACTCTCTTTTTGTTTGAGAGCCCTTTTTTAACCAGTCTCACTTCCCCAACTTCTCCTCCTAGCAGATCAACACYACTCCTAATTTTTCTCTGATATAAGGAAGATTCATTGCCCATGGATAACTCAGTAATTTCCCATCCTTTCAATGCCCATTCCACTGCACACCCCCTTGTTTCCCCCTGCTGTTATCAAAGTTGTAATTCCTTCTGCCACTCCACATCTTACCTGCAGGAAAGTCAATCTATTTCTCATSAATTAATAAAGATTGTTACTCATGGCTTTATGTAGTGTTCTGCTTCCCAGTTTTCCATGGGGCTTTTGCACTTGAAATGTTTGTAAAGAGCACTTTCACACAAATATCAGGGCACTGATGTTGACAAAGGGATTGTGCAGGAAGAAATCCCTGCCATGCTGTAAAGAGGGGATTAATTGATGGTAAATCCATGGCCATGTAGAAGCACAGCGGGTTTTACCTTTCATTTCAGCAGGCAGCAGCAGACTGAGGAGTGCATTCCCAGGCTTCCACAGCAATTTTCAGCGGGATTTCACCCAGGCAGGGAGCACACACGAGATTGGTCCAACCAAAGAGGCAGACAATGATATTGGCAAAACCAGCAGTGCCTGGATCCTGCTGCAGTATCTGAGCCTCCATGAAGCTGGCTGAGCTAATGGATTTTTACCACACAGGAAATCTCTTCTGGAATGACTTTAGGAAGGGACCCACAAGGGATGTTGAAGTCCAACTCCTGGTCCTGCACATGACATCCCAAAAACCCCCCCATGGGCCATGASTTTTTCTACTTCCTAAATCTGGTGAGGATTTCATGCTGCTCTGGGATCCACACTGTGGTCTCTACATCTCCCAGCACCACCAACAACACGAGGCAGGATATTCAAGTTAAAAAGCCAAACAAAGCCCCTGATGTTTGCACAGGAATTATTTCTGTGCTCACAATAAAAGCCCACACTCCTCTACTGGGACCCACCTGAAGGGCAGTGCTAAAGTGATGAAGACACAGATATGGCAGCCTGCAAGAAGGAATGATTCCTTTACTTTTTATTGCATATAAATGCTACTGGCTTTGCCTCCCCACCCAGCTTTATTGCAGCCAGTGCCACACAGTGGGAAGTGCCACACAGCTGGAAAATGTGATGCACTAAAGTAATGAATTCAGTAAAGTACAGTGTGTGCTGAGGAGTTGTAAATGCTCTATCAATTATTTATTCCCCTCCCTGCAGCAGTTTACTGCAGCATAAAAGAATAATAAAATGAGCTGCAAGAGGTATATGTTAAAAACTGCTGACAATTGTTTGGAGGGATTTTCATAGTAAGTACTAAAAAATTAACATCTTCAAGGTGATAAAAACTATTGTAGTAAAACTTCCCTGCAGTGTGAAAAATATTGACAACTGTTCTTTTCTTACCCAGATACCAGAGGAAAAAATCAAGTTTGGGCTATTTATAAGAAGTGGGATTTTTTAAAGTTATGTTAGCTGTTGGACARTGGAATTATAGGAGCAGTGACTGCACCGTGGATCAGCACCTTTTACAGCACCACATTTTAACTTGTTGCAGCTAACGTTTAGTTCTTTATGAACCAAAAGGATCACCAAATTCCACCTCCATTTCTACAAAACCTATCAAGAAAAATGGCATTGACTTCTCCACTATGAGTGGCAAATATCCGTGGTTCTCCCGGGTACCTCAGTGCTCCAGGGGTAGCTGACAGGACCAGCTCCTACCCCAGAGGCACAGGATTATGAAAAGGGCTTTCAAATGAGGAAACGAGTCGCTTCAGATTTCCTTGCTAAAGCATAGCCCCAAAAATTTCACAGGAATGAGGAAAACACTGGCTAGAGCCTGTTCAAATTATGTTCAAAACCACAAATATGAGAAATATTCTCTGCTTGCTTTTCCCAGACAAATTGTGAATAAACACTCTTTCCTCACTTGAGGAAGCGTGTTCATAGTGGGGAGCCTTTCTGTTGGATGCCTCACTTATTTCTCTATTTGTACTACAAAGATTTTTCCTCTCTGTCTCCACACTGGCTCTTTGGAAAAAAAATTAAATATCTTAGTCTAGTTTTTAATCCTTCCACTATTCCACTGCTCAGTGAGGGAAGATTGATAATCAATGTTCATGCAGGGGAATAAAACACGCAATTAAAGAAAGTCTTTGCAGCAGCTGAATTGCCAGGCCCAGGAAATTTCCAGGTGCAGAGATGCTGTCCTAGGATGCAATGTAAGATGTGCCCAAAGTATGTATTCYATTACCATCTTCATGGGCTGTTGATCCAGGTGGGGCAGTGTTTTCCCTGCCCCCTCCCTCAGGACTATCTGCTGTTCATGGCCCATCAATGCCCTGGTCAATGACTCGCAGRTAACTCYCCTCGGGAGCTATCTCTGCTTGGGCAATCAAGGACCCATTGTGTGACTCATGGAATGAYATCAGCCCATTGKGAGATGCTCTGCCCAGGGGGGAGGAGCCAAGCATTCCCACCCGGATATAATCTGSAGYTTGGGACAGCACAGGCACTGACTGGATTCCCAGAGGACAGGAGCTGCCAGATCTTTCTACAGGATCACTGCTTCAACAAGACCACTTCATCTGGACTGCTACCCACCACCCTAGCTAACARGGTGTCAGGCTGTATTCTGACTCTGTCAGGGTCTTTTCTTTTTTATAGTATTGCATTTATTTTGTCCTTTACCTGTTAAATTGTATTTCTGACTTAGAGTCTCTCACTGGTTTTGCTTTCAAACCAGTATGGATGCCTTAGGATTTAGCTTTTCTATTTTCCAAATCCTGTGCTGCTCTAGTGGATAACTCTGAACTCCATACAGAGTGTTGTTACTGTGTTCATGTTTTGAATCAGTAATGTTTTGGTCAGACACAACAATCCCTACCTGGGCCTGGAACTCAAGGGCCCCTCACTGCCTCACACCCCAAAATGTATCAACAAAAGTGACTGGGGAGGAGCAAACTGGGGGTGAATGCCTTCATTGCCTGCAGCTGTAATTGGGGSATTGAGCCCTGAGATGTGVAAGGCCCAAGGTGAGAATTGTGTGAACAACWGGTGCCCATTGTCCGTGCTGGGTGCGGCCTCTGGGAGGCCCTGGCTGCCCGAGGGGGGCCTGGGGAAGGCCTTTCACCAACACCCACTTTATTCTGTGACCYTGCCCTGCCTCCGTGAGGCCCCAGCAGCACTCACCACCCAGGGYTTGTCGCAGAAGTTGTAGATGGACTCGAGGGAGTTGACGCTGGGCACGCCGGCGTACTGCAGGCCGATGACCAGCGTGCGGAAGTCCTCGTTCTCCGCCATGCTGTACGAGTGCTGCCGCACCAGCACGAAGTCGGGCCGGAACGACCTGAAAGGGAACACAGCGGGGTGAGACACTGCAGCTGCATCTCCTTCAGCTGCAGGGGGCACAGGGGCAACTAYGGCTGCACAGGGGGAGTGGGGAAAGGCTGGGAGAACAGCAAAGGAAAGGGAAATGGCAAAAGATGGAAAGAGCCATGGTGGCTCTATGAAACACTCAAACCAAAGGGAAATGACAAAAGATGGAATGGGCCATGATAGTTCTATGAAAATCTGCAACACCCCTAATCTGTTCAGCGTCCCCTCAATAACAGGGTTCCATTAAGAGGGGAGAGAAATTATCATGGATTTCAGGTTGTTTTCCTGCTGACAGATAAATCACATCTGTAACCTCTAGGTATGTCCTTGGTTTGTGTTCTCCAGTTTCTGTGCAGTGACAAGCAAAACTAAAGCAGGCAAAGTGCTCTGCCACAAACTTGAGCTCTTAGGGAACAAATTTTTTTTTCCCACAATTTTTGTCAGGCTGTTTTAAGGACAGTAAGGGATGAAGCAACCACAGTGCTGGCAAAAGGAATCGGACCATGGTGGAGAGAACCACAACTGAACCTTTGATCAAGAGACTTGTCGAAATGAATTTTTAGACTTACAGCTGCATTTCCCCCTTTTCTCTTCAGTATCTGGTCAGCAATTCCCCTGCTGCTCCCCATGGTTCCTGCCTATCACCCTGCACCTTTGCCAACATCTGACACCATCTTAACCTCACTCCAACCCTGACATTTTGTTACTGGAGAAGGTTATGGAAAATAGAAAACACAAACCAGCAGGACAGAGCCTCTAGAACAGGGGCAATTTGCTCCTAAATTTGACTGTTGAAAGTCTTATCGGCATTCCAATTTTATAGGGGAAAAAAACCTGACTAGCTTGAAGATTTTAACCTCCTCCAAGAGGTTTAACTGCAGGGTAGATTAAATTAGCATAGTAAATTGGGGAAATTATTTACATGCCTTGAATAGGTACAAGATGTTTACTGGAGTGAGACACTCAGAAGATTACAAAATTATTTGGAAGTCTCAGTCTGGCTGAACGAAAAAAAACTAAACAATTAAAACTAAACAATTAAAACTCATGTTAAAATTGCTTCAGCAGTTCTGAGATCCCATCTTGGATGCAGCAGTAAAAGTAGATTAACTGGATTCTTAAATTTCAAGAATCATAGAACTGTTTGGTTTGCAAGGGAGCTTTTAAAGCTATTTTTCTTTTCTAGTGGATGACAGGGCACCTTCCACTATCCCAGGTTGCTCCAAACCCCATCAAACCTGGCCTTGGACACTTCCAGGGACAGGGCATCCACAGCTTCTCTSRGCTGCCTGTGCCATTGTTTTRCCACTGCCACTGTAAAAATTTGAAGAACCAAAACAACCCAACTTTTGTGATTTGTCAAAAGCGACATTGTAGATTTGCTGTCAAGRGTTGTTGAAATGGCACTGAAGCTCAATGAGCAAAACCTGTAAAGAAATCCTTGCCTTTAAACAAGATTCCTAAAAAATATCTGCAGCACAGCTCTGAGATGTGATCGAGGTTTCAYGGGCAGTGCCAAGGGTTTGGAACATGGAAATCCAATTTGCTGGCCCAGCATGAATATAGTACTTAGAGGATTAATGAGGCCTTCATCAAAACTGCAGATCCCTCAGTGAAGGAAAGAGGCAATTTTTATTTATTAAAATAAGGGGGATAACACATCCCAGACAGTGCTGTGGTTCCAAATAAAAGAACAGGAAGTGTCCTCTCACAGACCAATTTAATGAAACAGTCAGGGAATGGAGGGAATGTACTTCTTAAACACTGAAATGAAGAAATGCAGTTTGCTTTGCAAAAGCTCCTCAAAAATAAAAAAAGATACATTCCCATAATTGTTCTAGTTCTTGTAATTATTGCTGGATGGAGTGACAGCATACAGAAGGAGGTCAGGAGAAAAATTTTAATTGTGGCTCAAGCATCAGGATCCAAAAATCTCAGCATTATGTTACAGAAAATATAATTTTTCATGGTGTGATTTTCATTCACAAAAAACAAACAAGCTGGTAATTGTTAAATATTTTTTCCTCCCAAACCAAACCAGCAAAATTTTATCATTGAAATTTCTATGATTTTGCTAAGTAATAATTGCTCATTAAATCTATGACCCAAGGTCACTTTGGGCCCAGGTTGATAACAAATCTCTCCAGATATCACAGAGAATTGCTTCCCCATCATGTTTGCACCTCCCTCTCCCACCACAAACCTCACCCCCACRGATCTCACACCAGATTTGAGGGAAAATGATCAGCTTCAGGTAGTTCTTTTTGGGTAAATAAATTGCCCATAAAGCTATAGTACTATAAAATCCCTTGTTATCTCATTCTCAGAGTTATCTGATGGCACAAGGATCCTTTTTTTCCCTAACATAAGCAGCATTTTACCAAGTTTTCTCATGACCTGCAAGTCTTTGGAGATGTTATTTTCTGGAGGTTCCCAGCCCTCATTTTCTCCTGACATGTTTTGATGGTAACTTGGCCTTGATACTCTTTAAAACACTTTTTGGAATATTACAGAAAAGCCACTGGGGAGCAGCAATCAAGGTTTCTTGGCTCCTAAACTTCCATCATTGGTAAAAAATTCCACCAACCCTTAGAAAAATGAAATCTCTCACTCTTCTAAGGAAATAATCTTGTGGATTTGGCACAAGATCATTGTTTTTGTATTAAACTGCAATATTTTTAAAACATGGAATTTTGAAGCATAAACTTATTTTGAATATCTTCTCTAAGAGTTTTTTTTTTTGGGGTGGTTTTTATTACATGAATGAGTAGACATTTTCAAATCTTTTATTTGGAGAAATGTTCTGCAAACCATGAAGATCCAGGACATGCTTCTGTGGCTCTGCCTTTAAATTCAATTTTTTCAGCCAAACAACTGCTACAGTTCAATCACACATAACCAGCCAAATTAGGAGGAAATCTCACAATTTAAATAAAATATAACATATAATTTTGCTAATAATTTTGCCAATATTTTGCTGATAGAACTTTTCTAATACTTCCTTAAGTTTTAACTTTGTGGTGTTTTCTCCCCTCACATTTATGAGGCTGTTGATGCCCTCACTGAAAAAACCAAAAGTTAAATTTACCCTGCCTTCATTGGCATCATTCTTTCTAGACAAAACAGCTGTTGGGAAATCTGAGGTGTTCAAACTGAAATGTTTCAAACAGGCTGAAATATTCCAGGAACTGCCCTGAGAGGGGTGTGATGACTTGGTCTGTTTCAATAGAAAATATTCCATGTTGGAAGTAAATTCTGCTATTCTGGGAAAGTCTGGCAGGTACAAAATCACCCGATCTGGATCCTTCTGTAGCAAGCATAAACCTCAAATCAGTAATCCCAACTACCAACCAGGTATTCTTTATTCTGGACTTCACTCCCTTAATAAATCCATTGTCCCCATGATTAAAATGTCAGGGTGTTTCCTCCCTGTCACAAGAATGTTGTCACAAATCAGATATTTTATTTTCTACTTTCCCTGAGGGGCATCACTCAAAATGCACAGACACAGCCAAAGCACTCAGCACCTTCCCCATCCACACATGATGCCATTYATTGTTTTTTGCTGTTATTCCAGTTCCTTTTTCTTACCTGACAACTTTYGTGCCATTGCGGATTACTTGGATATCAACTGCATAATTGCCATCAGCATGGGCTATCAAGTTGATTTCTGAAAACTCTGCCTATGAAGAAAAGACTCCCATTAGTCASTCTGGGTTATTTCACCTTTATTGCCCTGACTCCCTTGTTTTCAGCATTAGGGTSCGAAGTGCTGACATTTGAAATATATTTGAGGTAAAATGAGCATGAAATGAGAGGGCATTGATCCAGCAGTATTTGTCAAGTATGACACATCACATTTTAAAAGATTTTAATGCAAAGAGAGCAAAAGATTTTAAAAAACGTTGTGAAAATGGATTGTGGGGCAGTAGCAAGTGGATTTACTCCTCCATGTCTGCACAGAAATGTAGGGATTATATTTCTGCTTTGCACAATGTTATCAAAGAGACTTGTACAGGCTCAACATTGACATAAAGCTTTGAAGAAAACAGTACAAAAGCAGAATTAAAATAACATTTTCTTAACGAATTTAGTGTCTCCTCATACTTCTCACCCCTTTCGATTTTCTTTATGTGCATGCACTCTCCTTTTTAAAAGAGCTGGTGCTAATGAGCAATTGTCTCACAAAATTCTCCATTAAAGCGCTTTTTCACAAGCCTTCTCACACTGGAAATGTGGAATTTAAATGGAGCCGCTCCCATACTCTGAATCTGCAGTTATTTGAAAGGAAAGGACAGGATGTTTTTCATTTCTCCCCAGCCTTTCACCAGCTTAGACTCTCAAGGCACTTTACAATAACATTAGCCAGCAGAAGAATTGAAATGCAGCCAGCTGTCTTCTGGTGGATAAATAGAAGTGTCTTTGCTGTCCCGGACAGAATGGAGAGTGTCACAATGCTCATTAGTCTGCTGCTGAGAAATGGAATCCCTGCAAGTCTTCCCCAGGCAGCTCAGGAGGGTTTCACACCCTGGTGCTCAGGGGAGGGAGCTCTGAGCTGCTCCTGYCCCTGCTGCAGCTCACMGGGGTGAGCGCTGGGTCTGCAGYGAGACACTCATTTTAAAGGAGTAAGGATTCTTAAAGAAGTTAAAATTGTAGTTGACAATAGATTTGCTGATATGGYTGAAATGAATAGATGAGCTTTGCTGTAATCAGTTAAAACTAGAGGATGGTTAGAAGAAGCCAAATCTGAGATAAACTATCCTGGATCTACTAACTCACTGCTTGTCAGCTTCATGTTTACGTAGCTGTGTTTTCAGTGGAAAAACAGGGAAACTAATCAATGAAATCCCAGGAACACAAGACAATTGCAAACCTCCTGTTTCTAGAAAGCATTGAATTAGCCCTGGAAAACARGAACCAAGGAGGTTTTCAAGGATTCATCAATCACATCTGCTTTGAAAGGGTTGAAAGTTTAGACGAGGAAGACTCATGTTACTTCCTCCTTTAGGTGACCACTCCTCATAAAAAGCCCACTGACTCATTTCAGAGAACAAACTACGCATGCTTAATAGCCTTTTTCCTAATTAGCATATGAAGCGGAGAAGAGGATGTGACAGGGGTATGAATATGCATTTGTATTTTGTGTATTCAACACTTTTGTAAATGAAAGACTTTGTAATTACCGTGATCTTTGCAGTACGCATTAGGGAGCTACCCTACGCGCTGCCCGGCGTCGTAATAAACAGACACTTTCTAACTTTACCTGTTAAGAGGGTCTTTTGTCCGTCACAGTTGGATATTGATATTAGATCGATATTCATATTTTAATAAATCAGCAGCACAGACATTGAACCCAGACACCCTCACACCTCCTGGCACAGCTCAGGGGACACCTCCGAGCTCATTGCAAAACAGTGCAAATGGGGGGAGAGTGAAATACTTGTACAGGCACTGCAAATGTCACACTCTGAGAATGGGCATCTCCAGTTAATCAATCATTTTAAAAGCTTGGCGTGTGATAGAAGACATGGTACATTGAGGAAGGCTGGGTAAAAATGAAATAATTACTATTATAATAAGTGGTAACAGCAGCAGGACACTGCAGTAATTGTTATCTGTGTGTTGATGTGTAACGAAGGGATTTGTGTGGCTCAGAAACTTCCAGCTTCTCTCTGATCAAAGCTCTGGTCCCACTGCACAGCACAGGGAGGGAATTCCAGRTTTACCCCGAGTTTTTGCTCCTATTAAAGAGCTGGGCTGTGTGCTGTGAGCTGCCTGCTCTGTCCTAGGTGTGAATGCACAAATCAGCTGTCTTCATTTTCCTGCCTGTCCCTCAATGCTCCTGAAGCCCCCTGGCAAAGTTTTCCATGTCCCCAAGCCAAGGGCATCAAATATTCAGTAGTGCGAAGAGTGGATGCTGGACCACTGCAGTGAGTTTAGATCAGCTGRATCCACACAGTTAATGAGAATTTCCCCTCACTCCTTGAAAATCCAGTGACAAAACATGGACAGGACTGATGCTTGTACAGCAGCATCCATTTGAGGAATTCAACATTCAAAAGCAGTGGAAAGACTTCTTTAATTCCCTAGTTTCAGCTTAAATAAAATAGCCATGATTCTAGAGCACCCTAAATTATATCTCCATATTTATTCCTGTTTATTATGGATTTTAAAAAACCCCCACAAGCTAGCACTGCACCCAGAGCACATTTATATTCCTGAGTGGGGAATCAGTGATACAGAACTGCAACATGTAATTCATGGAGTGTCTGGGAACTTCACAGTCTCTAAGCAACAACTTCTGAATGCAAGATGTTTTTCATGCTGTGAAAATTATGGTCAAAATCCCCTAAGAAGGGCCCACTTTGGGTGCCAAAACAAGGGCTGTTGTGGTTTAAGCTCAGCTGGCAGCTCAGCCCTGCATTTATTCCCACCCAGAGGGATGGGGAGGGAACCAGAAGGGTAAAAGTGGGAAAACTCTGGGTTGGGATAAACAGAACTCAAGAGATAAAGCCAAAGCTGTGAGTGGAAACAGAGGAAACCAAAGCCTACAGCAGCTACAGGGGGAGAATGAACTCTGCCCCAGCCCAAAGCAYCACATTTCCCTCATTGTGAGGGGTTTGGGGCACAGAGATTGTGAATTTCTCTGTACATGTATGCACAGAGGATCATGGAATCATTTAGGCTGGAAAAGCCCTCTCAGACAATCTCCATTATCATTAATTCAAGGCCACCACCAAACCATGTCCCCAAGTGCCACATCCACACAGCTTTTCTATCCCTCCAGGGAGCTGGTATATACATGTATTAAACAGATGTGTTTCTATCATTCACAGATAGAAAAATAACATTCAGGTGAAGTCAGTTACCTGTTCCACCTTTATGTCATACTCTCCATGGACCTTTTTTCCACGAAAAGCCTTGGCCCTGCAGGGAAGAAAAGGAGAGAAAATCAAGGATCTATGTATCTGTAATCAATGTCTGTAGATGACTTCCTGTATTGCCTTCTATATCTTGAACCACACAAATATACTAATTAAATCTACCTGCTGCACATGCACAGTTCCCCTTCTTTGCCATCCTTGTATTCTTCATCCCATCCCCCGGTATTTTGTAAGAAAAAGCACAATGTGGTTTCCAACACTGAAGTGAAAATGCTCTGAAATGATGAAACACTCTGCAGGACACATTTCACAGTTGTTAAATATTAGAAAAGGAGTCCTACTAAACAGGTACAACCTTTGTCTCAGAGTCAACAGTGCCAGTGGAAATTCATTTCCATGTGAACAACTTCCTAAAACCACTCATGTTCTTCTTTATCCACGTAGTTTGTTTAGAAAAACTGGTTTATTTGGAACACTGTGCTTAGGAACTTTACATAGTTTTTAAAGTATCAGAGTACTGGAGACTGCTGGTGTCAGATATTTGAGTGTCTGGTTGGTTTCCTGATCAGTTTTCCTTTCTCTTGACTAACTTGATAAGAAATAATTCATGTGAAGGAGAGTTCATGAGCAATTATTATGCACCAGGGTTGCTGTGATAAAACAGAACTGAATTCACTGATCCTTACAAACATTCCTGCAGGAATCCATCCCTTGTCTCCCCCCAGGCTGAATGTATCTGCTTTGGACTGAAAGAGAATTTCAATAAAAAGACAAATCTGTTGATAAGAAGGAATAATTCTAACACTGACATTGTTGAAGGAATATGGGCTCAGCCTCTCTGCATCTTCTTTGCTCAAGCCAAAGCTCAGAGTCTGTTCCCTGCTTTTTTGTTGTACAAGGGAAAATTTGCTGCACAATTCAAAACCTGAACACCACAGAGCATCAGCTCAGGTGTTACAGAAGAGCAGCTTTGTCCATCTCCAACATCTCCCACAATGCTATTGTATCACATGAAATCCACCTCACCAATGAAAGCAATATCAATACATACATTAATAATTTATTTCCACTGTGGCATAGATGGATTTCACCATGATGAACCARATTTCTCACTAATCCAATGAAAACACTGCCTTGGGCAGCATTTCAAAAGGAATAAGGATATTTCCTAAGGATATTTCCTAAAGATATGGATAATGGATGGTAGAAGTGTTTATACTGAAATCACACACTAAAATATTGCCCAACCATAAATTCTGTATAAACATGCAACTGGGAAGAAGAAAAGAAGAAAACATTCATATTGTTATTATTTTTAATATTTATTWAAAATTATTTAATATTATTTTAATATTATTTATTTTTCTTCCAATAAATATCCAGGAAAGATGAAGTTTGAAATCCATTGTCCTGTTCTAGGAGGTGCACACTCAGCTTAGTGTTACCAAATATTTTTGCCAATACTAAAAGTAGCAGTTAAATATAAACCTAATTTACAGAAATATCATTTATCACTTGATTATCTTTCCAAATTTGTTTTGGAATCCCACAAGAGGAATGTGAGCATCATCTCTTGAAAGCTTTGGAGATTCTGGATGTGTTTGATGGGAAAACCCAGGAGATTTGTGCCAGAGCAGGGAGGAAAGTCCCACAATCAGGGATCTTCCTCAGGAGGGAAGCASCCAGCTCACACCAACAGGCAGCTGTAAAAAACACTTCAAATTCCATTTCTGGTCCCCATGAGTTTGGCAGCATTGTTCTGGKTGAATTCTGCTGGGAACAGGATGAGCTCTGGGTTTTCTCTCTGATGCAGTAACAGGTGAGGTGAATKCATTATTGGGCATCACATGGCACATCTAATTTAAATAGAATTATCTTGGCTGCATTGTAGTGAAGCTGCCTCTTGGACACTGGAAAACAAATTTAAATACTCAGTTTCTTCAAATCTAAATGGTGAYTTGGCCATGCAGAGATGAAAGCTCCCCCAACAGCTGCCCTGACAAATATCAGCACCTGGCTCTTCTTAGAGAGAAGAAATGGAACTGGGAAACCACAGAGAGCCCAGAACAGACCCTTCTACTCTGAACTCCAAGTCCWCTGCACGTATGTGTTAGTGAGATAACCAAAACATTCATTAACTGTTAATTAGGGAAATGCTATTACTCTAAAGTCAGTCTTTCTACTTAACATGAGGCAATCTCCAAAGAGCTAAACTCTGGCATGGTCCACATTTCAACAAATGACTTCAGCTTTGCAAATAAACAGGAGGAGTAAGGACTGCAGTTAAGCAATCTGAGGCCTGAAAACAAACCTGACATTCAATCATTGAAAGAGAATCCATTTCTTAGTAGCTATAGTCCACAACTTTTATAAAAATGTACAATATTCCAAATATTCTCCAAATGTGGAGCCACAGACTGTAAGAATTTATCTTGGTATCTCTAAAAAATAACTGAAAGTTTCATGACTTGAGCACTTCAGAACAAAGTCTAAGAATTACTTGGCATGTGCTTGTTGTGAAACAGAACCCAGTTTTTATTTTATTTACTCTACCCAGGAAATTCAGCCATGCCCTGCTTGAATTATTTCTCATTTTCAATAAAAGGACACTCCTCTCATAATGACATTCATTACATACTTATGGTAATTTATTTTTTTTAACTGAGGGGAGCTGAGGAATGAAATTGTTTGGTGTTATTGATTTATAGAATTCCACTCAATTGTAGTTTAAAATTGCTGCTAAGCCTCGTTCCTCTTGGCAGGGAGGGAGGAATGGCTGTACCCAGCTCTCAGAGCTTGCCAGGACCAGGGCTCTCAGGAGGGGGAGGTGAGCTGCCAGCATGAATGAAATGAAAAACAAACATGCCCCAAGTCAGGTAACATTTGTGTGCTGTTGCTGATGATTTTTTGCATTGGTGGTAAAGAGGAAAAGGAAAGAAATCATCCCCCTGGARCTCCAGCCCTGCTCTCCAAAGGCCAGGGAGAGCAGAGCTGTGGAAGGGATGCTGCTCACTGCAGTCACTGCCATGGCCTCTTACAGCCAGAGTCTGCTCCAAACACCTGAAATATTGATGCATTTCTTGCTTCACAATTCATATTTAAAATCAAACCACCAGAGAAAATGCAGTTGCCATAGAGGCAGCCTGACATGAACTCACTCCACTCACTGAACTTTGGTAAGGACAAGGAATGAGGCAGAGTCATTAARGGTATTTCAAATATATATAAAAATCTGATTTATTTCCCTATTCAGCTACACAGCATCTACTACAGTTCCACAGTATCTTACTATGCCATGAGACCAACCTGGTTTAATATGTATATATTAATATATTAATATTTATTCTTAATTATATTAGTATTAATATTACACACATTAATATTAATAACACACAACACAATATTAATACCTTGTGTACAGTGCAATTATATATCAATTAATATACTTATTAGTGTTATTTCATTACTATTAAGTGTTAATTACAATTATATCAATATGGCAATATMTKAATWTTGATTTTAAATGTGTRTGTTTGTGTGTATATACACACAGGAGATTCCCAAAGAACTGGCTCACTGGAATTATCAGTGARCTGCCTGTAAAGACACTGACAGACAAATGACACAGACCCAGCCAGAATTCCATGGACTTCAAAAGTGTCTCAGTGACAGACCAGAAGAAGCTGAAGAGAAACCAAGTCTTGTCTTCAAGTGACGATTTCAAGTTGAGCCCAGCCTTTGMGTTCAAATGGGATGAGAAATAATTTGGTTTTTAGTTCAATTCAGAAAGACTTTTGTAACTGCAGGAAGATCATGAGATGCTGTTAACAAAAACAAGTGCATGATGAGATCTGCACAGCACCTTCATTTTTTGGGAATTGAACCACACCCTCTGAAACCAGGGGGGATTTCTCTGTCCACATCCATGTGCTCCACCACTGACAGTACCAACATTTGCTGTGCTGCCTTCCCAACCAGCCAAGCTACTGAAACTCATCATTTGGACAACTCTCCTCTGATGAGGTTATCCTGCTTAAATAGGAATTATCCAGAATCCTGTGAACACAGCTATTTGAGACTGTCTTTTACTGACTTGTTCCACATTTCTGAAAAGAAGAGACTGATACGAAACAAAAAAATATCCTACTTAAAACCTGATATTCCTGAATGTTACTCAGATTCTGCAAAGACCTGTCTGGATTTAAGGCATGTCCTTTTTGTTTCTGCAGGGTGCAGCTCCACCCCTGGCCCTGACCCAGGCACTGTTTCACTCCCACACAGAGCAGAGATGTTTGCTCCTGCTATCCCTTTACACAAACTGCCTCAGAAGGAGCAGCCCACCCCCAAATCAATGGCAGAGCACAGCAGACGTGTGACTTGSAGTGAGTTTTAGCTGCAGGGGTGCTCCCCTGGGCTGGTTTCAGTAGGTGAGTGCTGATCTCCATCAGCAGGAGCTGGAAATCTGCACAGCAGGCATTGCTCTGGCACAGCACGGGTTAATGCWGCAGCTCCCCTGGCTCACACCCAGAGCTCTGCCTTGCTGCCCATCACCCAGCTGGGTGAAGTGCCCTCTGCAGTGGCAGCACAGCCATGCCAAGGACACAGGCATGGCCCTTCAAAGTCACCCCCCCTGGCAGGTGACAATTACAGGAACCCCAGCTGAAATTTGATTGATTTCACACCAACATTTCTTCCCCAGAGTGCCAGGACATGACTGATGCACTTCTTCACTCTCAGCCCAGCACTTTGAAGGGGAAAATAAACTGCTCATAAAAACAAAAAAGAGCTTCTGCCAATCTGTCTGAGGCTTTGTGGTGTCTCTGTACCTGAAATCACTGCATCAAATATTTCTGTGGCAGAGCTGTCAATCATAACAGATGGAAAGAGGCTCACTGGGAACAAAGACAAGGATTCCTGTCCTGGTGCACCTCAGCACAGTCCTGGCACTGTCTCAGTAGTTCTGTCAGGCTCAGGATTCCTGGATCACTGAGCTGCCCATGGGGGCACAGCCACCCCAGAGCTCCAAGTGAGCAGGGCAGGAGAGCACTGCAGCAATCACTGCTCCTCTTCTGCAGGATTTCCTCCCCTCACTTCTGCACCTGGAGAAAAGAACTTCCTCCAAAACTTGCCTGAACACCAAGCCTCCTGCATGCACCCTCAGACCTTCCCCACTGCCTTCACCAGGAATGGCCAAACTCCTGAAAAACCACAGGAAACACTTCTCAGTGGAGCATTCCCCTGCCCAARGTGATTCAGCTCTGAAAACTTCTTTAAAAATAACCCTAGCTAGAAATAAATAACACAATTTAATGAGCAGCAATTATTCCATTTCCCTGTCTGGGCTACACACAGCTCTTGCTAAAAAGGTGGGGTTTTTCCACAACAGCTTTGAGGCACCTTCAGAGGCTTCAATAACCTCCAGTTCAATCCCTTTTTTATTCTCCTAATTTATTACCAGCCCTTTATTTTTTTACAAGTTCTCCCATCCCTTGGCATGTATCAGATCCCCTCTACTCTGATCATTTAAACTGAACAGAGCAATTTTATCCTCTCCAGCCCAAGAAGCATCTCTGTTGCTTTAACCTGGAGGCTTTCTGTSTGTCCCTCTGCTGTGCCTGAGCAGTGTTTTCACTGGAGATGTGATGCACAAGAAAGTGCCTCCTACTCCTGAATGTCTGCATTGAGCTGAAATTTTCTGTTAAATTTTTAAACAGCATGCTCAACTGAAAATGCCTCATTTTCTGCCCACTCAAGGTGAAACAAGCCCTCTTTCATGCCCAAACACCAGCCTGCCTCACTGGTAATGTCTCAGAACCCCCCACCTCCCATTATGTAATATTTACCATTGGCCCATTACTTCTCTGCAGGATTTATGGTCACGATGTAACTTCTGTGAGCTCCTTTTTTTGCACATTGGATGACAAATGAGAGTATTTTTAAATATTCATTCCCCCTTCAGCAGAGGACCCAATATGTGATGCAACACATTCCAACCTTTTCCAGATCTGTTAGGCTCATTAGGACAGCTACTACACTTTCCCAGGCTTGGGGTCATAAAAATATTTTGTACTCATGAGATGAACAGAAAGTTCCAACTTTTCTACAGGAAAACATCTCCAGCCAAATTACGAAATATTGCTGTTCTGAATCCAGCTTTTATTGGTGCTCAAGCCTCAAACTGCATCTTCTGCACCAGCTGCCCTGAATTCCTTATCTCCTACAGCAAAYGCAACAATAATCCAAGATAAAGTAACTAATTCTGGCATTTCCCTACCAACTAAGTAGTCCATTCTTTCCATTTCATCTGCTGCTCACCAAGATAAAGGAGCACAGGCAGTTATTGAGCAATCCTGTTCAGAAAGGAAGGCACATCATCTTGAGTGAGTGGCAAAATGTCCCACAGGGCAGCCCCTGGTGAATAGTTTGTGACAGAGAAAACCCAAACCAACTAGAAAGATAATRAAAAGGTATGTTAGTTTATTTTTTCTTATTGAGGTGAAGAAAATAAAGTGAACCTAAGGAATTCACACTGCCAGGAGGTCCTTTCTGAAAACCAGATAAACCAGCAYGGGGTGCAAGAGCCTCTGAGACTGAATCCAGTCCATTTTCTCATCAGAAATGCATCTGCCTTTTAATTTTTCTATTTATATCAAGTTCTCTAAGGTGTTTCAGATGTTTCTAAGGAAGATGTGTGACTCTGTGAGGTAGCTTTGAATCATTTATGCCTGGAGACACTACAGTGTTCCTTCATACAGAACGTGTTGGACTATGACCTTGTTTGGATTTTCACCTTTGAGGATGCTGAATTTAATACAGAAACTGTATCTTAAAAACCTCTCTGAGRTTCTGAATGAAACACTCAAAGGGAGGGAAGAAAGAGGGGAAAGATGCAAGTCATGCACTCCACTAACACATTACAGGAATGCTTGAGACTCCATTTGAACAAAAAGCCCAAATAATCAGTGTAAAACAGCATTTGATGTTTCAATTTTTTCTCATACAGCTGAAACTTGTGGGGTTTGTGTTTATACTCAAGACAATCACGTGCTGCCCTGTAGTTTTGGGGGTTTTTTTTGAGTGGATCAATCAGAAAACCTCATCTTGGTTTAGCACCTGCACAGCTGCAGGAAGGAAAGGAGTTCATGGCTTTTGCTGCCCTCTCCTGTAGGAAGAGATGCAGATGAGATYGGCTGAAGACTGGAATCCAGTCACTGACAAACAGCTCCATGAGCTAACTCCTGCATTTCCTGCCTCTGAGGGACCTGCCCAGGTGTCAGCCCCTGTGGGCAGCAGTCACAGAGGGAGGTGGATGGAAATGTTGGGAATGTTTCAGTGCCTGTCTGTGCTCAGGGATGGGTGAGAGGCACAAAGGCATGAACCCAACTTGGAAATGGCTTAAATCCACCAGAAAAAGCACATTAACAGAACAGTCAGAGCACTCTCAATGTGCTTCATGCAGCATTAGCAGCAACTCACAGGGAAGTTCATCACTGACATCCAGGGATTCAATCACTGCTAATTGCTGATGCTTCCTATGATCCTCTGCTATTTGCAGGTGAATTAATGGATATTTTCAAGGTGGGCATTTTTTCTCACACATACACAGAGTTTCCATTGGTTTCATGGCAGTCTCTGACTCTAAATGTGGATCTGAAAGCTGGGTGGCACTTCCAGTGCAATTTCCCTCCTCAAGGGAAGGAGAATTCCATGCACTGTGCTCAGCAGAAAACAAGAAGGATTTATCAGTTATTATGGAAGAATGAGCCTCAGAAACATGCACTTCCAGAGGGAGGTCAGAATGCTGCCACAAAAACTCAATTACTCTGAGACACTCAAGTCCTAATTGCAGTGGGAATTACATTGTACAGATAATTCTCTGTGCAAATGGATACCAAGAAATAGAAAATGTTTTTGCCAGTATCACCCTTTCATGGTTTTTAAGCTTCCCAAGTGTGTTAGAAAACTAAACTCACCACCTTGTAGTTTAATATGACACCTTGAAATACAATCACATAATTTTGTCTGTACTTCAAATACCCATGCTTGGTTTATTGATTTCAATATTCTCCAAAAAGCCAAATAACCAAGAACCTGTGTTTTGAGTTTTTTCAGCTTCTCCTTACAGATCAGGGAACAACAGAATTTTCCAGTGCTGCTGGTTGGTGAACTGTTTTCCACACCAATAAAGTGGCAGCACAACAATGCTCCAGACATGGGCATTACATCCCTTCCCCAGGTGAGCCTGACCTTGGGAATATGAGCTTTAAACATTCCTGCACAGCAGCAGTCCATAAAGCTCAAAGCCAGGTAAATCTGTTGGGATCTGTAACACAGAGCACAGCCCAAGGGAGGGTGTGACAAAGGGGAAGCCACCAGAGATGAGAAAGACCTTTCTTTGCTGACAGTGGTGTCTGACAGGCAGCTGTGCAAACACTTTATTTGCTCATGGTACATCTGATTAGGAGCTGAATTAAAACCAAAAAACTCTCTGCCAGAGAGAGGCACACTCACTTTGGTGTAACTGCAATCAAACAATACAAAATCCCACATGGCTCACACCCTGCTCATCATTTGTACAGCAAAAATGAGCCAGGTTTTGGGTGCTAAATGACCACTGGAAGCAGACAAGCTCCACACTCTCCCAAGTGCTTGGTGCAGAATTACTCCAGCCAAGGTCTGCACCACTCAGGTCACACCCAGCTCTGCAGGAGGAGCATGGAGCACCACAGGTTTGGGATTTGGGAATGCAGCAGTGTCCCCAGAGGTTGTGCTGCAAACCCCCAGCACCCCCAGCCCTCCCAGCTGTGGGGAGCAGAGGCTGTGCTGAACACAGGGTGGGATTCCAATAGATGTGCCCTGCCCTTCCCTCTTTTTTTTCTTTTTTTTTGCACAGCTAAGTGCTGTCAGATCTCAGATTTACTGCTAAAGCATGACAGTGTAACAGGCATGGAACAACTGAGATGCAAACAAGCATTCTCTTCTGACACCCAGCCCCACACAGCAAGAGCTGCAATAATTACATCACTGGAGGATTCAGATCCACAGGATCAATTCCCCCTGTGCCYGTAGGGGTGAGAACAGGACCTCTCTGTGCTCTTTTTTGCACACAACAGCAAAGCCTGTGCCAAAATCTCGGAGGCTTGAGTAGGACTGATCTCTGCCTGCTCATTCCCTGCGTGGATTTCACACAACCCTGAGCCCAGGGTGCCCAGGATATGGACGGACCCACCCAGCTCATCCTGTGGGATTCACCCAGGGTACCCAGGAGATGGATGAACCCACCCAGCTCATCCTGTGGGATTCACCCAGGGTCCCCCAGGAGATGGATGGACCCACCCAGCTCATCCTGGGAACACACCCAGGGTCCCCCAGAATATGGATGGACCCACTCAGTTCATCCTGTGGGATTCACTCAGGGTGCCCAGGAGATGGCTGGACCCACTCAGTTCATCCTGTGGGATTCACCCAGGGTCCCCCAGGAGATGGATGGACCCACCCAGCTCATCCTGGGAACACACCCAGGGTCCCCCAGGAGGCTGTGCTCACCTCCCTGCTGATGGATCCTTGGTCACCCCTGAGGCTGCAGCCCCTGGCACTGCTCCACCTGGAGCAGGGGCTGGGAATGCTTTTCCCATGGAGAAGCTGCCATTTGGCAGAGCCCCCCGGAGCAGCCCTGGTTATGTAAGAGCCCAATCTGCAGTTGGTTACTGGTAAATATTTTCACTTGTGAATTTACAACTCCGGGCAGGGCTGATCCTCCCGGCCAGTAAACAATAACAGCACTCCGAGGGAGAATGTGTTCCTGATTATTCCACCAGAATCCCGCTGGGACACAASTTCAGCATGTGTTGAAAAGCTCCTGGAGCTGGAGGCTGAGGGTGTCCGTCCTGCAGGTTTAGGAAAGGAAGGCTGCTCCCCTCAGTCTGCTTTGCTCCTGCATGCACACAAATGAGTCTGCAGCTCTATCAGAGTGCTTCCAGGCAGCTCTCCTATCAAAATCCCACACAATGGCACTCTGCCAGTGCCTTCTCAAATCCTTCTCCTTTTCATCTGTGACCAGGGAAGAAACTGGAGCAGACAAAATGAGCAAGTAATGCCCGAGATCCTAAAGCACAATCCAAAGGGAATTCAGCAGCATTTGCAGACATGGCCATTAATTTTCTCAAAAGCAAGWCCATGAATCTTTCCGACTACTTTTGAAGTCAGGATTTTCTATCTTTTCTCCTCTTCTCCTCTTTCACTTTAGAGGTTCTTTCTTGCCCCCAGTAGTTTTCTGAACCAACCCCTATTTTCCATAGCAACCAGAACACACCTGGTGAGCCTTGTATTCATTAACTTCATTGCAAGCTCCTGCAGTCTGGGGCTCTCCATTCTCATTAATTACTTATYCTGTTCCATTGCCCAGCAGCTAATTAAAAAAAAAAATTTGCATTGTTGAGTTACAGACAGAATGTGAAATGTTATGTTTTGTTTTGAGGCTATTTTTAAGATTTCTTCTTAGTGGATCACATTTTTTGGATTATCCAGCCATAACATGCATTAGCAGTGTGAAGGAAAAAAGGGCAGATTCCTTTATGAAGATTTAAGAGCAACCAAAGCCAATTTTAGTGACTTTTCATAAAGACTTTTGTGTGTATGGGCATTTCTTCTAAATGCATTTCACATTCTCTCAGCTCAAGACAAAAATCCCAYGTTCCTTTCCATTACTTTGTCTCTCCAGCCATTTCAGACTTCACTGGGGCACCGAGGCCACCTCTTCTCCAGGAAAGGGAAGCCAAACAGACCAAGATGCACCTCTGCAATGTGTGTTTTTGGGGAATGGCGAATCCCTGGAGAGAATCTGAGCTTCTGCCCCCTTCGCAGGCTGGAGGAGAGCAGGTCCTCACCTACATCCAGTCCAGCAGTGCCATCTGCCGGGAGCTGCAGCTCCGAAAATCACTGCCAAAACCACCCCAGCGCGGAGAGCTTCGGCCAATTTGTCAACCTAAGTACTAATTAAAAAGCAATGGTGGCTCAGTTTTAAASCGAAATATTAATAGCTGCAAATAAAATCAGAGAAACCAAAGGTAATTTGAAGAGTGATTTCCATCCATTCACCATTGCTACCTACTGAGCTCTAATTCTGTTCCTGCAAGATTTCAGAGGGAAAGGAAGGAGCTGAGGTCATTTCTCAGCTGGACCTTAGATCAAAATGAAGCAAATGAACTTATCACAATCCAAGCTGCAGTGAGGCTTCCACAAAACACACGGGTACAGAGCTGGCACTGACCAAAATCCATCTCTGCCTTTTGCTTTWACATTTTACCTCAGCTGGAGAGACTAAAAAATTTAAAAATAGATGAAAAAAACCCATCCATTAATAATGGTTTAATAAAATAATAATAATAAGGTTAGATTCCCTAAAATTTTCTTTCTTCCATCAGAGTAAATCTCACTTTTTAAGTTTTGCCAGGGGTGGAGAGCCTGGTCCCTSCTCTGGCTGGGACACAGCTCCTGGAAAAACTCCACATTGGACAGGAAGGGGTGGAAGGAAAGCAAAGTGGAGCCTTGTGCTCAGAAATCAATGCAAGACAGGTCCAGATGCCAAAAACTGCCAAAGAAAATGGGGAAATTCTCAGTTTATGACAGTTTTTTTGCACCATTCATCCAAAAGAAAGAACAACACAGTCACTTTTAGTCCAGTTTATCATTAGGTATCTACACAGGCAATAAAGAATTCAGTCAAATGACCCAGTTTTCATCATTTGTAAGGGACTAAATCTTCATTTAAAGTGTCCTCCTCTTGGCAGCAGCTCTCAGTGACAGCCAGGACAGCTGGGGACAGTGACACATTGATGGCTGCACCCCTGCTCCTCTCCATCTTCCC
Source organism: Alauda arvensis (assembly GCA_902810485.1). Lineage (NCBI taxonomy): Eukaryota > Metazoa > Chordata > Aves > Passeriformes > Alaudidae > Alauda > Alauda arvensis. The sequence goes on along the minus strand of CADDXX010000510.1, from coordinate 130,638 downwards.
AACTTCCCCTCAAATCACCCCCAGCACACACTGCTTGTGTAGGAGAATGTGTCTAAAACAACTCAGAGCCCCCATTTCCAACACATGAGCTCAGAAAGGAGCAGRTCCAGGTGAGCAGCTCTGTCCCAAGCTGTGCTGTCTCTCCTTGGTGGGCTGACAGAAACAAGAGGAGCATCATGGCACTTTCAGGCACAATTCCCAGCTGGAAAAACAGCCACAAGCTGGGCTGTTTTCTGCACTTTGCTGCTGGAGAAGAAGATAATTGGGAGGGTTTGGTAACAATCTTTCTCTCCAAGATGCCTTTAAAGACACCTGACTGGAGCCCCAGCACACCCAGGAGTGCAGAGCTGAAGGAATGGGAATGATTGTGTTCAAAAAGGAACTCCCCAGCCCCATCCCAGGCAGTCCAGCAGGGCTGGGAACACCCCAAACTCTGCACCCCAAGGGCTCAGCTGGGAGTGAACGACAGGCACAGCTTCACAGCCAAGGAAGGGAAAGATTTATCCAACTTCCTAAATTGCAGCTTTTTAAAAACAATCTCCAAAGGCAGCAGGTCAAGGCTTCAAAATTTCATCCTTTCCATGCTTGAATCCCCACAGTTTGAGCCCCTTTTCTGGATTGACAGCTTGAGGCAAGCAGATTTTAAGGGGCTAATTCCAACCCCCAGTTGTGATACTTTGATTAATCTGCAGTTCCAATGAGACATCACTTGGTTCAGACTTTCCTGAGGGCTTGTTTTGRTGCTACTCCCCAATAAAAGGGATCACAGCTCTCTGTCTCATCCCTGGGTTCACAGCTTCTTACTCCTTCTCCTCCTTCCCTCTCACATATTTGGGTGTTGAGAGCTTGAGCCCTTCTCAATCTCAATGTTTACCCAAGGTTTCCATTTCATTATCACACTTCTCTTTTTTTCTCATTCTGTAGGCAAGCTACAGCTCTCATTTTCCTGCAAGACAATCTCAAATTATTTATCCTATTTGCCTTGGATGGAGTAGTCCTGGCAACCAAGTTTAAGCAGACTCCAAGGACTAGTGTTGAGATGAGATTCCTCCCTCCAATCCTGCAATATGCTCCTTTCTGAGCACAGTAGGAAAACCCATTAACCTGAACAGATGGGAGGGAGTCTGTGGGCAGGCAAAATCTGTTAGAGCAAAAAACTTAGAATAAAAAAAAAAATTATTAAAAAAATCTGACTCACAGGCCTGATAAGAATCACAAGATTGGCACCAGAGATGCCTACATTTTAGGAGGAAATGTGTATTTGAAAGAAAACAGACTCATGATTCTTTATCTTTGGTGTGTGTTTTTACTCTCCTCAAAGGAAGGGTACCCTGATTTATTTGAAAGGAGAACTGGGGTSATTAATTGTTTACAAAAGCTTTAACCCTACCTAAAAACACCAACAAAAAGAGAGGTAAATGGGCACAGTGGAACCTCCCTCAACAGACACTCCATGGTCTGCTGCTCAACCTCCCAGCAAAGGCACTGAAAAAACATACCCACAATGAGAGGATTTATTTTTTCCAAACCTGCTATTCCAAGGATTTATAGTTTCCTGCACCAAGCTTAATTGGACTTCTCCTGGGCTTCTCATTCCCAATGAAATCCATCCCAGAATGGACAGGTGTGGAAAATGTGTGGCATTATCCACAGTGTGACAGTGACAGGATGATGAGGAGGATGCAGGAGGAGGAAGGAGTTTGGCAGAAAAGGATCAGTAGAAGAAAACAGAGTAAAAAGTGATTTTTCTCGCTGCCCCAAGAACATTTGTGCTGTCAGTGGAGCAGCAGGAAGGCAGGGACAGGTAAGGACAGCCTCAGACTTTAATTGGCAGCAGTGGTAGGTGACCTTAAAGCAGCACAGAAATGGATCCACAAAATCCTCTTTGGTGCAATTTGGAATCCTCCATAAATAACACAGTTCTACATCTTGTTAGTAAGTMCTTTTAATTTTTTAAATAGGCACATAGATATAAAGAACCTTTATATATTTTTGTATCTTTAGCTCAATGTAAAATATATTTATATACTGTATGTATTTAAACCCCTTTTACATTTATAAATTTCAGTTCAATAAAAACCAATTTCCATAGCCTGGTTCACTATGATATAAATGTACCTCACTCTGAAAAATGCCAGACTACGAAAGAAATATGCTGATGTTTCCTTATTTAATTTTTAGCATTTTATCTAACTATAAATTTGGAAATTAAAACTAGATAAGGCAGGAAAATCATTGCAAAAACACAGGTCATTTACCACAACACAACCCCCCCCCTAAAACTGCAGTTTTAGAGGGGAACAAGAAAGTGCCTGCAGGAAAACTGACCCTTAGGTAAAACAATTTATTTCCCTCTACACAAATTCTTCTCTCAATTAAGAAAGAACAGCATTACTTAAAAAAAACAAACAAAACAAAAACAAAAACAAAAACACCCTATGGCTTTCTCAGCTGGAAAAAAAACCCAATCCAAGGTTTTGGATTTGATTTAGGGAATACACAAAACCCAAATGATTCTGTTCCTTTATCAGCACATGGCTGAAGTTACCACTGGCCTGAGAGACTCTCAGAACAGAAAATAAAGTTTGCCCAGCATGAAGAGCTCCCTTTAAAATATTCCATGAAATTCCCCATCATTTACACAATGGATGTGTATTCCACAAGAAAAGTATTCCTGATTGCTCAAAGCCATTTGGGTAGAATGAAGGATGAAAATCTGAATACATGGGCCCATAAATGCTCTTAACACACTTCCCTCTTGCTGACCTGGGTGCTGAAACAGTAAATCCCAGTGGTATATTTATTACTAACACTGTAATGCGATGAAAATTTAATTTACAGCAGATGAGAATGGGGAACAGAGAGAGGATTCTACACCATAGCACTGGGGGAAACATAATTTTTTTAATAAAATAAGAAAGTAGAACATCATTTGGCTTTGTGTGCCTTCATTCTCATAACTCATGTATTTTAAAGCCTCACATGTCCCAACAAAGTTTCTTAGGGACTTTATTATTTCTGCATGCTGAGGGTTGGCAGAACTGGCAGCATTCTGGTGATATAAATGATATAAATCATGATTTATATAATTTATGATAAATTTATGATAAATTTATGATAAATCATAAATGATCCAGACAAAAAGGATCACCTCCATCTCTCACTGCTGCCCTGGCTGTGGGGAGGCTGGTTTCATCCTCCCTGGGATGGAACAGGAGGAATTGCCTCAGCAGAGAGCCCATTTCTCACTCTGCTCTCCCCAAACACAATTTCTGTCACAGCTTTAGCACCAGGCTCGGGATGTGAGATCCCACAGCTGAAGGAATTGTGTGTCCCTCCCTGCAGAGTCACTGAAACTGGGCTGGTTCCCTTTTCCCTGCCCAAATTCCCCAGCCTCTCCCAGTGGGATGCCTGTCCCAAGGAGCCCACAGCCCTAAAAACAGAGCTGTTCCTATTTATTCCTGCTCCAGCCCCTGGTGCTGCTCTCAGCTCTCTCTCCCAGAGTTTATATTTATAAACTTTATATTGTAAAGTTTATAACGTTCATCGGGTGTGGGACAAGGCAGGTTCTGTGCTCAGAGCCCTCCTCACTCCAAAGCAAAATGCCACCAAAATGTATTCCCTGCACATCCTTCAGATCCCAGTGGCTTTCAAACCAGAATATTAAATGAGTATTTAGCTATTATTTACCACTCTTTTATAATGCCAGCATCATCTTCCAAAATGTCATCACCCTTTGTCTCAACCTGGAATCCAAGAGCACGATTATTTCATGCACAAATGTCTTTATTGTGCTAGAAAATAAGAAGAAAGCCCTCAAATCTGCTTGACACAAAAAGTATCTGCCCCAAATCCTCCTCTGACTACAGGATTGACACAGCAAGGCATTCCTAAGGAYGTAAAGTCCTGCCTAAGCCAAGCTGTGAGGGTCTCTGCTTTTAGAGAAGTCCTTTTGCATGTGACTCCAYGATCATGGCCAGAGCTAAATTTGCTTTAATCAGAAAAACGTCAGCACAGGTGGCACTGCAGAGAAAAAAAAGCTGAAAGGAAATACAAAAATACAGAGCAAAGTGTGGCTGGACAAAGCTCTTTGTGCTGGGAGGGGAGCGARAGGGACGGGGACAAAAGGAGCCGCAGCCGGTGCCAATCCATCTGCAATGGGAGCAGGAGGCAGTGCAGGGATTGGGRAAAGCTGGTGACTCATCCCTTCTCCTCTCCTCTGTGCTCTCAGGGCTTGCAATTCTCTCCATCTTCACATCTGGTCACGAGTGTGGTGTGAGCTGATGGAGGCTACAGCCCTGCCACTGAAAGCTCTGCCTAGCGGGTAAAGCCCAGACTAAGAGAGAGCTGTGCTTCAGCCCAGGGCACTGCAGCACCGGGGCTGCCAGGGCCATCCCACATCTTGCTGATGGRTTTGAAATCAGTACATTTGTTCCATCCTAAGAGAGAATAGCTGCTTTTCTTCCCCTGAGGATGTGAGTGGATCCAAGTGAGTTTCACACCAATTTCCTTTCGTTTAAGGCCGCACAGTCTCATTAAAGCTGAAATATCACCATGGAATTACCTGGTAAAAACCCAAAAACCCTGTAGAAAACGAAATTCATGCCAAGTAATCTTCAAAACATCCTAAACTCTTCTAAGAGAATCAACTTTATAATCTAAAGAATTATTTCCCGTCATACAAAAAGGTTTTAAACAGATTTAAGACCAACATTTGCTAGGTGATGGCCTTCCAGATTTGGGGGAGGATGTGGATTTGCATGTTCTGACAGCTGCCATATTTTAATTTATTCATTACAGAGAAGCTGTGTCACAGAGAATGGCCAAGGCAAAGGGCTGGCACTGCCTGGCACCAGGGCAGGGCATTTCCTGCCAAGCCAAGGTGCTGAGGGGTTTTAGAAGTGGGAATTAAAAAGCAGAGTATTCAGAATTTAACAAAAAGGAGTTGAAGTTCAAATCCTGAAATCWCTGCAATTATTAATCACACCAAAATTCTTATCTCTACAAGCCCTTTCCCCAACCAGTGTCTACAGTGGAGAGCAGATGAAGGAATGAATTTTTCATTTCCAAGCATCAAATGACATAGGAATTTCCTCAAAAACATTAATGAAACACCCCACACAGATCCAGGATCCAGTACTGCCAGTACTCTGAAACAAGAGGATCCATACCAGAAACAGTGACACAAAAACTGAACTGCTGAGAACTGATGTAATACACAAATATCTGCTGGTACACAGGCTCACAAGAACATTTTATCTTGAATTTATCAACAGCTGAAATAATTGCTGATAACAATTGATGGATTATTATTAAATCACTGAATTACAAAAGGGAATTTTGTGTGTATATTCTGTATTCTTCATCAGCCCTTCCTTTCCCAGCACCTCTCCAGTGGGACTTTTCTTGAGGATTTTGAAAAGAACAATATTTAATTTCCAGGGTGACATTTTCCAAAACACTGTTTTGTTGCTTTCTGTGTTCCTGACTTAATTATTTTGCAATAACACCGACTCATTTTTTTGTGCAGTCAGCTTTGTGAATCTGTAATTACACCCAATGCTTACAAATGCTACAACTGCAGATACATTGCAATTTAGAAATCTCCCATTTAAAGAAAATGTTGCAATTTCTTCAACAGCATTGTTCCATCAATGTTAAATAATTGCTACTTTTTAAAAGCAAAACAAAAAAAAAATGGGGGGGGGGGGAATCCAACGTGTGCTGCTAAGAAGAAAAAGCCACACTTTCTTTTTGATATCCCAAATCCAACAAACATGGATTTTAAAAAAAACCCACAATCCAGACCTGTCCTTCCACACTGACTTCACAGAGAGGACTGGCTGTTTCTTATTATCTTTATTCGGCTATTTCCTTTTATCTTCATTGTCTACGACTTTCAATGTGTTAAAATCATCCCTCTGATGAATAAAATCACGTTGCTTTCTTGTACTTTGAGAAGGGGTTTATTTCAGTGATCAGTGTAATTGCACACAAAGGTTCTAGAAATAGCTGGCCWTTGCAAGAAGAGATGAATTCACAACACTCTCTCTGAGTCAACTGGAAGGGATTGAGCCTCAGTTGGGCAAGTCACAAACCCAGCTGAAATCCCAGTTTCACATCCATACTGCCACAGCCTGCTTACACACACCCCCTGTATATATAGAGATGCAAATCACTTTATTCCACTTCTCCAAAAGCTCCTGTGTGGTAAAGGCAGAGAGATCTTCTGTCAGTGAGCTGTGCACAGATTGACTCCTGAGTGAGGAGGAAATTAAATCCTCCCTGAAGGAACAGTCATAACTCTGCATTATTACATGGGAAAAAAGGGCCACACGTGAAAAATAAAATAAAAAACGCATTCAGACATGAATCACSGGCTCATATTCAAAATATCCCCCTGGAATTGTCATCACAAGGCACTCTGAGCTGAATCCAATGCAAGACGAGGGTTTATTTTGTCCCCTTGCTCACACAGAGGCATTTTCTGACAGATGGGAGGTGAGTAAGTGGCCCTGGGCTCTCCCTGCAGCAGCAGCAGCTCCCAGGACAGCCCTGCCCGGTGTCCAGCTGGCTCTGCCACCTGAGCAGGAGTCATTTACCCAAATGCCAGCAGGAAACTGAGCCCTGACAGCAGAGAATTTCTGTCTGAGGCAGAAGTGGGAGAATCCATTGGCTGCTCAGCAGGGCCCAGCACCACCAGCCCCTCCGTGCTCCTCACCCCTGGCACGGCCTGGCTGCTCACAGACAGGGACCCAGGGCTCCTGGCAGGGCAGCAGGGATGGGACAGCAGGGATGGGGCAGCAGGAGCAGAGCAGGGATGGGGCAGCAGGAGCAGAGCAGGGATGGGGCAGCAGGGATGGGGGAGCAGGAGCAGAGCAGGAATGGGGGAGCAGGAGCAGAGCAGGGAAGGGGCAGCAGGGATGGGGGAGCAGGAGCAGAGCAGGGATGGGGGAGCAGGAGCAGAGCAGGGATGGGGCAGCAGGGATGGGGCACCAGGAGCAGAGCAGGGATGGGGGAGCAGGAGCAGAGCAGGGAAGGGGCAGCAGGTATGGGGCAGCAGGAGCAGAGCAGGGGCAGTGCTCACCCTGTCCCTCTGTCACTGCCCGGGCACACAGCGCTGGCACTGCCTGACACAACCCCATGGGTCTCTGTATCTGCCCCAGGGCCCTCCATGGTGCCCCTCTCCATRCCACATATGGAAATTGTTGCCTGAGTTAGCTTTTCTATTTCTCAGATCCTGTGCTGCTCCAGTGGATAACTCTGAACTCCAAAGCCTGTCAGCTGCTGTTCCTCCTTTTTATCCAGACACAACAATTCCAATCTGGGCCTGGAACTCMAGGGCCCCTCACTGCCTCACACCCCAAAATGTATCAACAAAAGTGACTGGGGAGGAGCAAACTGGGGGTGAATGCCTTCATTGCCTGCAGCTGTAATTGGGGGATTGAGCCCTGAGATGTGAAAGGCCCAAGGTGAGAATTGTGTGAACAACTGGTGCCCATTGTCCGCGCTGGGTGCGGCCTCTGGGAGGCCCTGGCTGCCCGAGGGGGGCCTGGGGAAGGCCTTTCACCAACACCCGCTGCATTCTGGCACCTTGCCCTGCCTCTGCTCCTGGAGACACCCCAGGATATCAATATCTCAGCCTGGAGCGGTGCAGGAGGGTGAGCAGTGAGGGCTGGGGGAGGCTGCAGTGCCCATGTCCTGTGGTCTATGAACCTCACCCAAAAAACAGCTCTGGTTTTTGACACTTTTTCATCAACAAAGTTTAGTCCCACCTGAGGAGGGAAGATTTAGAAAGGGCTTGAACTGGTGGGGAGGAATTTGCATCACCACTTGTGCTCCTAAYTGGTGATCTTTGTCAATTGTGCTAATTTGCTAAACTTATAAAAGCTTATAAATCTATATTCACAGTGGGAGGGGAGGTTTGTGGATATTTTCTGTTTTCCCCTGGAGGCCTCTAATAGATGACCAAACTTTACATTATTCCTGTACTAATATTACCTCAAAAGTTTAACACATTAGCATTATTGATTAAAATTATGTGGGAGGCTGCCCATGTGCCAAGTGTCCTGTGGTGTATGAACCTCACCCAAGTGTCCTGTGGTGTATGAACCTCACCCAAGTGTCCTGTGGTGTACAATCCTCCCCCAAAAATCAGCTCTGTAAGACACATTTTCATCAACAAAGTTCAGTCCCGCCTGAGGGGGAGTATTTAGAAAGGCTTGAACTTGGGGTTAGGAAATTGCATCACCACTTATGTTCCTAATTGGTGATTTTTGTCAATTATGCTAATGTGCTAAATTTATAAATCTGTATTCACCCCCTTGTGGGGGGAGGTTTGTGGATATTTTCCACGTCTGCCCCTAGAGGCCTCCAATAAAGACCAACCTCTACATTACTTCCTATACTAATATTATCTCAAAAGTTTAGCAAATTAGCATAATTGACAAAAAACACCAAGAAGCTGTCAAAGAGCTGTTTTTCAGCCTTGCTTCCCAGAAAGAACGAAGACAGGACAGAGCCTTTGGAATGTACTTTGCCTTTCTGCCTAGAGAAAAGGTAAGGAAAATTACTGGGAGAACCAGCCATGAATACAACAATACAGAGCCACCAATCTGTGTGTGAAGAACACAGAGAATATATTAAAGAAAAAAAAAGGCCCAAATCAATCTGGCATCATTTATTTACATACACTTCCTCCTGTGTAACATATATTTAGCAGAGAGCTGTGGTGTTTTTGTTCTCTCCCCTGAGCTGTGCTTCAGTCCTGCAGCACGACTTCCCCTGCAGTCGTGCCTCAATTTTCACCATTCAGGCACTCAGGCACACAAGTGCCCAAAAATAAAACAAGTGCTTCCATTAGCAGCAGCTCCAGGCAGCTGGGAGAAATCAAGCTTCACATCTAAATTTTGCTTAGCAGAGCAGAGCCAGATCTTTCTACCTGCTGAGCACCAACTTCACTCACCTCACTTGTGTCTTCCCCACACCAGCAAGGACAGGGAATGTTTTGGGGACAATTATGTAATGGTGAGTTTAATTATTGTAAAGTCATGGAATTGTACAAGCTGAAGCAGCTGATGAAAACAAACTCAACACACACAATAAAAGGAGAAATTGTAAAATTACTAACAATTGTTCCAGCTGGGAGAAGACAAGCTTGTGGATTGTAACTGGTAGGATTCTGCTCCTACATTTCTCACTGTGTTGGATAGAACATCCAGAATTAATCTTGATGTTTTTGGACATGTTGTGGGGTGCTTCACACAAGAGATTTCCACATCCAAAGTCAGCCCCATCTGGTGGGCTGAGTTCAGAACACCTGCACATAAATTGTTAAAAAATATCTTTTTTATAGGCTCACACTGAGAAAAGTGTGGAGAAATTGTAGAGGTTATTTTTTTTAAGTAAGGCTAAGGCCTTACTCATGTAGTTCAAGAACTAAAATTCTTGCATTGCAGGTCTGAGTCAGGTAACAAAACCCATTTTATGTCATGTCCTGCCCCTGGATCTTCAGACTAAAACTAATTATCGCTCTTAAGGTGATAATTTCCCAGTATTATTAATTGCATCAGGCACCTAAGATGTAACAGCTACACTGTACCTGATATCCTGACAAATACCTTCAAAATCAATTACCAGCCATATGCTCTTCTTACTGATATAAGAAGGAAAATCACATAGACTGATGAATTTCATGCTCAAACACACACAGTTTTTACTGAAAAGCTTAGTTCAGCTTCCCTTAAAAGTCAGGCTTTTGTGATCATCCTGTAGCCCTGGGCACTTCCAATTAAATTTGAGGGAGAGATGGAAGCTTACAGTCCATTTACCTCTGTGAAAATAATGCAAGGAAGTGTAAAAATACCTAAACCAGCATCTCTTCACAGATCAATAGCTGGACAATATACAAAGAATTTCATGCAAACAAGGCAAGGATTTCTATGTAATTCTGGATACCTCTGTAAATCCCTCCTTTATMCTGTGCCTATCTTAGAATCATTCCCTACCACACTTTAAGGATTTCATCCAAACAAGCCCAGCACCCCTGTGTGATTTTGGATGCCTCTGTAAATCCTTGCTCCTGTGTTTTTCTTGCAGTCATCCCCTAGAGAAGCACAAGGAGATCTCTTCACCAAAACCAGGCAGTGCTGTGGTGGGGACATGGGGACATTCCCAACTGGCTCCTTCCTCCTCCCTGAGCCAGGAGCAGGAGAGGGGGCAGTGGGGCAGAGCCCTTTGGAGGGGTGAGCTCTGTGCTGCCTCCTGAGTGTCTGTGCACAGGCAGGGTGTCTCCAGCCCTGCTGCCAGCTCCAGGCTGAGCTCTTCCCAATCCCATGCAGGGCTCAGCAGCTGCTGCTGGCACTGGGACACAGCCCCAGCTCAGCTCAGGGCACCACACACACATTGAAGTTCCCCAGCTGGGCCAGGGGCAGCCAGGGCCAGAGGAACACGTAGCATGGAGGCTGTGAGGAAAGGCTGGATGTGGTGAATCCCTCCAGGAAAGCTGTTCTCCACCACCTAGGAATTATTTCTGGATTCTCCAYCGGTTTAGGAACTCACCCATGTGGACAGCAATGCAACTTGGATGAATTTGGTGTTTCTGTCACCTTCCACAGACTCCTATAGAACAGTCCTGGGCTGGGAAGCCAGAGGCAGCACCTGGAGCAAGGCCATCCCTGCTGTCAGCCTTAAACCATCTGTTCTCTTTGTGATATTCAAATTACTTTGGTCTCATGCACATTCCAGTGGGTATCCCATAGAATCTGCTGGACAGGGCTTGGGTTAAAGATGCCCCACATCTGGCAAACAAAATCATGGAATCACAGAGTATCCTGAGAGTGAAAGCACCTGCAAGGATCATTTAAGTCCAGACAACCTGAAAATCCCACCCTGGGAGCATTGTCCAAATGCTCCAGGAGCTCTGGCAGTCAGGGCAGGTTCCCCAGGCTTCTCCCAGATTCCAGCTGCTAATTCCTTGGAGTCTGGAGAAAGGACAGAGCACTGCAGCAGAGGAGAAGAAGGGAGAAGGTGGAAGACAAGAGTTCTATAGATATTTGGCAACAAAAATTATGTTTATGAGCATTCAAGTCTTTGATTTATATCTGCTCTCCTGGAAATACTTAATGGAGGTAGGAGAGCAACACTGCTTATGAGGTTAACTGAAATCAGTGTGTAAAATAATAAATATAAAATATATATAAAATATAACTTAAATTACAGACAGATCGAGAATCCTTTGTCTTCCAAGTTCCCTCCTTTGGGGCTACTCTGACTGAAATCACTGGGCTAAGTGGTGTGATCCAGCATGGGAAGTTCAAAAGTAAGCTTCCTCCATGACAATGGCAGCATGATGCCCAAAACAAGAACACAGAGCCACGAGCAGATGCCAAGCAATTGGTGTTGACTCACTGAATTTCTGTAATAGCTCATAAAACTTCTTCACAGCCACCTTGTTCTAATTCAAAACAATTCCCCAGCCCGGGGAAAGCCACTGCTCCTGCCATCTCCAGATAATGGAGCACACAACAGAAATTAAAAACAACCTCACCCAGCAGCCACGGGTGCTCCCGAGGGTTTCACTGCTCCACCTGACAGATTTCACAGATCCCTGCCCAGATTTTTGCTGCCAGGTAAAAATAAGTCAGTACAGAAAATAACTTCTCCTTGCCTGCAGTTAAGTTGTGTGTGAATTAGAAATGCTCTCTGCACTTGCCTGCTTTCCCAGGAGTTATACTGATGCTTTTGTTTTGGTTTTCACTCAGCAGCTGGGAGGATGTGCCCTTCATAGGTCACCAGAAGTCTGTGACAAGCCAAGGGCAAAAGGGAAGACGGAAAAGCATAACAGGAGTAACCAAGACCACACAATAAAAAAGAATGAACTAGGTAAAAAACACAGAAATGAGATTTTAATATCCTTTCTTCACTTTTACAAGCTTTGGCCCCACTCTGAACATGGTATAAGAGAGGCATTCCTAGAATTTGAACCCACAAATCCAAAAATTAAACAAAGAGGATAGAAATTGTCTTTTCCCTTTGTAAACATCCTGGATATAACAAAGACACAGCTGAAGACATAAAGGAAAAAGTCTTTTGGGCAATATTATCTGTATAGTTCTTTAATATTCATAGTTAATTTGGCAGGGAGTGTCTTCATCTGGATCAAAACACAGGAGAAAATTTCAAATGGAACARACTGTGCCTGACTTTGAAGAAAAATTAAATCCACAAAGGGAGTTTCTGTGCCTTTCCTGGGTTTAGCTTCTGGCCATTAAAAAATGATGTGTAAATAAATAAGGCCTTTAATTGCATCGCTTAGTAATGATTATTGAAATACCAAGGATTGCATTTCATAAGTCCTGACTGTGCAAAAGAAATTAGAGTGAATTTGTGGCGCGGAAAAGAGAAGGAATTTCTCAAAAAAACTTGCTAAAAAGCAATAGCACTAACGTTTGGTCTGTGATTACAGCAGCAAGATTTCTTCAAGAAAAATGCAATCATTGGGTTATGCTACAGGCTCTGATCTACAGATCATTTAAAAACATGTAATTTTTCATTTTAGTTCTGATTTTCTAATGATGAAATAATATTTTTGAAGAATATCTATCTTCCCAGGTAAAGAAATAAAATACTTCCTCTTTCATTCTCCTCTTTAACTCCCCACATTGGGTATTGTACATTGCATCTAGGGCCTTCCTGTCAATCAACAGCTTTTTCTTGTGCTGTTGTCTTCCAAACGTTGATATTGTTAATGCTGAACCAGGCCCAAATTTTTAAACCAATAAAAATCCTTTAAAAAATCTTGAAGCAATTTCTTAGATGTAGATTAAGAAATTATTTATGCTTCTGAACCAACCCTTCCACCCAACCCAGACCTTACTTATTTTCTACAGAGCTGTCACCCAACACTGACAGCATTTGTGGAAGGAGAGCATCCTGAGAGCCACTGAAAATTTAAAATACCACTGCAAGTCCACAGCACCAAGTTTTTCAAGTACTCCTTGCAAATCAAACCCCAATTAGGACACTACTCCAGCTTTTCGACTCTAATCACCATGAGCACAAATACCCTAATTTAAAAGCAATTAGCAAGTTGCACCATTTGTAACAGAACATTCTGAATATATCTGAAATCTGGCTGTGCCCTGCAGTTTGTTTTTTAATGCTTCAGCTCCATTTTTATCATTAGCAGAAAGAAATTGTTAGCCAAACCTGTAAAAACCTGCTGTTGTATTATTTCCAAAATCCAGCATTTTTGATCAGTGAAAGCATATTGTTGTTGGAAAAACATTTTTGAATAAAACTGGACGAGTATTCTGTAAAAAAATTATTTAAGAAAAGAAAATAATGTCTGTATTGTGGCAAAAGTCTTATTCCTGCCTGATTGCAGCAGATAAAAGTTAGTGCTGTCATGTATGAACTTTGAAAGGCAGAACAGGACCATCATAAACTGTCAGGGAATAACCCAAATTAAATAATCCAGTAATTCAAAATGGTACCTGGAAGCAACTGACCAGCTCCAAAATCCTGGGTGAAAAACACCTTTCACACAGCCATGGCCCACTCTGCTCTGAAAGACAAATTTCACTGTCCTTCAGCTCTGAGAACTGCAAATACTATTTTACAGGAAGTGTTTTGGTCATATTTTAGCAGAAAATACAACTTTCAGAGGAGATGACTGCAGGAGACCCAGCCATTAACACCAGCAGCACTTTGGAGCTGTTTTCAGGGAGCAATGTCAGAATTCCCAGAGATCTGCAAAGTGCTAGACAGGGATGGGCAGCAGAGCTTTCACTGGCATGAAGAATGCACAATTCCTCAGCTGTGACTTTGGGAATTGGGAGCTTTTTCAGTGCCCAGACACGGCAGATGGGATTTCATGGGGGAAAWGGATCCTGTAACACTGTGTCCTGGTGGAAGGTTCCAAAGGGTTTGCAACCTTGGCTGCTCCCCTCAACATTTGAAAGTGTCCATTAAAACAAACGAATGAACCAACCAACCAAAAAACCAACCAAACAGAAAACCAACCAAACAACCAACCAACCAGCAAACCAACCAACTAAACAACCAACCAACCAACCAACAAACCAACCATCCAACCAACCAACGAACCAACCAAGCAGAAAACCAACTAAACAACCAACCAACCAGCAAACCAACCAACCAACTAACCAGCAAAGCAACTAAACAACCAATCAGCAAACCAATCAACCCACTAACTAACCAACTGACCAACCAGCCAACCAACCAGCAAAACAGCCAGTCAACCAACTGACCAACCAACCGACTAACCAACCAACCAACTAACCAACCAACCAGCAAACCAACCAACCAACCAACCAACCAACCAACCAACCAACCAACCAACCAAACAACCAACCAACTAAACAACCAACCCACTAACCAACCAACCCACCAACCAACCAACCAACCAACCAGAGGATGACAACAAACTTTCAGCAGATTCCTCTGGAATCATCAGATGGAAATAAGGAATTAACAGCTCAAGATGCCACAAGTTCTGGAGGACGCACTCCAAAATATCAACATTCAAAAAGAACCCACCAGAAGCAGAGTGCAGACACACTCTGCTTGTATTGTATTGTATTCTACAATACAAGGGCCTGGGAACCCAGGGCAAAGAGAAAAAAGAAAGGTGTGGAATTATTCTCAGTTTTACATCTCTAACTCCTCTGAAAAAAACAGATTTCCAGCTGTGATATCAAATTATGACACTTTGGCCTGACCTCCACATCTCTCTAAAGCCGTCAATTCTAAGCAGTGTTTTTCATCCCTTCAGCTCTGGAGCTGTGCAAACCAAATTCCATTTCTCATTTCACAGCTTATCTCTGAGGCTGTATGCACAAATTAACATCAGTAATGCTTGAACAGTTTAAAAAAGAAGAAAAAGGGAAACCAGCAATCTGCAGAAAGCAGTGACTAATGTCCTGGAGCTTGTCTGGGCCTTTATCACACAGGAACAGATGAACTACAACAAAATTTGAGCCACCTCTGCTGCCAAAATTCTACTCAAAGTGCAGCAACAGGTCTACAAAAGAGCTTGCTTCTAACTTTTTTTKGTTGTTGTTTTTTAAGTAAAAATTAATCCTGAAGGAACAAAGGAGTGCAAAGAAGACAAGCATCAGATACCTGAAGTCCTTCCAGGCCCATTYTGCTGGGACTGCTGTGAATGACAATCCTCAGATGTCAAAATGTCATTGGATAATACAAGTTTAATATAATTTAGGTGTGACTTGCTGCTGACAAGCAAAATAATCCCAAAGTTTTGTCACTTGCACTACACACAGTTTTGCTTTAGTGTGTTCCATGCACAATTCTGATCCTAAAAGAATTCTCTGTTTCCTCAAGAAGTTGCAGCATTAACATGTCAATTCAGAAATTTCTCTGTAATTCTGTGGTTATGTCACATTGTGGAAAACATAACCAATGGAAAATACAGATATGAGCCAGGTTCATCCTCATTTTCACAGGAACCTCACAAGGCCTGTCTGAATCAGTTCCAGCTTGGACTGGAATAACTGGACTGTCAAATAAACAATATGTAAGAAATAATTTTTTTTAAAAAATCCAGCTGGAAAAAAAATCAGGGAAGGAGTAAAACTCCTGAACACATAAATCAGTGAGGAATACCATGATGGAAAATGGGGGCAGAAATTTAAACCACGGCAAAAATGAAGGAAGAATCCAAGGAAGAATCCATGGTGTGTGTATTTACTGCTCTCACACCACACAAACACAAGTTGAGTTCATTGCCATGKAATATCTCATTTTCACATGGTGGTGCCTGTTTAGTTAATTGGTCTCTGCAAACTGGACAAGAGTTCCTGGTGCTGGATGAGCCTAAGAGGATTCCAATAATTCCTCACCCACAGGGAACTGGAAATCTGCATCACCTTCTATTTGCTCCAAGCTAACTTATTCAGAGCATCTCTCTTTTCCCAAATATCCTGAGCTTCAGCATTGCTTTGCCTTGATAAAAAGCACATTCCAGAAGCTGGTGAGTTGACTCATCCACTCTACTTTAATCTGAATATTCCTCCTTTGAAGTTGGTAGCTCAGTGCTGACTCAGACCTTTTAAAATCCATAGACTGCCATGCAAATTAATAAAAGATTTGATTAACATGACTGTGAAATTTTATTTTTGTAGGCTACCCCACTTCTGGGAATGCGACAGAAGGATTAGAAATTATTTTATGTTCTTGAGGCAGACACCAAATGAAAGATGGCACATCAAAAACTTGAGTTTGCAAATAAAGTCACTGTTAAAAACACAAAATTCTGTTGGTTCAAACAAATGTCCAACYTCTGCATCTTTGTAGTTCAGCTGTAAGAGACACCATGCATTTTCTTTCTGCTTTTTATAAAATACTTGGCTTCTGACTGGAGGCAGAATGTTCAAAGGCAAATGACTCAACCCTTCAAAACTGAAAAGGGCAAAACTTTGATTACTGAAAGGTGAGGCATGAAACAAATGCAACTTGCACCAAACTGATCAGCACATCAATCTATATGTGACCTATACAGAGAAACAAGCAACAGAAGCTCCCAGCACTGGGCTGCTGCAGTCTGAATAATTGCCATATGGTGTGTGTGCAAAATATATGCAAATATTCTGCATGCAGCAGAAGTAAATCTGCCATTAACTTGTCTGGCTTTGGGTTTTCTCTTTTTCCTTTTCCTGGCAATGCCAGCAAATCCAGTGCTTAACATTCACTGGAGTGCAGACCTGTCTGTCCATGCCACCAGCTTTAGGTGGCACTCACAGGTACTTTTATTTACCTTTTATTCATGTTTTTCTGGTTTATTCAGGTTTTCTGTGCTTGAGGAACTCATCAGAGCTCCGGATCTTGGAAAGGGGAACCTTCTAACCCCCTTCCCACTAAATATTGATGGCAAGCCCCCCACCCCTGTGGTTTCAGCTCTTTGGGAGTGCAGAACCTGAGCTTCCACACAGTGGGTGGAAAAACATCTGACGAGTTCCCTTGGCAAATTACAGCTGGCCTCATGTCACATTCTCAGCTCAGAAATCAATAAACAGAGTTTTAYTGGGTTCGTTAGTGGGAGCAAAACCCTGCTCCAAGGAAACCCGGGAGCTGCAGGAAAACAAACGTTGGATTATCCTGCTGGAAGGTGTGTGAGGCACTCAGCTGCTCTTTCCTGAATCCAATGTTCCAGCCCATGGAATCAGTGCCACAGCCCAGGGAACACGGGCATTAAAGGACATTTAGAAGCCCTGTGGAATGTAAACAAAACAATTACCTGCCAATGTGCCTCTCAGGCATCAGCATCCACATAATACCAGCCAATTTTGTTCAGCTGATCCTTATAAAGTTAAAGAAAAACAAAACAAAAACCAAACAAACCAACCGCAAAAAACCCAAAAGAACTCCAAACCTGAAGCCTGATTTTTAACCTTTCTGACCTGAGCTACAGTGTAATCASCCTTCATAAAAGCAAAGGGAGTGTTACCAGATAGTGTTTATTCACTATCAGCAAAATCACCAACTACTACCTTTAGAAAAATATAATAAACCTGAGATTTCTCAGCAGTCCCTTCCCTCTCTATCAGAACTTGTTCAGACTTATTTTGTCAAAGAATTCCCTTGTTTTTATTGTGGAGGATCCTGCCTGAGGGATGATTTAACCCTCTCTTGCAGGGCTTTCTGGGCTTTGTGGACATCCCCATCCTGTTCTGCTGAAGGAAGTTCTGAAGGAACCAAGACAAGGAGTTGGGKAAAAACACAAACCCTTTCCTTCAGGACAATTCCCAGTCCATTTCAAGGCTCGTGCTCCCTGAGAGCAGCTCTATGGGATATGTAACCTGTACCCAGCAGTTATTATAACTGCAGTGATGCTGTTCTCCACCAGCTGGAATGATTATCTGGCCATTAATTAGTTAAAAATACCCTTGACATCAGCTGTGCCTGCTGACCCGATGGCAGATTCTGAGCTTCCAGTGGAAGGGTGGCAGGGCTGAGTTTGCTCTGAGCTTTGGCAGCACCCAGCACATGCTGGTGAAACATAAACTTTAAGGAATTTAGAGATTTTAGAGGACCTAAGATTTTAGGTAGAAGGCAAGCTTTATTAGAGTTAAAATAAATGGATAGGCCTTGATGAAGTTAAGAGTTAGTAGTTAACTAATAATTGATTGCTTGTCAACACAATGTTTGGTTAGCTGGGTTTATAATGAAGAAYATAGAAACTGATAAATAGCTTTAGGAACATAAGACAATTGTGGGCCTCCTCTGAAACTCCTTGAAAACGGGGAGCTGGAGTCCTACCAAGGGTTCATTTGTCATCATTGCATTGAAAAGGTAGAAAGGTCAGAACGAGGAAGACTTCATTTACTTCCTCATTTTAAGACCMCTCCCCACGAAAAAGACCACTGACCCATTTCAAGGAACAAACCACGCATGCTTAAYAGCTTTTGAACTAATTAACATACGAAGCGGGGAATGGGATGTGCCAAAGCTATGAATATGTATTTGTATTTTGAGTATTCAATACCTGTATAGATAAAAGGCTTTTGGAATCACCTGTAAAKTGTGGTGTGTATTTGGGAGCTATCCCGCACTGCCCGGCGTCGTAATAAACACACACTTTCTAACTTTAAACTGTTAGAGAGTTTTTGTCCGTCACAGTTGGAYATYGGTACTAGATCARTATCCATATTTTAATAAATCACTGGGGGGTTCTGCTGCCACAGTCTGACACAAACCAGCCACAGGGAGAGCASAGCTCTGAGCATCCTTCCCAGAGGGGTGGGTGTGAGCAGAGCCCCTGCCACAGCCCCAGCCAGCCCCGCATCTCCCCTCATTTGCAGCTCATTCTGACTCAGGCCTGGCGTTTTAATCATTCCTCAGTAATGGGGCCGAGTGACTCGTGCAGATCCAGCAGAGCTGAAATGCTGGGCTCAGGCACAGCAGGAGTCAATTCTGGCGATGATTTATGGAAACAGAGGTATCAAATGAGAATTTTCCTCTTTTTAAAGAGTGTTTTCAATACCATATCTTAACATTTCCTCCTTTAAATGTAGTTATTCCAAGAAATAAGCTGCTGAGAGCAGAGCTCCCATTCTTCTTGCCATGAACCCATTTTTCAGCTAGGGGAAGTGGAAATGTACTGAGCATCCACTCAGCACAACTCGAAATAAAATCTCCTGGATGCCAGAGAAAACTGTCCCCATTCTATTCAACCAGCTGCCACTGAGTAAGCAACTTTTATAGAGGAGAAATAAATTTTTAAAAAATCATTTAAGTGGGGGGACATTTAGTGTTACAGAGGATGTGTTTCCCTCCCTGACCTCTGCTCTGATCAGCAGAATTGTAAACAGAAAATACAGAAAATATTTTTCATTATTTCCACAGATGCTTTGGGAACCATAACCTGCCCTTTTATAAGCATAAGAAAATAATTCCCACTTCTCTTGTGTGTCCCTGCTCTAGATTTTAACAAGATTTTCTCACTGCAGTGGCTCAGCCTTCCACTAGCTGAAATGATATTTCTTTTAGATTTTCCAGTGGCAGAGGTGACCTTCAGTGTTTTAAATTCTGTTTAAACAAGGCTTAAACACCTTGAAATGCTTCTTCCAAAACCAGTTTCCTACCCTTCTGCTTATTCACACAAACAGCTGATGCTGAATCCATCCAAGTTTCTTTACAGGTCTGCTCTTCTGTCAGTTGATTTTCTTCCTGAACTGGAGGATGGCACATACCAAAACCAGCAATTTATTCTGATTTGTTCACCACTAAAATGGATTTTGAGAAATTTATAAATGCATTGGATTGGTGGGAAAAAAACCACAACAAACTGAATTGGGATTGAAGGGTTTTTTTTCCTAATAACAAAAATAAAACCCAATGAACCCATTCCTCTGCTTCATGCCCACAGCAGCTCCTCTTCCTACCTGTGTTTTCTGCAGCCCTAAAGATCCTTTCYCCCTTTCCATCCCTAACACTGGCACCAAATTTTTCAAACTGTTTTTTTTCCCTCCTGKTTAATCCTTCTGCAAAGAAATAATGGTTGTGCTGCAGAGAAATACCTCAGAAAGGACACAGCAGAGAAAACCAACCAAAGAGCAGAAAACAAAAACTCCAAAACAAACAAAACTCGACCCAAAACACAAAAACAAACAAGCAAAAAAGAGAAAACCCACCAAAAAACCAAAAAAAAGCAGAAACCCAAAATCTTACACATTTTCCTTTCACATTCTACAATACTTTAAACTTCAGTATCCAAATGCTGGTTTCTAAATGGATTTGTATGTACAAACATGGAATGTTTGAGCAGCAGARGGGTGGGTTTGACTCCTAATTCTGCAAACTGAGCAGTCTCTGACAGGACCAGCCTGCAGCTGAGGGATGCTGAGTGCCAAGGGTCCACCCCTGATGCTTCCAGGAATTTCAGGAGCAAAGTGGAACCTAAAATCGATATCTGAGAGCACGGTTTGGGTTTCATGTGGCTTCAAAGCTTTTTGGAAGCTGTGAGGGCCAGAGCAAAGCACCTGAGGGCACAAGGAATGTGCAGTGTGAAGTGCTCATGGCCATGGTCACACACACACAACATTCATGCAATTCTCAGGTTGTTTCATAGGACAGCAGTGGAGTCATTAACATGGAAATATATTTGCATCTTGTAAAAAATGACTGCATTTTAAAGGTGGGAAATACTGGCCTCTCAGAAAAGCATTTAGTATACGAGGACCTGATATCTCACCTTTAAAATAAATACAAATATYGTATATGAGAAAATAACTTGAAATACTGGGTCTGTAACATCCTCAGCTCTRGATAAACACTGAGTAGCAATCTGGGCCAGCTAACACAGCTCAAAACTCCCATTTTGTACCCTTTTCTCCATTTGTACCTAAGACAGCAGGTCTGTTATGACCTCTAGAGAAAACCTGCCAGAATTCTTGTGTGTCAGCCCCAGAAGAGAAGCCCTGCCTGCGGATTTAGCCAGCACCATCACGGGAGGTGATTTCCCTCCCAAAAACACAAAGCCCTGATTGCTCGCAGCCTTCTCCCGAAGGAAACTTCAGAGAGCCCATGCAAATCTGCTCCGAGMTGTGCGCTGCCTGATTTCAGCATTGTCCCTGCTAAATGGCTATTTAGCCATCATTTAGGGCTCTGTGTTCTTCCCCTTGTATATTTACTGGAATATATTTGAAGTGGGCTATTTTTAAATCCCATTTTGCTTTCCCTGATCTGAGTCATGGGGAAAGCAGCAGGGCAGGAGGGGATGGCACAGGAACTGTGTGCCAGCATCACCCCCTCTGCAAGAAATCCGAAAGGAATCCTCTCACAGACTCGGGACAATCCCACACACRGCTCAGGGGTGAATAATTCCCACTGTCCTGAAACAAAGCATTGAACTAAAAGTACCTGCATGGTTTGTAATCTCCTAAATTCCATTTTTATCCTGCAGAACTGATCTCATTTGTAAATACTGTCCCCTCCACAGATCAAGTGAGCATCATAACATCCCACAGAAGGTGGAGAACAGCTTTCTTCACACCAGAGTCAATCCAACCCAATAAATCCAAGCAATAACSCAGGAGCTGCAGAGGGGTGGCTGTCCTGTAATGAAGCAAAGTGTGGCATAGGCAGGAAGGAAACAGGAGCTGTCAACACTGACACAATGATCATAGCTGGAGATTCATTGCTGGTGTGGCCAAGCCTGTTATCAACTGCAATCAATGCCAGGGCACCTCAATTCCACCCATTGCACTCATTATTAACATTACCCAGTGAATGGCACAGCCATTAATTAAAGTCAATAGCAGGGAAAGGAGCTGATCAGAAGCCAGGCTTTKCTTCTGAGGCCCCTCCTTCCCTTTGGTGGAGATGTGTAAAACCTTACACATTTCTAAATCCCATTTCTGAATTCTGAGGAGCCAGGCAGGGAGCCTGGCTGCCCTGGCTCAGCACAGCTGAGATGCCAGCAGCACAAGGGGAGGGGACAGCAGGGGACACGGGGGGTGGCAGTGCCACCACAGGAGCACAAGGACTGGGGGACCCCGACATGGGGCACTGGCACACCCTGCCCAAAACCATATCCACCCCACGGGATAAAACTCCTCAAGGAACACCCCTAAAGAGCCTCGGGATTTTACTGGTGAAGGGAAAAMCTTCAGGGGCCCCATTCAGCACATCATGTGGGGCCTTTGTCACCCTGAACATGATGCCTTAGGATTTTACCTTTTATATTCTTTATTTGTACTCCTGCAGTTGTTTAGTGTGTAACTCCAAACCCCACACTCAGTGGGAGCTGCTGCTTCCCCATCTGGSTCACACACAACAATTCCTCTCCAGGCCTGGCAATCCAGGAGCCCTCACTGCCTCAGGCCCCAGAGATGCAAACAAAAGGGACTTGGGGGCAGCAAACTGGGGCTGAATGACTTCATTGGCTGCAGCTGCAATTGGGAGATGAACCCCCAATGTGCAAATGGAGCAAACTGATCCAAGGGTGAAACCCAGCACCATTGGCCATTTTTGGGTGCAGCCCCTGGGGGGCTTTGTCTGCCCTAAATGGACCTGAAGGGCCTTCAATAAATAGAGCTGCTTTTTATTCCCTTAACTCTGTCTGGCCTCTGATTTTAGGTAGCCTCAAAAGGCATCAAACACAAAGGAAATGTAGGATTCTTTTGCCAGGCACTGTTAGAAACACAATTCAAGGATAGCACAGGACAGCAGAGTTTCCATTTGCTTAGAGAAGCTGAGAGTTAAAACAAACAACCTGGGCATTATTAAATGCATTATCAATCAAATACTGACATTAATTAGCAGAACAAACAGTGAAGAAAGGCAGGAACAGCCTTTTGGCACTGGGGTAAACGTTGCTGTCAAAATTGGTCTTGTGAAAAAATAATTAATGTCGTTGTATCTTGGCTAAAGCACACACAAGGTRAGAGCAGCAGAACCTGAGAAATAAAACATCACAAACACCTGTTAATACCTGTTTAATATCACARATTGCTGCCTTTACTTTCCTGAGTGCACTCATTCCAGGGAGCAGCAGCTGGTGTTGGCTCCAGGGCTGCTGTGAGTGTTTGGGGATGKGTCACCTCTGGCAGGTTCCTCCCCAGAACCTCTGAATGAACAAATAAACAGCTCAYGAGGTGATTCCAGCCCCTTCAGCCTCACACAGGAGCTCTGTGAGATAACAGTGCACAGTCAAGGCTTTAGGATGACTTCTGTTCCCTGAGCCTCTCCTGGCATGGGATGGTTCATTGCATCAATAATGGCAAGCAGGATTGGGTTTTTCCTCAGCCACTCATTTCTCCATGCATTCACAGCCCTTKTGACACTCTGCAGCAGCATTTGAAGCACACACTTTTACATTGTTTACAGAAGGAAAAATACGGGATTAAAGGAAATATTTCCACATGGGAAACCCCATCCTAAATTGTGTCTGATTTAGACATGATTTTGCCTCTTTGCTTTCTTTGCAATAGGTTCTGGAAGAACACTACCATTTTCCCCTAGCAGGGGAAGCTGCTGCCTGATTTTTGGATATAAAACCAAAGGCATTTGTTGATGTTTGTTCTTCTACCACTGCCCCTTACATAATCATCTCCTCCACACCCCTTCACACTTTCCAAGGGCGTAGGAAGCAAATTAAAATTAAGGATGCCAGCAAAAGCCAACAGGCTGAGATGTGATGCTGGAACCCTTCAGCAAACTGCCTGCAAGGCTGCTGCGAGTCGTGCAAGTGTTATATAGGTCAGTGCCTGAAACTGCCTCATTTTACATCACATTTTATTCCCCAAAGGGAATGGGAGCTCCTGAGACAAAACCAGACCTAATGGGAATGGGAGAGCTGCACACAGAGTGGAGATCAATGTTTTCAGAGTGTCAAACAACACTTTTCTACACTGCCCAACTCCCAAAAAGTGGAGGAAAAGGTGTTTTATTAATCCAAATGAACAGTATTTCAGTCCCTCCCAGAAGTGCTGAGCATTTCCCTCACCTACCTTGGGACAGGCACTCAGCTGTCAGGAGTGGGAACTGGCCTGAGAAAATCTGTGTGCACAGAAAATCCACTCAGCACAAAGGTCACTGGCACCTTCTGTCCCCAAGGAAAAACCTGGCAGGTCCTTTGCAAACCATGTTGTGAAGCTAAAGGGCTGTGAGCAGTGGCAAGGAGCTGAAATGGRAATTCAGGAGTCAGTTTTTAGCCTGTAGCCATGTAGTAGTAGCTTGCTAGGAGAGGCTGGAAATAACTCATTCCAGCCTTATTTTAAAGTACAGGAGAAACAACATATTTCCCTCTCCAACCAACAGCTTCTCAAGGCAGAGTTTCTCACAGAGGAACTCTGAACTCCCTCAGAAAACTCAGTTTAGTCCCTTCCTGACACAGATCCAGATCCCAGATCAGCTGTGATTTCCTGAGCACACACAAGCAAACAGGCTTGCTTTGGTACAGCTACTATTCCTTAAAGGATAAAACAAACAAAGCCAAAATGACAATGTACCTCCAGGGAAAAATAATCCACATTCATTTTGGCTTCTTTCTCATTGCTGTTCTTTAACAAAAGGGAATCATTGGAAAACTTGCATGGACTACAACCAGGATACAACAGTCACCTGCTGTTGGAAGCCATGCCTTTGACAGAAATCCCACTGAAAATGCAGGTTTTGATACTCCAGAGAGAAAARCCGAGTAGTTCCCCTTACCTGTAGATGGTAAAACCCTGAATTGTGCATCCCACCTGACTGAGGGCCAGGCTGGAGCAGCCACAAACTGCAGGGAGCACTCAGCCCTTGCCAACATGGATTTCAGAGCAGCTCAAACACACCACAGAACAACACACAGCTGGAAATGCTCCTGCTGCCATCCCTGCCACACTTCTGCTCYCTGCTAAATCACTTACAGAACCATTCCATGCACTCCCCACCAGCACAGCTGGCCAAGGACAGCCTCGTGGTGCTGCCTTTGGCACTCCCTGCTGAATCCCTGGCTTCTGCAGGTGGGGATTGGAATGGTCCAGCAGCACAGCCCCCGCTGGGGAGGCACTGGGGGAACTGGGAGTGAGGGCTGGGAGCTCCAGGCTGGGGGGAACGAGCCCTGCCT